>QBDR01000009.1:107976-439941 GCA_003123655.1 Paecilomyces sp. COH1141
GCTTTGCGATGGTATTTTCGATTCTATAGCACGGTATGCTGTAGTATTCGGTCCTCTGAGTCGTTTTGCGCTTTCTCCGGGCGTAAAAAGTGACATGTTGTGTCGTGGCTGCGTTTGTTGTGTCTCTCCGCGGAGTTGCTGCGTACGGCCGCACCACAAAAACGCAGCATCACAACACCGTTCTGGCCGTTTGAAGGCGCATTTGCTAACATTTGTCGCAGTATTGGATACTATGGATACTCCGTTTACCGTCTTCGATTCCGAGGACGACGTTTTTTGGCGCCTCCTCTGAGGAGGATGGCCCGCGCTGGTTCTGTCCGGCGCCGCTGTTCCACGCCCCCCTGTGCCCTCCGTCGAGGGAAATCAAGCTTTTCATCGATTCCATCTTGAACTTGTTGCCTGCCCATATGTGGCCGGAGGACAGCCTTCAGCTTCTACTATTTACCGCCATCATTGATGGGCATATAGAAGGAATGTTTACACGGCCTTAGTGATACAGAGATTATTATTTTTGCCAGGGCCCAGCGACAAAGGATTAACGTCTACTGTGATTATAGGGATTAATACCTGCGCAGAGTTCATGGCTCTGGTTGGTACTTGCAATAGCGCGACAGGAGTTCTGTTACCCTTCAAAGAGTCCTCAGAGCTACTCCTGATACCAAGCCTCGACCACGTTAATGGAGTAGTAAAACAATGCGCAGCGAAACCCGACTTTATCCCACGGCCGTCTTTGTGGGTTTCGAGATATCCTCAACAGCTATGTTAACAAGGCCTTGTTCTCTCAGGTAATATGCTGACCTTTTTGGCTTTCAGTCATGCGTTCAGACGTGGTGTGCTGCATTTGCACTCGAATCCACCTGCACGCCAGAGGCTCGTACCTAGGCTATGGGGCACAACCCGGGCAGCAAGCAGTATATGAAATACTATAAAAGCAAGACGTCCACTGTCGACGTACAGGCCCTTACACGTGGCCTTGAGCAGCAAAGCCTGACCTACCTTGGCGGCATTTCATTAAACTCCGTCAAGGATGCCCCGCAGGTACTCTCTCCAGAGGGAGAAAATGTCGTCAGGAATCCTCCAGATATACGTGATGCCATGAAAGTGTACAATAATGCAACATATGCTCTAACAGAGAAGTTCGTGTCTACCAAAGCGGCTGACCAGTTGGACAGTTCGTTTCGAGTCCTGGAGTCCTCCTAGGACCTAGCACGCATCCATTTCCTTCCAGGTTCCTTTCTGGATTTGCCTACCTCCTTCCGTTTTAGGATTAACCCTTCGCACAGCGAGGTAGTTAATAGACCTCTAACTTTCCTTCTCCATATAAATCCAAACTTCCTTCATTCTCTAGTTCTTAGTCTTTGAGATTATTATATAACTGGAGTTCTCCTCGTCCTCCAGAGAATCAAAACCGGAGAGTACTTTTTATTTTCTTTTCTACAACGGTAAATACGGCGGCACATATTGCAGCACAGTTGGAACCAACTGTACTGTAATTTCGGCAATTGCAGTGATTATCAATCAGTGAAACTTGAAATTACAGAAGAATGGCTCCTGCATTTGGGGACAATCCACGGCACATCGTATCAGAAGCCTGAAAGCATGCTATTCTATTGTGCTTTCTGCAATAAATACATCTGGTCAGGAACCTTCTCACCGATTGAAATAAGACATCATTATGCCGAGAACTTGGATGAGACCTCGGTGCAATCCGCGCACATGGATATAACGATATTAAAAGTAGCCATAAAGGGCAGGTGCTTTTCAATCTCACCCCTGGTTCTGTATTTTCTGTGTTCACAATTCTTCTCTCCCTTAAGACGCACGGATTGGAGTATTCAATGAATCAACTGTAAAAGCATATCAAGTTATAGAACAGAAGGATCATTTGCGATCCCACATCCTGGCAATTGCAAACCCAGATCCTTGTCCTGCTTCAATTGCTGCGGGCGCGCATACTCCGTTATACAGATCAACAGCTTTATATTCTGCAATTGATTTGGAGGACCATCTTTTCGATGATCATTGCATCCGCCTGGCCAAAGGAATCGTCGAGAGCGAGCCTAAGACGGACGATGGGTGACATTCAAAGCCCCCAACGATACAGGCTTCCGATTTGAACTGGACGGCCACGGTGACTTTTGTGACGGGCCTTTTGGAGAGTATGATTAAGCCTTACTACATTGCTGGCCCCAGTGTCTGACGGATTCCATGAGGCTAGTGAGTGATTAAGAACTCGTCCATATGATCGTGGAGGGACCGCCGATACGCTTTATTTTATTTCGGCAGCAAACAATAGGAACTATGGGGCCTAAAAGGATGGTAATTTTCGAGACTACTTTAAACTTTATCGAGTTTAACTGAGGTTCGGCGCCGACCAGGGCATTTTGTCATTAAGTTCTGGGCAGAGAGCTTTACAAGCCCCTGCCACAGAAGTGACGGGGTCGTGTTGCAAAAAGGTGACAGACGTTGGTACCTGGAGTTCTACGGTTCTAGGATAGAAAACCCATCATGTTCAATAAAAATAATCAACTCAAAATGGTCTCTTTTAATTGCCTATCCATTAGAGATGTTGCTCGCTTTAAGGAGCATACAGATGGTTATCGCGCAGGAATGTATTTCCATTAATCTGAAGACTAGATCTAGACTTTACGTACATGTCATCTGCTTTAGTACATCATATACCAATATATCCAAACAATCCGAAGTATGTCGCAATAGAGCCCATTATATTGACCGCCATACCGTATGAGAGAGATATATACCAAACAAAACAGAACGTCGTAAGGCAACTTCGCAATGAGTAATGAGTATCGACATGTCAATCCAGACAATAAATGCAGCGTTATAGATCGAGAAAGTAGAAGAGACGTAAATCAGAAGCCTGAGATCGAATTATCACGAGGACCCGAGTTGATACTCTTCAGGTATGGTCGGCCAAGCGTCCACGCCATCCAGAATCGCAAGAGCCATCCCGCCACTCAGATGCACTTGGATATGGCAATGGACGAGGAACGCTCCAGGGTTAACGACCTGGTAGCGAATCGCCAGCCAGGATGGCGCGGTCGCAGCAGCAGGGGTGTTTGTAGTGTCGAGGAGCGGTGGGTTCTTGAGGTTCAGACTTTGCGGGATGTGCTGCGCTGCTTCAGCAACAGAGGCGTATGTCCATGCGCCTTCTCCGGAGCCGAGGAAGAAGAATTTGGTGGAGTGTTTGTGAATGGGGTGAGGAGGCTGGAGAGGTCCGGTCACATTGAAGATGAGATCGACCCAGGTGCCGTTCTTGGTACGGATCGTCAGGTCATTGTGAGCTGCTGGAGAGTCTGGATAAAAGAGGAGCGGTTGCGATTCCTCCAGGGATAGTGGATAGCTGCTATTTCCTAGTGTCCAGCGATACGAAGCGTTGTAATGGTTGAGGTTTAGAATGAAGGTCTGGTCAGCATATTGCGCAGGTGTCTCGACAGGGAATGAGACGATTGCAGACTCGTTCTGAAAAGTGACGTCTGCAGTAGCATTGGAACCGACGATGTTGATGTATGGCTTAGAAGGCTCGCTCTGCGTCTTGACGGTATTGACGTACGTCAGGGTAGCGCTGGCGTTCATAATCTGGCTGAGTCCACTGACTGCTGAACGAACTGTGTAGTCTCCAGCAGGCTTATCCAGCTTGACGAGGACTGAGAGTCGTCGACCATTTATGACCGTCACTGCATCTACGAGCTGCGGCTCGACGTATCGGCCGTCGACAGCATATACGTACATAGGATGTTCGTCGATAGAGAAGGCCATAGTCAAGAGACTGGCGGCTCCAATAAGATCCCAGCTCGCGTAACCATCATGGGGATCGACCGTAAGGACCTCTGTACTGCCTTTTGTAGATTCGCAGCCAGAGAACATACCAGGCGGTATGGCGCTGAAGTTATGCGGGAACGGGCCTTGAGTAGCGGCAATGGTGGGAGGAATACACCTACACATGATCCAGTCAGTTTCCTCTACTCAAAGTTCAAGAGGCTTTCCAATACATACCCCATGTCAGTCAACTGAGACCCATTTAGCAGCTGTTTCACTGGAGCAGACGTAAACTCGTTTATCGTTTCTTGCGGCAAGCAGTTCACGGAGCCTTTTCCGTTGAGCAAGAGTGAATTGGCACAGAAGGCGTCCAGCCCGGTGGCCTGTTCGGCATGCCAGACCTGTTGGGAGCTCAAATGGCGCCAGTCACTCAGGACAATCGGCCTTGTATTATCCTCTGCCTTCCGCATGGCCTCGAGCTCGTCAGAATTGTTGCTGATTAAGAAGAACGGTCTCTCCACCGAGTCTGCCGCTTTGATGTGTATCGGACCATAGAGGCCGTCTTCGACATGGCCTTTCTCATGTGCATGATAGAAATAACTTCCATACTGAGTCGCCGTCCATCTGTATACGAATGACTGTCCAGGCTGGATGCCTCTCTGCGACAGACCCGGCACGCCATCGGACCAAGGTGTGCCTAGCTGATCAATTCCTTTCCATAGTGTTTGTTAGCTCACTTCTACTAAGCAAAAGCACAGCTTCAACGTATTATGCGGGAAAACAGAAAATACACACCATGAAAATGAACCGTAGTCGGATATGGCAGCAGATTCCACACCGTGAATTCAACATCGTCTCCTTGCTCGAGTTCCAACAACGGGCCTGGGAATTGGCCATTCATCAATATGCCACCCGGTCTCTTGAAACCGTCATGATACACATCTGACTCCGTCAGAGTTATGGCAAACCGCACTGGGGCTTTTGTGGCATTTCCAGCCGCGCAGACATCTGCAGATAGTGCCGGCGCAGCTTGCACCCAACGCAGGAGTGCGAGCAGAGAGAGGACGAAGGGGATATTGCTGATGATATTGAAATTGCGCATTGCGGCAGCAGCTCTGGGAAGCTTTGTTTCACTCAATGCAGAAGAGAATGAGGATGCCGCTCATGTTTATGTACATGAGATTAGGAGAGACCCTGTATCTTCTGGTCGTTGTATCCATCCTGGAAGCTCTGTCCGGCCGATTTCTCCGCAAGGCCTGTTATAACCTCGTGGCTGGTCTACCACAGACAGGTGGATAGGCAGGGAATCAGCCTCATAGGCATGATCATGTAATACCATATTTAGTCCTGTGCAGCTCGAACAAACACAGAATAGTCACAGGTACAAGTTCAAGCCAACGGAATGTAGATATCCATCAGGCGTCCAATAACACGAACGGCTAATGTAAGCTTGGCCCCCATGGGCCCCGTGGAGGTTCGTATATGTCAGAAGCCTGCCTGCAGGATGCGAGAGATTCCCCATCGGAGCCGGAAATTGTGTGCGGTCGGCTACTGGAAGTAGTTTATAGGTCTGAATATGGATCAGGCCAGAGGCACTAAAATAAGGGTATAACCTACTGTTGACGCTAGTATCAGTGTCGTAGATCCCATCCAGTCGTCTAGGAGTCTACATGCCTACTCCTAATTTTGAGCTGGAGACTGGAAAACGCACTTCTACACAATTTCATACTGTTGGTGGTAAACACGAACGTGAGGTGATAGGAACAGCCTGCCAACCTCGCGGGAGCTCCCGAGGCTGGTTCGGGCTACGGTCCGCGTTTCCGTTTATCTCGTGGATAGCTTGCAGAATTCTGGTGCTATAGGTGCGACGGAAAACATTCTATTAAAAAATAGCGTGCTGGAGACTCGAGAGCCAGCTGGAACGATCACATTTTGCTACGGCCTCCGCGACAAATAGGGATGACGATTGTGGAATAGAAAGATAGAAAAGCACGGAATAAGATCGGAATGGACGACCCCTTCAGCTCAGCCATGCCTGACTCCTTTATTATTATTATTGCTGGACGCCTGGCAAACGACTATGCGCCAATCCCTGCGGACCCTGAAGTCTGGGCTTCGCTAGTGGGAGGGGCAATTGGTCGTGCGGGCTTGTCAATCTGAGATCCCGGACAAGTTTTGGCGGACCAGGAACTGATTTCCACCAGGGATATGTAATGCCGATCCGGTACTTAACAACACTTCTCCAGGCGTTCCTTGGCCAGTATCTCGGTTGGCGCTTCCATAGCACAGACCTCCAAATACCTGCATGGGCTCCATTGGCTCGTCGCACGTTCGATAATAATAATATCCAATACCATGCAAATGAGGGCGAAAGGCCACCCGCTGCCCAAAGCGTCATATGTACGGCCACCCAACGATGCTTGGGGCGGTTGTATGTACAGTGCAGCAGTGAATCACCTGAAGAGAGGAGTCATACAGACAAAGTAGGATTGATCGAATACCTAATTACAATTTGATACTTAACTACGGTCATCCCAAAGATTGAACTAAGTTAATAGGAAGGAATAGACTCGATTGCTAGTAAGTTTACTAAAGTACACATTATCTACCTAGCACAGACACAATAAGATGGAACTCTCGGTGGTATGGCGATCCGGAGGTCCAGCGATCCGGCTTGCGGAAGAGCGCGAGTCGAATACTTGCCGTGAGCTGTCTCGGAAAGGAGAGTAATCGGGTAGCCGGGACAAAATACAGGTGCCAATATA
Source organism: Paecilomyces sp. COH1141 (assembly GCA_003123655.1). Taxonomy (NCBI): domain Eukaryota; kingdom Fungi; phylum Ascomycota; class Eurotiomycetes; order Eurotiales; family Thermoascaceae; genus Paecilomyces; species Paecilomyces sp. COH1141. The sequence goes on from QBDR01000009.1 coordinate 114,522, forward strand.
TGCATACACGTGCTCTATAAATAATGACCAACTCATTCTAGGACTCCATAGATTACTCTGCTTGTCACTATCGTAAAATCTAGCTACATACATTTCTGAACCAATCTTGCTTCCAACGGGATAACTCCAGGCACCAGCGTATACATCATTCGATATTATCATTCTTCATCAACAGAACGCTCATAATCTTAATATCTTCACACTCATATTTGCAGATTAGTAGAGAGGTTAGGAAGTTGCGGACACAGGTTCGGGACTCGTAATCGCATGTCTCATCGTGGTCGATGGGGTTCAGCCGTTTAGGCAGCGTCTAGCAACAGCAATTCCTTGTTGGACTCAGGCAGTTGCGCTATAAGAGCCACCTCTGTAGAGGCTTCAGCTGGAGGGTCCACGGCTAAAAGTGCAGGGGCTGGATCCTTATAGTCACCCTTTGAAACCTCTTCCACGGAAACAGATAGGCCAGGAACGACATCCAGTTCTGCGGGAGCCTGTGCCACAATTTCCTCCGACGCAACGTGCACCGCTGGTTCGAGTGCAGTTTCGATCTGGGGCTGAGGCTCAGCGGAAGGTGTGGAGCCGAGAGCAGGATAATGTGCCACACTGACTGCAGATCCATGAACTGTTTCTGTCTGGGTGTGTCTGCCTTCACTGCCGGATGAGGGTACTCCAAATGCGAAAAAGACAACGAGCACACTCAAGAAGGCGATAACAATGTTCCGTCTGTCCCTAGCAAGAACACGGACGTAATTGATCATCAGGGTCTGGAGGTCGATTTCCTTGACCATTTTAGGATCGTAGTCACGAGAGGCGGGAGATTTCTGTTTCTGCTCTGAATCCTTTGGCTGCGGAACATAGAGTTGCTCCTCATTGAATTGCGGCGCATCATCGAAGCCGTCGATAAGCATAGGAGCTTCCGCATAGAGGTTGCTGCGTCGCTTGTCTTCCTCCGAACCGCGGTATTCTTCTTCGAAGCGAATGGCACGCTCCTCCAGAACTCTCCGCTCCAGCTCCCTCTTTAGCTTGGATGGAAGCCAAAGACTCACTTCCACGTCCACCTTCTCCATTTCCTTCCAGGCGGCAGCCCATGCCCCGGACCGCATCAAGCCATTAGCCGCGTAGACTTTAATCTCCCATTTCCTGCCACTATCTTTATGATCGACCACCCGTCCGCCGCAGTCAGGACATTCTTCACCTTCCTCACTCTCAGCATCAGTTCTCGTATCAGTGTCGGAATCTTCCTTCTCCGTGTCATCCCCTACATGACCGAGAAAATGTCCGTTCCGCAATCGGGGACGCACAAGCTCGAGACTTTCCAGAAGTCGTTCCTCCAAGACGTCATAAGCATCCTGTGGATGGGATATCAAGACACCGCGCTCTCGAACCACTCCCGATCCAATAACCTTTTCCTCCAGCAGTTTCCAGCGTCTCCAATAGCGCAGAGGCAGAACCTCCTGAAGAACGTGAGCACTAGGAATACCAACGCCAGCCGGAAGAGACAGAGAAGGTGGCAGAAGGTTGCAGTGCAATAGAACTAGCGGATATTCCTTCTTGACTTTTGGTTTCTGCGCGGAGCCGTATGGTGAATGACATGGTGACCGTTTAACTGGAGTCGTCCCCGAATGCCGCGGGCTATAACCAGCACCACGGCGCCTGGTAGGCGAGAGATAGTCCTCATCCTCATCTTCAGTATGCATTTGCATGGCCCTCACTGAGCTCGTTTTCCGGAAGGCTGGCTGGTGGTCTCTAACTCTAGGCACGAATCTCATGGACCCATCTCTCTTGTCGGAACGATCCTTGCCCGGAGTGGCATATCCATTACCTATTCTCTTCAGATCCGAAGTCGTGGGGGTCTGAGTCTGAGCATAATCCGTAGCGTGAACCAGCACTGATCCGGGGATTGACGAAATTGAGGAACGACTAGAAGCCGCAGATTGGAGACGAGGCGCATCATCACTGAAATCATCCTCGAGCGAGTCACCTCCAGAGAGACGTGATGACGAGGACGAATTGTATCCGTACTGCACCTCGCTTCCCTCTCTAGGATATTCGTCCTCTGAATGCTCAATCGTGTCAGCGACATCGGCTGGAATTTCCGCTGTCGCGAAGGTAGATGAGAGCCTATCTCTGTCGAAGGTATGTGGCGGTAACGTGGTGTCTCCATCATCATCAGGCCCGGCCACTCTCGGGCCATCGAATATGTCCTCCATTTGAGCTTAATCGCAGCAATTTCCCTCTGTTCAGACAATAATGGTATCGTCTTGGAGCAATACGACGACAGATCGGAGAATGTGGGGCCCCAAGCACGATACAATGGCAGGGAGATCCACGCAGCGCGTCGGTGTCTAAACCCGTAGATATAGTTCTGGGACCGAGAGAAACATGGAGATATAATATGGAAATTGAGTAAAATGCAGCATCAAGGTGTTGCGTTATCGCGATAAGATGATGATGAATCCGATAGCTGCTGTACATATGGTGATGTTTATCCTCATCCGTCGTGCAGGGCAACCGATGCCACCTCACAACTTCTCACCGCCTTCCGTTTCCGCATTCTACCATCTAGTTACCTTCTTGCTGTCTTTGCGCATGCAATTATTTTATATCGGAAGTTGGATGTATGACTGGACCAAAAAGGTGAACATCTAAGAGGTCCAGCCCTAGATCACAATACACCCCCCTCAGTGGACGGGATTTTATCAAAATCACCACAGTCTGAACGCTTATAATCTGTGGTTTTGTAGTAGGTGGTAATCAGGGACCTCCGGCTAATAATGCATGTCCTGGTCTGATCCATAACTAGGTAATACTGTATATAATAGTGGGGGGACTCCCATAACTTCCAATGATTGGTGAAATGCCCTGTTTATCCGGGCTCATAATGTTTTTGCCGTCTTAGGCAGTTATATCTTAGTGGTTAGAAAATTGGTTTATGTTTTCCTATACAGGATTCAAACGCTCAAGCCCTTTTTTACAAGGTTATCGGGGTGCAACCATGCTACCTTATCGGAAGTCGGATGTACAACTGGACCAAAAGGTGAACACCTAAGAGGTCCGGCCCTAGATCACAATGTTTTATAAAGACAACCAGCGTCTAATCTCATCAATAGATGGATTCCTGTTGTTGATGCTAGGTCAAAGATAAAGCATTCTATACATCTATTGGGAGCTTTTGAAACATGTAAACAAAAATCAAGGATGACCGCAGCTAATGCAACTCATTTTCATAAGGCCAAAACGTAGACGTCTCTCATCGCTTGCTTCATGACACATATGCCTCCCTGAACAAAGGAAAGGAAGTAGAGCGTAGAACACTACTATTCCAACCACAACACCAGACTTCAGTACCCACCAGACGCCCGGGAAGATGCTCGCCTGTGTGCAAAATGACAATACATCATCCAAGATTCGAAGAGACAATAAACCCACAAATTTTCGTACATAAAGCAAATGGATCAAGTCAGCGCTGCTGAGGACGCTGATTGGGAGTATTAGCGTTGTCTTGGGGGCTCATCAGAGGACTGTAAGTCTGATGATCCCCGAAATAGCTGAGCACGTCCTGCGGGAGGTACTCTAGCCACGGGAGGAGTTCACCGTTGAAAGAGAACGGGAAGGCCTCCTGGTTATGGAGGGTGTTCATGTCGATGTCCTGAGTCCCAATCATCATATCGCCGATTTGGGCATTCGCACCCGGACTGAGATGGTCATTAGCGTTAGTTTGGGGAGGCGTGTGGTCGGCGCCTCCAGACCCAGAAGTGGGAGTGTAGTGGAAGGAAGATGAGACACCCACACCTGGGGCCTCGAGATTCTGGCTGTAGGTGGCGGGTGGATTTCGCGAGACACGAGAAGGAGATTGAGCATAGGATGTGTTCAGGCCCAGGAGTAAGTCAGCGTCAGATGTAGTCACTCCTTCCGTGGTAGGAGGAGGATACTTTCGACCCTCTGCGGGCAGGGTAGATGAGCGTGGTGGATTTGTCGATGGATAAGCAGGAAGGTTATCAGCACCCAGACGGCTGCCACCCTGCGGAACCTGTGGCTGAAGTGAGACAGCCGGATAGTTATTGTTATACTGAGGACCATAGTTCGTTTGAGCTGGAAGTGTATTTGCTTGGCCGCTTGGCATTTGATAGAGCAGGCTCAGGTTTGGCTGCGAAGAGTTGGTCGCACCGGTCAGTGCCCATCCGATGGCTATGGCACGCAGGAAGTCAGTATAATCCAAAAAGACTGGGGCCGTATTGCTTACCTTGACTAGGATCGAATCTAGGGGACCCTGCCGTCTCCGAAGTACCGTCGCCTTCCTGCCCAGACGCAGAAGGATAATTTCCTTGTCTCGTAGCTGGCTCCATCGAACTGTGGCGTGTACCCGTCTTTCGCCAGCCAGTCGGGGCCAGTGAGATTATATCACCAGCACCGTCCATCTCCTCAGCCGTATACAGTTGAGGGTCGCCTATTCCTTTCGCTTTCTGGTCCAACACAGTCAAAATATACCTGGTGCCCTCCCAGTAAGTCTCCAAGGACTTGAGTGCTTTGTAACATCGCTGGTAGTTTTCTTTTGCCGCAGAGGCCAACAAACTATGTTTGGAATTCACTCTCCGCTCGGGTCCGTGGGGAACTTCGATACTGGGCGTGAGGAAGCTGCCGGTCTGGTTGGCCAGCAGCGGCTCTACAGATGACGGGCCAGATTTAGATGGTGGCAACGAATAATACGCACTCTCCATGAGAAACGCACAGGCGGCGATGTACATAGGTTGGCTGGTGAAAGGATTACCGATGAAGCTTTTGGCGTCGATCAGTTCGGAAAACGATAGGATATCTGCTATTGTCTTCGCTGACGACATTGAAAGCTCACGGCTGTTCGGATACAGTTGTTGTATTCTGCCTCCAAAAGAGTTTAGGAGAGTTGGCTGATGTAATAGCACGATCAATGTGTGAAACCACTGTCAAGGTCAGTCAAGTCACTCCGGTGCTGTTTGGATTGTGGACTTACGAAGTGAAGCAGAATAAAATTAGTACCCTCTTCAGCTCGAACATAAGTTTGGAAGTTGACCGCGTTGAAGTGGAGTCTTGGGGATAAGCGTTGATAGATACCTGAGACGCGTAAGATAATTATCGAGCCAATGGAGGCTAAGATCATATTACTCACCTGTGAGGTCACTTTCCATGCCAGCCAGACGCTTCAAGGTGTCTGGTGTGACGTGATTGACCTCTTGAATAGCATTGATCAGGTCGGTCACTCTTCCATAGAGATGGATTATCCTCATCAATGGAGGGAAGGGCGCCGGCCAGCCATTGGAAAGTACACATTCTGACTGTAGCGGGAAGTAGAGCTCAATGTCTTCATCCCGTAGTGTTACCGGCCTGCCAGTTCCTGACGAGATGACTCGGTCCAGAAAGAAAATACTCCAAAAGGTATCGACTCTTTCCCGTTCTCTCGCACGTTCATCAGTAGTTGCAGGATCTCGCGCCGGCGGATTTTCGGGAGGATCGGGGCAGTCATATTGTTCCTCACTAAGCTTCCCTGCCTGTCCAGTTTTGATAGCTTTCGGGGTCAGTCCTGTGCGTCCGTATTTATGCTTGAGTCCCTGGAGCTTCTGCAACCCGAGATCTTGCGCCATCCGAATCGATATGCCAAGATACATCCAAAGACCACTATCGCGGTTTGAGCCAAATTCCTCATACGCCAATAACAGACACGCCTGCACAACAGAGAGAGTGGGGCACGACAGCGCGTCAACCAAAGCCATCATTGCTCTATGAGCAAAAGGTTGGCCATGATCCGATTTCTTGACGTCGTTCTCGGGCTCTGCTCCATCGATCGAACGCGCGCGTGGAGGACTCAACAAAGGATGCGGAGAGAACCGCGCTGCCAGAGCACATACGGCGTCGACAAGGATCGTATCAATCTTCTTTTCTTTGAGGTCCCGCAGAAACCTGTCCCGCTGAAGGAACTGGAAGCTGCAACCTAGATGCACAAAGAACAGCTCGCAAAGGTGTATGACGAGATTGCTAACTGGCAGATTGTCATCGCGATCGTAGAACGGAATGGTGTTTGAATCGCGGATATCCGCAAGTGCCGCTGCTAATGAAGTGTCTGGTGCGCCCACATTTGAACTCACCAAAGGTGACAGCGAGTCTACACATGTCAGTCAAACGTCCAGAATTTCAAGGTCTTAGTGGGGGTTTTGTTTTACCTACCTGAGGACATGGAAGGATTGCTTTTGCGAGACTCGCGAACGCGAACCACCTGACCGCTCGGTCAGCACTACGGGATCTAACACATTGTATGGCCTGAGGAACTCGTCTAACCATTTGTTTGAACCCTGGCACAATGGCCGTAGGGCCAAAATATCTGAAATAGGGGACATGAGTACGATTGCTCGAGCTGACTGAGGTGCGATCTGCAGCTTCAACGGGAAATATATTAGCATTGGCGGCGCAAAGGTCAATAGTGGTGAAGAACAATGAAGTACTGACTGCTCTCAGGACTGTCTCTCCCTGGTTGATCTAGGTCCTTGCTGGCGGAAGGGAGGACATCCTTTGTCAAGGGCACCGACCTGGACTCTGCAGGCTCCGGGAGGGAAGGCGACTTATCCTGGCCACTTGACTGTGCGGTTGGTTTGAGCGCGCTAGGCGAATGACTTCGAGCTCGAGGACGGGTTTTCGTGGTCTCTGGGTGACTTGTAGGCGCTTGCTGGCCTGCGCTCTGAGAAGGGCCGTCGGCCAGGGGCTGCGACGGAGGATCGTTGTATCCCAGGCAAGTATGACCATAATCCGAGCACGTCTTACACACTTGGTTTGCTGTCAGGTCCCGTCTGCCTCATTGGAATTGTCAAGGTACGAGAAGAGCATACCTGGCTGCTCACCAGAGCACCTGATCTTGCGCTTGCGACACGTTCGACATCTGTGCGAATCCAAGGGACCATGTTAGCACGAGCTGCACAGGCTTGGGCGCGACAGGAATGGACTTACGCCGCAGTCACCCTGCGCCGCTTTGTCTGCGGCTGTCCATCAGTCGAAACGAAGCGTATCTGCCTGGGCTGGGAGATATTGCTGCTGCCGTTCTTCTTCGCGGGAGAAGGCGGGCTCATTGCGAGCGGGATGTGGTCATCGGTGCCCGCGGCACATGGGCGGCGCCCTGTACAGAAGTACTTAACCCAAGGGGCCAATGGTGAAGGCAGGCAGTAGCAAGCCTGAGATGGAGCGAATCCAGAAGAGCTTCAGCAGTAAAGACGACACAAAATCCATGGGCCTGATCGCAGCGCAAGTGATGGGATTAGGCTGGGTGGTAGGTCGAGAGTAGAGTAGGAGGGGGTGAGTGTCTGTGTCTGGGGTACTAGTGACTTACTGAGCGATGATGATGATAGCTGCTGCTCGCACGGCCAAGACAGCCCAGCAACTTTTTGCTGGTCACTCGCACGCTTTGGCGACATTCTAGCCCGCGCCATCGGCCTGACCGCCCACCAGGGCCCATCGCGGCCTCTCGTTAGACTACTCTGAACCTCTCGACTACAAATAAGCAACGGCTTCTTCCTTTCCAGAACGTTTCCCGCGGCGTGGTCCTACCTCCCGTCCCTGCAGGCTCCCTTGGCTTCGGGGGGGAGGGTATTGCGAACAGTTTTACCACGATCTGCATGTCTGGCCCATGGCCTCGGAAGCTGGAACCCTATTGTGTGTGCCTCTTTGAAGATATCTTCTACCCCAGCGCAGGTCTTCCCCATCCGTGTGGATTGTGGCTCTTCGCTAACGCCCAAGATCCGTTGGAACGGCGATGGGGCCATGACTCGCGGTGGAGAAATCGCCTAGAGTCCTCTAGACCAGTCGGGTAAGTGTAGAGACTCGAGAGGGACTAGACGACGATGGCACGATGCTCATGCCATACAAAACGGGCAGAAATTCCCGATTCCAATGGTTTCTCCATTGTCCCCATTCGACAGGGCTGCGGTTCTATTCAAGTGGCTAATCTAGGGTTGGACAGAAACCAAGCATGATTCCCGAGAGTGAGAAAGAAATATAATATTCATAACATAGAACCCACGATCTCGGGCAAGAATCATACAATCCAGAATTCGGGTCGGGGTATCTCGATCACCTCAGTGGTTCGGCCGTATGCAGTTCCGCCTAGACGACTGATGGGTTTGAGGACATCCAGATTAACAACGTCCTTATTCTCATTGATGGCGTCCTCACGCACCCAGAAGCGCGTGGCCTCGATAGTCACCATCACTCCGGTTTTCTTCCCCGGAGTTTGACGACTCTCGAATTCTTTGAACTCCAGCAACTTCCCTTCCACAGATAAGATAGCCTCCTTGACGCGAGCTGGCTTCACCGTCGACGACGGTGCCTGGTGAAGGCCGGATATCTCCCATTCTGACACTCCATACGGAGCACCTAGTGCAGTGGCGTTGGCCGCCTCCACAAAATGCTCCGAGACCATATTGAGAACACACTCTCCCGACTCGTGGATATTCCTCAAGGTGTCCTTTGATTGCTGCAATGAGCCGACAAATCCAACGACATACAGCGGGGGGTCGTGATTGATGACCTGACAGTAACTGAATGGCGCCAGATTGACCGTCTTTCCGTCTTTTGACCTCGTGCTGATCAGTGTGATGGGTCGAGGAACCATTCCTGAGACCACTAGCTTGTAATTGGAGGTACTAGGCCTGTCTGCCTCGTATGGGTCGATCTCGACATGGTCCTTCTTCAGGCACTCGCCGCCGTCGTTTGGACCATCACCCTGCTTCCAGTCTTGCTTGGGTTGTTTAACGTAGGACACTGAAGTATTCCACCTGAACTCCGGCCGTGAGGCTTGAATCTCCTCAAAGTTGGACTGTGTCCCAAATGCAGCAGATGAAGGGATTGTACTCATTCTGGCAGGTTACTTCATAGTGTGATGTATGTCAGAGTATCCTCTCGTTTGCCTTTTAAGCCAACGAGAAGCGAAACTCCGCATATCTAGATACTCTAGTCCGCATACTGTGGAGAGCGCCAGGTACGGCATGGTTTTAATGCCACAGAGACGCAAACGCACAAACGGTCAATTTCCACGGCATTTGTGACATCATCCAGGCCGATAAAACACAGACAAAGGCCGTGGAGATATGCTATTAATCTACCGATCTCTGGACCGTCCGACCCACGGGCCGATGCCATCCTCGGGTTACCCAACTCGGCATACTAGCACGGCTGCCGATCCTGCAGGCGTTGTATACGTGGTTCTTGTCCCTCACTCCCACGCCAGCCGTTATGCGGACTTTCTCCGCGTGTGACTGTGATACTTTCGCTGAGCGACAGTCGAATTTTTTCGTCCGACCCCTCTTTCAACGCGATGTGGGCAGGTTCCACAAGCAGACCTATCCTCGTGATGATTTATTTATTCCCTTTACATCCGTGGATGCGGATACCAATGAAACAGGTTTTGATTAGTGTCCGTATGTGAAGACCAATGAGAAATGACAATAATGCAAATAGCGACGAAGTAAATAACTTAGCTACTGTACCAATGTATAGCAATATAAGGAGTCAATAGTAAACATCCCAGATCATGTCGCCTCTCCGTCCCTTTTTTGCTGCCCCCGGGTTTAAGCGCGGCATTGTGATTCTCCTCCGAGTGGGGGATCCGGGAAGCTTATCTTTCATCCGCCGCGGTCAGCGCGAAGATATTATTGCTCTTCAGATCCCACGAGCAGGGGGGCTCCAGGTCAGCAATATGAGACCTGCCTGGGAGGCACTTCTCTTCAAAGATTCCAACTTGAAATATGAAATATCAGGAGCAACAATGTCGTCGCATAGACGCGGTAGGAGGCGGCAAGAAACTACGTAATCAGTAGTTATTATCTCCAAGTGAATACGATGCGGCAACCGCAAATGCGGGGAAGGCTTATCAGGTGCTTGGGGCATTGTATCGTATCGCCCGACTGTCAGGGCACGCAATAAGGTTATCTTAGGAGAGTTCTATCAGTTATTTATTTGAAAAGGATCACTTTGAGATCATAATCCAGTCAATAATAGATCCGGTGTTGGTGCACATCAGAACATTATAAATCCTAGTTGGGTTGCGGAAGCGGAAAATATATATCCGATACATTTTAGGACGCATCACGATGGTCGCTAACGACGAGTATGAGATTTTTAAACTAGGAGACTGGGATCTGCAGAGTGGTGAAAAGATCGAAAATGCTCATGTTGCTTTCAAAACCTTTGGAGACCCGAAGAGCCCTGCGATTGTGTACCCGACATGGTTTTCTGGGTGTGAGTATCCGACGCGGCGAATGGGTCAGGTGCTTCAGGTGCTAATACTACGATTTAGCTATCTCTGACAACGTCTGGTTAATTGGAGAGGATAAGACATTGAATCCACAGAAGTACTTCATTATCATACCGGCACTGTTCGGGAATGGTCAATCGTCCTCTCCGTCGAATAGTCCTACGGGCAAACCGTTTCCAAGGTGCTCTTTCTACGATAACGTCCGCGCCCAGTATGAGCTTGTGACGAAGCATTTGGGAATTACGCACTTGCGTGCGGTTCTCGGTTGGTCGATGGGAGCTGCACAGAGCTTCCAATGGGCGACGCAGTATCCGGATCTCATGGACCTGGTGGTTCCATTCTGTGGTTCCGCGAGGACGTCTCTGCATAACCAAGTCTTCTTGGAAGGTGTTAAGAGTGCCTTGCTTGCGGCGAAAAAGATCCCTTCTGCAGGGTCAGGAGAAGGAGGTATAATAGTTAGTGGGGCGTATAGGGCATGGATGCCTGAGGAGAAGGACGTGGGACTGAAGGCCTTTGGAAGAGGATATGCTGGATGGTGAGATAGAGACATGGTATCTGGTTTTCTGGTTCATGAGGTGCTGACAAAGAATTATTAGGGGCTTCAGTCAAGCTTTCTATAGAGAGCGAGTCTACGAGAAGGTCCTTGGATATAAATCGCTTGAGGACTTTATGGTCAACTTCTGGGAGAAGTGGGCTTGCTCGAAAGGTGTGATATCGCCTATGCAGAATTAGTCGCGTAGGTCCAACTAACCCTTCGATACAGATCCTGATAACCTGCTGGTGATGCTTCAAACTTGGCAGAATGGCGACGTCTCGAAGCAGGAGCCATATAACGGAGATTTTGAGAAAGCTATGGTTTCAATCAAAGCAAAGACTCTGGTGCTCCCCGCGAAGACAGACCTGTATTTTCCGTATGTTTAACGAACTTTCCACTTATATGTGAGCTGTGCTGACTTCTGACAGGCCTGAAGACTCCGAGTATGAGGTTCAATGCATGAAGGACGGAATAGGCCAGCTGGACGTCTTTCCATCGATATGGGGTCGTAAGTGCTTCCCTCAGTCAGTTGATATTACCCGACCAAAGCTGACCTCTGCGCACAGACTGGGCTGGAGGACCAGGAGACAGCAAAGCCGATGTCAAATGGCTCGATGACAAATTGGCCAAGTTCTTTGAAGGTTGAAGATGCCCATAAGCGCCGGGAGAGCAATCACAGTAGAGGAATGCGAATGGAGACTGGATCCAAATCAATTAGTTGTCGCTGAATGTTTCATTGTTCCCAAATTAAGAAACCTTTGTTCACTCCTCGTCCAGTAGCTGGGTGGTAATTAGCGCCCAGTTTTGTAGTGATGTTGACTCTTGAAGCATTTCGCTCAGTAATTGGCTATGCGTTGACACGTGACTCATAATCCGGGATTAGTCATCACGGAAGCGTAAGATGATCGGCCCGGGCGTTAGTAAGGTTGGAGACTGGCTGGATGATAAACCTTCATTCATTGCTCTCCTCGAGGTCTCGCCAGCGCTTGAGGTTCGACGGACTCGTTCCCTGCCATACGTTCACTTGTGTTTCTCTTTGTACTTTTCAGTCTTGTCTCTCTCCCTTCCTTTTTCGTCTTCCTTTGGCTTCTCTCCGTGTTTCTCCTTTCCTCGTCTTCCACGCTTGATACCCCGTCGATCCCAGGTACTCGAGTTGGATGAATCTGTGAGCATTCAAGGGCAGCAGACATGGCAACACCACCGATCCGACAGTGGGGAGTGACTCCCCCCATCTCTACCGTTCTCCCGACTCCAGACGAACTGGCAGCGAATGATGATTTGATTGAAGAGCTCAAGGCGCAGAATAACTTCGAAAGCCCTGCTGAGACTGAGCGAAGGTAAGCGGACAGCAAGGCGCCTTGCTGTATGCACGAAAATGCTAAATAAGCTTGTCTGGACAGAAAGCAAGTGCTTCAGTTGATACAGCGTGTCACTCTCGAGTTTGTTCGCATCGTCAGCCGTAAGAAGGGGCTGTCACCTGCGGCAACGGAGGCAGCAGGAGGAAAGATCTTCACATATGGAAGCTATCGCCTAGGCGTCTATGGACCTGGTATGTTTGCTTTTTTGCATAAGGTCTTATTAATAAGTTGTGCGGAACTTGCTAACCACCTCTTCGCTTACAGGGTCGGATATTGATACTCTCGTCGTCGGGCCCAAGCATGTTACCATCGATGACTTCTTCGCTGACTTCCCCCCAACCCTGGAAAGAATGTCCCCACCAGGTGCAATTGAGAAGATGACCCCTGTGCCAGATGCGTTCGTCCCGATCATCAAGATCGAATTATCTGGGATCAGTATCGATCTGATCTTCGCTCGTCTGATCGTCCCTTCGGTCCCTCTGAACCTCGACCTTAAGAATAAGGATTACTTGAGGGGCCTGGATGAAAAGGAAGTCCGGTCGTTGAACGGAACTCGAGTGACAGATGAGATCCTGGAGCTTGTACCGCAGCAAAAGACCTTTCGTCTCGCACTGCGGGCCATCAAACTTTGGGCCCAACGTCGAGCGATCTATTCAAACATCGTTGGGTTCCCTGGAGGTGTTGCTTGGGCGATGTTGGTTGCAAGAGTCTGCCAGCTGTATCCGCAAGCGACAGGCTCTGTCATCGTAGGCAAGTTCTTCAGAATCATGAATCAGTGGGCGTGGCCCCAGCCGGTGCTGCTGAAACCGATCGAAGACGGCCCATTGCAAATGAAAGTGTGGAATCCCAAGGTATGTCATCCTCTATCCTTATCTGTCGTATCATTCTGACGCTTCTTCCAGATCTACCATGGTGACAGGTTCCATCTCATGCCAATTATTACTCCAGCTTATCCCTCCATGTGTGCTACGCATAACGTTTCGTTGTCCACTAAGGCTGTGATCCTGCGCGAGTTGCAACGAGGTGGTGACATCGTTGACAAGATCTTTATGAAACAGCTTACATGGAATGACCTTTTCAGGCGCCACAGCTTCTTTACGGGCGATTACAAATACTATCTGAGTATCACTTCCTCCAGCAAGACGAAAGAAGCACACTCGGTCTGGTCGGGCCTCGTCGAGTCTAAATTGAGACATTTGGTTGGAGCGTTGGACCGGAAACAGACAATCGCAGTCGCTCATCCCTTCCCGAAAGGCTTCGAAAGAGTTCACATTGTCAAAAACGACCAAGAGGCGGAGGCCGTTAAGAATGGATCAACCCAGTACCAGGATAAAAAGACTGGTACTGAGACTACTGACCAGACAAACGACCCGGCCCATAACGCGGCTGCTCAGACCGGCGCTGAGAACTCCGAGGTCCCAGGCACAGAGAAAACAGGTGAAGGCGATAGTCGGATAATCTATACCACCACTTACTATATCGGTCTTGAGTTGAAGCTAGAACCAGGTGAGTATTTCACCCCAGCGACGTGATTCAACTAACTCTCGAAGGCGCCTCGAGATCGCTCGACATATCCACAGATGCGCAGATCTTCAAAACGACATGCACATCATGGCAAGGCTACCAGCCAGGTATTAACGACTTGTCAATTACGCATGTCCGAAAGTAAGTGTCTGCTAGACCTTCTAAGTTTTATCTTCGCTGATCCTCGGACCTAGCTTCGACCTGCCGGACGATGTCTTCGAGCCCGGAGAAGCGCGTCCTACGAGACCTAAGAAGAAGATCATCAAGAAAGCCGAACCGACTGCCCAGAAGAGGACGATTGATGCTCTTGACGTAAGTGCACGGAAGGATAAAATAACAGCTCAACTCCCGAGCTTGTGGCTTGCGCAGGAGACGGTTGCCCCCATCGTCCTACTGTCTGAAGTGTTACTCATACAACCTACTTCTCTTCTAGGAGCATTCCCAAAGTACCGCAAAGCGTACGATGCCATCGAACACAGTACCGCATACGGCCACGCCCGCTTGAACATGTGTCCCTTTGTGACTAACCGCCACATCCCTTCGGGGCTTGCCCCTTCCATTAGCGCTCTCGACGAGGTGCTTCCAGCCTCGTACCCTCTTCAGGGCTCCCAACGCCAGCATGTAGTTCAGTTGCCCACCGTTCACCTCTAGGATTGACCGGTGATTCAGACTGATTTGATTCTAACACAGTAGTCTAGTTTTCCATGACCTCGAGGCGCGCAGGCCTGATTCGGGTCACGGTTACCAGAGGTCAGATATGTTCCCTTCCTGACAGTGGACTCATGGTAGGTGAACCATTCTTCACCGCAGGTCATATCGAGGGCAACCGGTGTTTCCGATGCACCCAACTGGCTTATGAGTTCCCGTAATCATAGCGAGGTTGGGTCTGTTTTGGAATACGTGCGTATCCTCCGTCTGTACATAGAGCACTGTTTGCTGTCTTCGAGGTAGCTTAGTCTTGTACTAGCTAGGCCATTAGTCAATACAGACAATTGAGATGGGCCTACGGGCCTGTAAAGTAAACTATGTGTTCGTCCAGACAGTTTAGTAGACGTGTTGAAAGTATTCTCACCTTCACTCTACGTATGTGATGTTCTGTAACCGGGCTTTGAACAGCTGCTTATGGAGGCTGTTCGAATTTCGCTGGACACTGTCACACTTGTAGTGTTTCCACTAGACCCATTTATAACCGTTAAAAAGAGGATCTCTCTATCCACAATTCCTGGCCTAAAGAGTAGCATGAAGTTAATCTCGGCTCGGATATCCCATTAAGTCATTCCGAGCCGAGCTGGTGTGCCGCGACACAACACGCTTCAGCTTCCTTCGAGGATCAGACCCTCAGACCCACCTTCGAAGGAGTGTACGGAGTACATGGATGAATTAACTAGGTAGTGAATAACTCAGTAGATATGCAGATGTATATCTACTAGTTCACTGTCTATGTGGACGGAATATCCTGAGACCTCAGTATACTTAGTCGTAGAGCTTCGAGGGCTACACAAACTATCCCACGACATACTCATTTGCCGTGACTCTTTCCCGCAATTCAAACAGACTGCTCTCGCACCTCAACTTCAACGAACCATGGCCAACCAGAAGGAGTTGTTGAGTAACAGCCCCGGCTTCGGAGACGCAACGATGCCGAAAAACGGACTTGCGACTTGGTGGTTTCAGTTGATTATCAGATAATCTAATACGAAGACCGTCGAATCATGGTTAAAGATATCTCCGGGACTACTATTTTATAACCGCGAAGCTCGGTTTTAACGATGAGGCGTATAAAGGGGGCAATTTTGCTGATTTTCTTCACTATAATCACTTCTTTACGATTGAGAGATAACTTATCGATTCTTTTCGGGTTTGCGAGGATGACTCCGTTGATCAAGAATATCGTCGTTGTTGGAGGTTCCTATGTCGGACGAGTGAGTTTGACGCGTGGACGGAAATGATTCCGTTGGTTGGATAATATCCAGCTGACGAGATGCATTGTTTTGTAGGCCACAGCTCAGGAACTTGCTCGTATCATCCCAAAGTCACACAGGGTAAGCAAATACACGCATTCACACTTCATGTTTTGCGAAAGATGCTGACGAGTCATCCAGGTGCTATTGATTGAGCCACATACACACTTTAACCACCTGTTCGCTTTCGTAAGTCTGCTCCTGCATCTCTAAGGATGCCAGCATGCTGAGTGTAATTCCATTCTAGCCTCGATTCGCAATTGTCCCCGGCCATGAACATAAAGCCTTTATTCCATACAGCAACCTCTTTGCTGCTACGCCCGACCCATCCACACATGCGGTTGTGCAGGCCCGCGTCCTTTCAGTACAACCTCAACATGTGAAGGTCGACCGTGAATGGCAGGGATCCAAGGAGATCCCCTTCGAATATCTCGCTATTGCAACGGGGACGGTGCTCTCCCCACCGGGCAACATGCCTTCTCTCGATAAACAGTCTTCCATTCAGTATCTGAGGAAGTACCAGTCTGAGATAAAACGAGCAAAGTCCATCGTTATCGCTGGAGGCGGGGCAGTAGGGGTTCAGATGGCGACGGATTTGAAAGAATATTACCCCGACAAGGAGGTCACGGTGGTGCAATCTCGCGCACGCGTCATGCCACAGTTTCATGAGAAGTTTCATAGTATTGTCCAAGAGAGGTTTGATGAGTTAGGAGTCCGGTATGTTTATACTCTATTATACCACAGATTGCGAATGATAACTGACTTGTTGTTCGTGGGCAAAAGGCTTATTACGGGTGCCCGGGTCGTCATTCCATCGGATGGATTTCTTAATGACGGCAGTACATTTCAAGTCAAACTCACGAATGGAACAGAGGTAGAGGCAGGATTCGTCATTCCGGCTACGGGCCAGACTGCAAACAATGAGCTTGTGAAAGGCCTATCCGCCTCTGCGCCAGATTCCATCGTTAATCCTCAAAATGGGTACATCCGCGTGAAGCCCACGATGCAATTCGCAGATGAGAAATACCCCAACTTCTTCGCCGTTGGTGATATCGCTGATACTGGTGCGCACAAAGCCGCGAGACCAGGAGCAGCACAGGCAGCTGTAGTGGCGAAGAACATCCAGGCGTTGATTGAGGGACGAAGCGCAGATGAAACGTTCTCGTGGGGACCACGAGGGATCCACCTCACTTTGGGTCTGGTAGGTTATGTTCTCTGAAAGGAACACGTTTCATATACTAACCGGTGTACAGAAAAAGAATGTTATCTTCCGTGATCCAAATGTGCCAGAGGGCGAGACCGAGCCGACCATCATGTGGAAAGACGAGTAAGTCATTTATTTGTTGTTCTGTCTTTCAGTGGACAAATCTAACTGTGAGAATAGTGGCCGAGAAGACATGGGCGTCGAAGGAATCTGGAAGAGAATGGGCATGGAAGTTACCAGTCCGCAGCAGTACCATCTATGATTGGGTACGAGAGTTCAGATGTCGCTGGCGCGCTGTACTTCTCAGGAAGAATGCTGTTAGATTGTAGATATCCTGGTTCAAATGTCATAGGCGAACACTGGGAGATCTGAATCATTACATTCAATTTTTAGTTCGTTACCTGGTTTCTGTACACGCTATTGACTAGATAGAGACGTCCGTGGGAGTGTTGCATTGTTGGCTACTGGTCACATGGCTTGGAATATAAATATTCTCAACTTCTGAAGATCACCATATCTCGCTATAAATGATCCTCGTCGCATCTCATAGTGCAAGGACAAATGATGGCACCTACTCCTTACATAGGGTGTCTAATACCCATTAGAGTTTAGCGCAGGTCCATCAACCTTGGGAGTAGATTTGCCTTTGGAGGTACTCACAACATCAGGACAATCCACCAGGTACTCACACAGAACAAAGGAATTATCACGCACCATTCATTCTGCCAATATCGAACTGCATTATCGAAACTGAAACACTCAAATGACTGGGTTCCGTGGACACGAGCAATCGCAGTTATTTTACTGACCTGGCCGAGCCGAGGCATTTCGCAATCCGCGCTGACCCACCAAATAATTCGCTCTAGTGGATACCCATGCGCATATTTGAGCAACATGGCGAGCCATCTTCGTATCTTGCGCAAGACACAAAACTCCACGATGCCTGATCCAGACTTGGAAATTGTGCTCGATACCGCTCAATTGCTGACATGAAGGACCCTGGGGCTGACTCCTGGTTTGCCCCCGGGGTACTCTATCTTCATACTTAGATGTAGAGATGTCCTGTCCTTGGGGAGACCAGGCCAGACATTTTGTTAGTTCAACTCACAAAACCACAGTTACCACTTAACTACGTCTTCTACAAATAAATTTCTCCAAAGCACCTATTAAGATAACCATGTGTGGTGAAGGACGAGCTAGCGCTGGCGGGAGAATCGCAGTCATGTTCCCGCCCAAGATCGCAGGTGGCTCATCAGCATCGCCTACGATCAATCCATACACGTTGTTTTTCCACAACATGCAGACGGCAAACGATGTGATAAGGACGAAAGCAATCTTCAGATTCGATGATCCAAGCACGTTGAAGGCGCTTCAGAATTGCAAGAACGTCGATCTGCGGATAGAGTAAGCAGAAGCCCGAGGCAGCATGCGTCTATCCATTTACTAATCATGGAACTGAACTGCAGACAATACGGAGACTTGACGTCGACGATATCTACACGGCCTCTCCATTCCTTCTCTCTTGACACGAGCAACTCAAAAGAGATGCAATTCGATCTCCCAGAGAAATTGGACTTGGATATCTCCGACAGTGGCATCCTCGGACGTCAAGTAACATTACTATCGCAAAATGCCATGCTTGGTACAGGAGTTGTTGGCTACAACTGAACTAGCGTACTTGATGGCTCTGCATTTGTTACAATCGTGTTTATTTATCATCATTAAGCGATGGACATGGCGTTTTAACTATATTGATTTCATCTTATGTTTCAACACCTTTTCTCTCATGAAATGCATTGTTTATGGATCTCGTTAGATTGAGGCCTTCAAGATGGCGGAGCTGTCAACACCGTTCTTGTATCGCTCCTCGGCAGTGGCCCAGTTGATGATCTTCCAGATTCCCTCCACATATCCGGCCTTGTTGTTCAGGTACTGAAATATAATCATTTAGCAGCTGCTGGCATACTTTGAAAATAAGGCAATACTAACCTGCAGGTAGTATGCGTGCTCCCACATGTCCACGCCAAAGATAGGGATATCCGGCGACGTAACGGGGTCCTGGTCGTGGGTGGTGATGATCTCCAGCTTTCCGCTGGGCTTGTTGGCAACGAGCCATCCCCATCCACTGCCCTGAATACCAAGCAGAGCAGCATTGAAAGCATCAGTAAAACCCTTCTCCGAGCCCCACCGGCTGACGATGGCGTTCTTCAACGTTGGAGCGGCTTCGATGTTCGCCTCCTTAGTTCCAGGTGGAGTCAAGTTCTTCCAGAAGAGGGAGTGGTTAATGTGTCCACCACCGTTGAACTTGATCTTCTGTTGAAGAGAAATCAGCTGGGGCACATCATTTGCCTGAGTAGCCGCGGCCTGTGATGACAATGCGGCGTTTAAGTTGTTGATGTAAGTCTGGTGATGCTTCTTGTGGTGCAACTCCATGATCTGCTGCGAGATCACGGGCTCCAGAGCCTGAGATACATCCGTCAGTCTTCTATCAGCGACTGGAAAGGTTCAAATGGTAACTTACATTGTAGGCATATGGGAGAGGAGGAAGGGTGTATGTCGTAGAAGCCATATTGTCACAATTCTTGATATTAGACGAACAAGTGCCCTCTGAAACTGCTGGACGATTCAAAGATACAAAACAAAGGTTAGGTAGAATCTACCCCTCCGTGAGGAGGGACTCTCAAGGCCTCTTTAAGGAGGGGGATCGTTCAAACCTCCAAGGTCCTCTGGGTCCGACTGACGTACTTGGAGGCCAATCACCAGCAAGTGCGTAGTTTTGCGCGGGTTTCTGTTGCACGCCATATCTCGTGCTTTGTAAGGCGGGGTTGTCGAGACTTGTTCTTCATCTAGGCTTGAGTCTCTCCATTGAGACCAGCAATGGGAGCTTTCGTCGATTATTAATAGGCGCGATTTGTGCTGCTGTCCGTCTGAAAGTGCCGTCACACTCGTGGTTTTGTGAGCTAATGTATACATGCACGTGTGTGATCTACCTCGCATGTAGGTAGTAGCTCTCAATGGCAGTTCCCAAGCGGCAGAGGCAATCTATCTTCGACAAAGTGTAACTTCAAATTGATATCATGACAAAATGATGTTGTTCCCTCAAATGAGTTCATGATCCTACATGTTTCGGGCCGCCAACTAGGAATATCGCGATATTTAGATAACTACCTAGCTGTAATTATCTAACCATTTTAATGGTTGAGAAGCTCAACAGCTTCTATACTACAGTTAAAAGCTTTGAGATTCGTCTTCGGAACCGCTACTTACCACACTAGAGCATTTGTTGATTCTCAGATCAGGGGAAATCTACCTGGAGAATTGTCCTAGTAAGTTTGATGTTGGAAGACTGCACTCAATTTTAGAGGAATGGATACGAACTGGTAGATAGTCATGGCCTTTAATTCTGCTATTCATAGTAGTCACTCCTGGCCGCTGACTTGGATGCTAATCATTGGCTGGATGAAGCTTTAGAGTGGGAGTACGTACATGTAGTAGCACAAGCTTATTGTTATACAGTCAATCGCCTCCGTTTAAATCCTCGAGGATATGCACGAATGCATACTCTGGAAAGTACATGTAGACGCACAGCAGACACGAACTAAGATCATACCCAATACATCAAAGATGGAAACGATAGTGATGAGGAACTATTTCATACATCATAGCTGAACATTTTCTAAGCGCTGAAGTATTGGATGTCACATGTGGTCCTTATACATAAAACCTTGGTTGCGTACCGAATGTGGCGTGGTTCTGTGAGGAATTTATTCTGTTTTGTTTAGCTTGAAATAAAACAAAATACAGTAAATAGCCTTTAGAAGAACCAAGGACGGCACCTGCATCCGTCATGTTCATCTCTAGAAGTTAGACTATTCTGTGAACTAGCGACGTGATGAAACGGAATGCCTAATACACAGCCACGACTCTCTCTCTCTCTCTCCCCTTCCGATTATCATCGTAGTTTTTGAACAACTTAATGATGATCCATCTGACCAACAACGAAGGAGTGGTGATATACGGACCACAGAGAAGAAAGCATTCAAGGGCTGGATCACTTTTGAACCTTTCGATGCCATCTTTACTGTCAACGCTGATGTTGGAAATGATGGCATTCGTTTACACTATTCCAACCTGTTTGAGCGAAATGTTGCATCGAGCAGTCCGTGTGGATGTTACCTTTATGCTCCTGTCGGAGGTAGCATGTTTTAATGCTGATAATTTCGATCCTGGTACTTGTTAAGTATCGAGCTTACCAATCTATAAAATATTGTCTTCGAAAGGTACCAACTTGGGAGCTCCTGGAGTGAGTGCCTCGCGTTTTTAGTTCGGTCGCACTGTTCCGGCCCGTCCGGTCGATTTCAGTTACATGCTGGTAGGCTTCAGTATACATAGTCCAAGAGTCGCTGTTGCTTTTTCATCTTGTCCTCTTGAAGCCTCTCATGTCGAGAGAAGAAGGCCCGATGTCATCGTAGAAATGAGATGCGAATATTTGAATCGTTTCAAGGGGTTGGAAATCGCGTACCTGAAATTGATGAGGCCGTTCTGGGGCATTCAAATAAATGTGCTGATCTTGGTATCTAGGACTTTGTTGGTTGAGTAGTATTACCGTATCCAAGAATAACTACACCTAATCTGATAAGTGGCCAACTACTATTTCCGCAATAGGAATAGGAGTGATTCCTTCCCCATGCGTCCGTGCTTTATGGGCCCAGATCGTGAATGATGTCTGTCATTTACGAGAACGTACATATATCTCCGTCTAGTTGAGCGATTGCTAAGGCCTAGCATTCGGAAATAAAGCTTCTCTCGTGTAAACAAACACTGTCTAGCTCTCTTTTGATGCGCATGTTACGTAGACACGGGATGTAGGGTATCTGTAGTGCGATTATCATGCACAGATCTGAGGGTAATCGGCGTACCGAATATAACAAAAATGAGCCGATGATCTCAACACTCTCATACTGCGAAAGGGGAAATGGAGGAGACATATATCGGTTCTTTTTCTGGGGGTGACAGATACCCGGTATAGATCATTCATCTTCCTGAGCCATGAAGAAGCCTCTTTGAGTCTGTCTCGAGCATTTTGAATCTAAGGTCCCACCTGGAAGAAGAACAAACATTTATGTATCCTAATCGAAAATTTTAGCGACACTAGCGTCATAAGATAACGAAGTGACAATAAGCGTCTCCGCACGATCCCCAGTACTGCACCATTTCCTTTGGAGACAGTCGTCTTACCTCGATTTATAAGAGACCGGGGAATGAGAGCTCACGGAAAAACTCGACTCTTTTTGTCACGACTTAATGTTTTGGTGTTGAGATGAGTTGATCGTGGTGCTCGTAACCCCCCTTCCCCTACCGTTCATACATGCGCTCAGTTTACGACGATGTCCAGAGTTGAACAGCACGTCGCTAATCACAATACCTCTCTAGATCAACAGGGAAATGGTCAATCCAGGAAGGTCTAGTGATACAACTTCGCACGATACCGACGATGACGCTGTCTCTTCCAGCACTGGTCCTCCGTCGACTGAAAGTGACCGATTTCAATTCGTATTCAGTACCCGCCAGCCAGGTGCACGAAGCCACGCTATGCGTGCATTCTGGAGACGCAGGCACAGCGAACAGGAAAACCAACTGAGGCGAAATACAGGCAGTCAGTCTTCTCTGCGGAGGATTCTCCCAGGGTCTCGACCGTCGTCCAGCCACGGTGAAGCAGACAGTGAATCGGCATCCCGACTGTCCCGGAGAACATCCACTGCACAGATCTTGGGACATCAGCCTTTGGAAAGAACAGTGTCTGTGGCTCTGGGGATCCCAGCTCAAGTTCGCGGCGATATTGATCATGCATTCGCGTTCGTTCAACAAGAATACTTTGACCAGTTTCCGGTGCAACTGACGTCCCAGCATAAGAGGCTATTATATCATTGTACGAGGAAACCATGCGAATATTGTTGTGGGATAATCTTGCTGGCACTGACTGAACCATGCTAGGGCTGTGCATTCATTCCGAAATGCTGTCAGACGGTCAGACAACCAGAAGATTTGACCCCATTAGAGATATCTGGCTGCCTCTTGATCTCTCAAACGCAGCTTCTTTCTATGGCTTATTGGCTCACTCAGCGGCACATCTTGATTATCTTTACGGCGAAAGAAATTCGGCAGAGTCTTTGACGTATAAATCTCAAGCTGTCAGCATCCTTAATATATGGGTTAACGATCCCGATCGTGCGTTGAGTGATGACACATTTGCGGCGGTGCTGCGACTTCTCATATTTGAGGTAAGCCATAGATTCCCACGATTTCCAACAGAGAAATCTGATGCCAGGCTTTCAGAATGGAATTCGATAGTTTAAACGAGGAACCTCAAGTACTGACCCAATACGATTCCAATACAGAAGCACTCTGGACAACAGGACCAGTGGGCTGTTCATCGCGATGGACTGCAACGGATGATTCAAGCCAATGGAGGACCGACCCCCTTTCGGAATAACTGGCGGCTGGAGCTTGCGACTTGCGTGTAGGTGTTTTCCTTTGAAATCAAGGGCGTAATCTCTGCGGGTAGAATCCTATGTCACTGACTTGGAGTTCTGCAACTTGACTAGGCTTTCTCTAGTGTCAGGAGCGGAATGGCTCAATCAGGTGCATCCCGTGGCGGAAATTTGCGAGAGCTTCGGCTATACCCTTCTCTCCGCGACGTTCGACCCAATCATGGATATCAAGCGAATACGACTAGAGTCCCAGAAATACCCCACGGTGCAAGAAGCCCTGCATTTGCTGCAGACCTTCTTGACCCTAAATGTTCACGGGCCTAACCTGGAAGGAACATATGCTGCGCAGGGGTTCAACCGACTAGCCTGCCTCTGCACACTCTTATTCATGATACTCGAAGTCACTTCGCCAGCAACACTCAGTCGCGAGACGCAGAACACGCTTGTATCCATCGACACTAATCTCTGGGAGACCAGAACTCAGTGGACAAACTCAGTAGACATCCTGCTACAGTTTTTGCATCATCAGTTGATCGACGAACCAAAAGGAGCATTGCATACACATTTTGTTATACCATTTGCGGAATCCTTGAGCAGTCTAACTTGGGAGGCGCAGAATGGGGCTGAAGAAT
Source organism: Paecilomyces sp. COH1141 (assembly GCA_003123655.1). NCBI lineage: Eukaryota > Fungi > Ascomycota > Eurotiomycetes > Eurotiales > Thermoascaceae > Paecilomyces > Paecilomyces sp. COH1141. The sequence continues at coordinate 138,491 of QBDR01000009.1, forward strand.
GCTTGTTCTACATTCTTCTATAGAGATCTGAGAACACTTACTGGTTTTTCATTTGGGATCTAGACCACGAAAAAAAAAGGCAATATAGAATGATTTATTGGATTTTCATGAGTTAAAAGTAATTGCATCGATGATATGCATCGAATCCAAAACGTTTCCTAAATCGGAAGGACCAAGTCTTGGCAGTTACGGTAGGTATTAGTAATGCTATATGGCAGTTAACTAGTTAGTTACTGAGTCTTCCACGCTTGCTACATCTACATTACTACACTACTTAGGTTAATAATACTTTCCGAATGTTCCAGCATTCCAGATTATGTGAAATGTCTCGTTGCAGGTGAAGACGTCCCCCGCAAGAACTGCTACACAACTCCATAGGCATATGTTAATGGCCGCTATCCTTGATCTTTAAGTCTAGAGAAAAAACGCAGGAATTATCTTTATCAGGGCCAACCGATGTCGTCTGGTAACCTTCCCAGGATATTGTTCGTCAATACATCTCGGCCGCCTGGCTCTGGTCTGGTGGAGAAGAGGGAGCAGCGCATTGCTTCTTCTCACGCCGCTCGTATAGCACATGCCAGGAAAAGACTCCGTAGGACTACTGAGTTCCAATCTACGAAGGCCCTTCAACTGTCTCGAGAGCTAGAAAATAACACAATCCAAAGCGATAAGCAAAACAGTGGGGAAGGAAAAACTTTGGCTCCAGTCGTCGAAGTTGATACTGCGAGCCTCTCCAGGTACTCCGCGGGAGTATTGCTTAGCCCCCTGAGCTCACCTTCGAGAGACCTAAGTGTCTCACATGAGAGGCTTCCACGTCTCCACAAACCTGTCGAGCATTTTCTGTTTCATCATTGTAGGTTATCAATGGTCGACTAGTCACGATATCTAGGGACACAAAACTGACGGCTTCTAGATACAAAATCAGTTATTCCATGGTTGAGCACACATTGTAAAAAGCTTAGCGAGCGGGCAGACTACGCCAAAAAGATGAGCATAGAGTGGGTACGCCTTGCCTTTGCGAGTGCTGGATTTTGCAGTGGCATTCTACTCATTGCAAGTCGTCACCTATGCATGATGTATGATCGTAACCAGCTACGGCAGCATGAATTCTTCAAACATGCACTACAATACAAGGTGGCCTGCGTACAGAGCTTGAGCACGTCTATTTCCTCAGATCAGTGGTCGACATTTAGAGACTCAATAATAGCGCAGGTAATGATATTGGCAATGGATGAAGTGAGTCTACTGGAACCTAACCTCGTACTGTTCTTGTCATAACTGACAATATTTTCTTTGTAGATTATACTAGGTGATTTCGCCATGGCCAGGAACCATATGCTAGGGGCCGCCAGGATTGTGGAAGTCAGTGGTGGAGTCCAGAACTTTGGGCTGAATGGTTTCATTGAGCTTCTATTCCATAAATATGTCGACGAAGTAGGGCTATCGTCTACTTCCCAGGATCAAGTTCCATCCGGATCTTGTGGCGAAGTATTTCGAACCTATCCGATTTCAGCATGTGCCTAGTCATTAAAAGGTCTTCTTGCCCGTGGTTCTCAGCACAGTTCCTTGGCGCATAAAGCTTTTTGCCAGACCTCTGTGAGTTTGGCGGTCCCCGCGTCCTTCATTGCTTCGTGGAGCAGTGGCGCCATGATTCCCTATATAGAGTACTCAACTCAAGCCATTAGTTTGCACCAGAATCAAATAAGATGTCCAGAACAGGGAGATCATCCATTATAGGCGTCCGAAGCAGTGATATAAGCAGCAGGCTCCAGTCATCGGTCATATATAGCAGAAAGTAAATAAAACCAAATCGTCTAGGTAGGAACATCTCCAAGCTTGTTCATCCCCTGCTGGTAGGCTGATGTATGAATATGAGCTGCGTCATCCGATGGATCCCTAGTTTCCCTTCAAACCTTGCTCCTCGACAATAATACCGCAATATATCCCGTCCTGTTCTTTGCCCAGACTTGGTCCTTCCTATTGTGGAAATGGCTCCACCATTCTCATATAATTCTATGAAAAAAGATAGATCTAACGAATAAGTGGATTATAAATCACATAGGATGCTGGAGTATATATAGGTAGAGCCAGTTACAAGAGTTTCTGGCTGGATTGTAAGTATCACAGCGACACGAACACAGCGGAACTCAGATCATTTTCCATTCTTAATTACATTGAGCCTCATCATGTCTGACAGCAAGAGCGACATTCCCCCAGGATCTCGTATCCTGATAACCGGTGTCAATGGCTACGTGGCTTCACATATAGCCAAGCAGCTCTTGTCACGCGGCTACAAGGTCCGTGGTACCGTCAGGGACCTGCAGCGGTCATCTTGGCTCGTTAAAGATACTTTCAAGACCTATGCCGATAACGGTAATTTCGAGCTTGTCACCATTGAAGACTTCACTGAGGAGAACGTTTACGATAGTGCCATCAAGGGAGTTTCAGCGATCGCCCATGTGGCTTCTGTCGTCACCTTCGAACCCAACCCAAAGAGAGTTATATCTCAGACAGTTGAGGCTGCGACCCGCATTATGGAAGCGGCGCTTAAAGAGCCATCTGTGAAGGTTGTCGTTTATACAAGCTCTATCGTAGCGGCCACTATGCCTGTGCCTGAGAACAGCACACACGTGGATCGCAATACATGGAATGAAACCGCCATACAGCTGGCCTGGGCGCCGCCGCCATACGGAGATAACCAAGGAAGTATTGTATATATGGCAAGTAAAGTCGAGGCAGAGAAAGCTGTGTGGAGATTTGTGGAGGAAAAGCATCCTCATTTCAGGGTCAATTCGGTCTGTCCGGCGATGATCATGGGTGAGCCTCTCAACGAGAGTCATCTTCAGTCCGTTGGTGCCTGGGTTAAGCAACTCTGGGATGGCAACGTATCCAAGTTGGCCGGTTTCCCTGCCAGTAAGTCTCCTTATCTTTTCATCTCCGTGGGAAATTGTTTGAAGTGAGATCTAATCATCTCGGTTTTAATAGCATATCATGTTGACGTGAAGGACGTCGCCTCGCTTCATGTCGCCGCAATTCTGGATCCAGAAGTCAACAACCAACGTCTCCAGGCCTGGGCGGAAAATTGTAACTGGAATGACATCCTTGCAATTCTGCGCAGACTATACCCCGAGCGTCATTTCATTGACGATCTCCCGGGTATGACAAAACTCAGCATCACGAGCAACTTCACGTTGCCTTTGGCTCTATTGAAAAAATGGACAGGTCAGACTGGATGGAGGACACTACAGCAGACTGTCAAGGACAATACGAAGTCAATCCATGAGTGAGACTCAGTGACCTATATTTTAACCGATATTATGTATTTAAAGAAGATAACTGGATGACTACTTGACTGAAACGATGGTTGATTCCTCTATCGTAGGAGGCGGACTCCAGGACCTGAAAATGCACACTAACAACGAACATCCATTGCATTAGGCCGCGTTCGCAGCCAGAGTCATCGCAATGATGAGGACTGCAAGATCCATCATCTGGTCCTTGTGGTCGGTGTGGAACGGACCGTAGGACTGTAGACACAAATATGTGTCATCGGTAATGGGTGCACCTTCATTCTTGAGGTAATTGAGGTAGTCATCGTGGAATGAAGCAAAGGTGACATAGAGTTCGTTGTGATCTTGAGATATGATAACGGGACTATGGAGTCAGCATCGGTGTATCCAACAGGTTAAAGGGTGTCGCCATACTGGTCATTCATAAAGCCCTTTTTCCTCTCCAGTGCCATCAGCAAACCGACCATCTCTGCTGTCTCTTGTACTTGAATTGAATTTGGATCGTGGAGCCTTGACTTCTTTTTTTTGCTTCTATAATAGCTAGTATGAACTGCAAACTTCTAAAAGCCCCGTCCGTGTACGTCGTAAATCCGTTTTTTCCAAATTTTCGCCTAAAAACCAGCCGCTCAAAAAAGAATTGGAACTTGGACTCCTTGACTGCACCAGAACAGAGTCTCAGAAGTACAACGGCGGCAGCATTGACGGTCGCCTCGTCTGTAACATATGACGATGTCCCTTGTTCTGTGGACAGCCGCACTCCTCCATCCTCGCTTGTCCTGGGACTGAAAATATCCCGTGCACTTGCAGGAGCCTTACCTTTGGCCTTCTTGATGACTCGTGTTGCATACGATGATGCTGGCTGTGTAGCATCAGCAGCTCTCTTCAGTCTGCTCGACTGACGACGTTGAGGCCTGTCGAACCCAATGAGTTCGTGCAGATCCCTCACGATTGCAAAGGCAGACGGGTGTCCATCATCGTCATCATCAATGTCTTTGAGGAATGTATTCGACTCGATCATGGCAAGGAACTTCTGTAAGTCACGAAAGTTTTTCGCAATGTCCTGTGCATCCTTCCAGAACTTGTCAATGCCATATAGATGGGCATCCTCGTCGACCAACTCGTCAGAAGATCTCATCTCCGACCAGATAGCTCTGAAAGAAACAAATTGCTTCTGGGACACCTTGGACCCAGATCCAAGCCACTTCTCGCGAAGACTGTAAGGGTTGAGTTTCTTGAGCCCGGTGGCTTTGAGAAGCTCTTCCAAGTCATCTTAGTCGGCTGGGATAAAGAACCCTTCGACCTTTGCGTCCTCTGATGGTTTAGACATGATAGAATTCAATACGTTTGGCTGTGAGGGTCTTTGAGAATGTGTGGTAGGAATGGAGACTGTGAAGAGATGCAGAATTTGCTTTTGGAAAGATTGGAGGGCTCTGAGAAGGCTTTAATATGTTATTACATACATCTACATGGCATGGGTGGGCGAGTTCCCTGTGTGTTGGAGTGTCCAGCGGAACTCTGCACAAAGAGATCCGCTCATCTCATAAGCCTCAAAGAACCTCAGGGTTACTTTCCTGGGCCCAGACATTTTCTTTCATCTATATCTGGTCCAGACTTGATAGTGGCTCTTGGATGTGTAATTACATGAGAGACATTTATCCTATGATTGTTAAGAAATGCGGAAGGAATGAGCCCAGAAATTAAAAAGGTAAATTTTCATTTAGGCCTAGAAAGTGGAGTGGCTGTCTAATATGTCAGGCGCCTGCTGATTGTGATCCCACAAAGTCCCAGCATCGAGTTGTATTGCCCCTTAACCTGTGCGGACCAAGTTCTTCACTCGGTACCAGGCTCAAACGTGCGAGTTGGACCGCTTTCAGCTGGTTGCGGCCCTCCAGACCTCGTTGGCACTTCTCCTGTTCCTTTATCCCTGGGAGTTGTAATGAACATATTCCTTAGGGCCTTTCGAGCGGGCTTTACATCTGTCGGCTCTTCCTGAAAAGGATCAAGTCGTACTTGCTTGTAGGTATCACCGACCCTCTCACTTGCTATCCACCGTAGGAAGAGGGACATTGACTTCTCGAATTCCTCATGTGTCCTGAAGCTACAGAGCTTGGATTTCTGAATGACAAGCCCATCGTTCGTGACATAAGCCTGCAGGATTCTTCCTTGAAAAGAATTCATGAATGAGATTAGCAGGACCTATGGAATTACAAGATGTATTTCGTTAGCAATTAGTATAAGAGAATATAGCATATTGACGATGTAGCTTCAAAAGGTATATGGTCGGGTTTGCTTACCGGAGTGATAGAGTGGCTCTCAAGGTTATCATGCTCTAACTGTGTGACCATCGCCGCAAGAATTGTCGAGACTTCTGCATGTGATATATCCTCTTTGCCTTGATAGAAATAGTCAAGAACAAGTGAAACATGCGGTTCATCTTCACGTCTGTACGCGGAAAGGTAACTGGCTTGGATGAAGAAGTGTTGGGTAGCGGAGCTGTTGAATTTGAGCATGTCCGCATAATAAGGATTTATTATATCAGGAAGGATGCCTCTGCTAACAAAGATTAGACTTGGAAAGATAGCAAGAGAAGTAGATGGCAGTCACTTACCTTTTCCTCCACTTGTTCATTCTCAAGAGCGTCGTACTTGTCGCATTTTCTCCCGTACCAACTCGACGGCGGGCATTAGCCAGTTGGACTAGTTTGGACCCTAACTTCTCACAAACTGTGCTGTAATTCTCTTCCAGGAATGATGCCTTTCTTGACCAACCACGAACCAGTTCAGAGAGCCGTTTTGCTCCCTCGTCGTTCTCGTCGAGTGGACATGCGTTCAGTGCCTCAATTGAAAGAGGTCTGAAGAAGAACTCTTCGCTAGGACGTAGAGTATATCCATCATCATTATCAATCAGTGTCATCTCCTCGACCCTAATCCTGAGGGATTTGGCTTGCTCATGGGTGATGTGGACGGTGCTTTCATCCAGATCGTAGACAGATTGAAGCATCTGGAAGAGACTATCGCAGGTCTTTTCACGGTCATCTCGATGACTTTTGATTTTATTTCTGCGCAGGGTGCCAAAGAAGCCCTTGACCCGGACAGACATGGCTACTTCAGTAATGGGGGTTCGCGTGTGGTTCTGGAACGAGGGCGGAACAAAGTCACGGAGTGAAAAAGGTTTGCTGACTTGCTAAATAGAAAAAGTTGGATGGAGACTCAGTCGGCAGGAAGAGAACCACACTGCAGATCTTTCGAGTAAAGTTGAGTTGGTGTTATCAATAATCCAGGTATACCTTTTCTTGGATGAAAGAAAATGAAATGGAGGAGTTACCCGGTAGCTGATATTCTCCACAATGCACTGAAGTATGGTACTTCAGATGTCGGGACCACGGAAGCAGAGTCCATCTCACTAAGATCTCAAGGAAATTGAAGAAGTTCTGTCAGGCTATTTCTGCCTGGAACTGTGGCCAGGCGCCCAGTCAACAAAAATGCAACACACTTGACGCCTTTGCCTTACCAGGCAACAGTCGCGTTTTTCTTTGTTCCACGGGTGCATAAGACAAAGGCCACCCAGCTTCGGCATAATGTTGTATCGTTTGCACCAATGGAAAGGATTACTTCTTTATTCTCTGGTTATTTTTATCCATGAATCTGGCCATAATCAAGATGGTTACTTTTTTTTACGAGAAACCAAGAAAAGGCCCAACTGCATGGCGGCTGGTTTCGGAAACGGAGAGAGACATGATCGAACAAGATACGAATTTTCTGTGTGCGTACATCAAGGTGAAAGAAACATGCCATCCATGACATGGGAGAAATCGAAGATCAAAAGGTATGACTTCTTTGGGAGTCGCATTGAACACGCCTGTTAGAACCTCTAACTTGAGCATGCCGAGGTTCTTCTACAGCAGTTATGTATGTTATTACTTTGCCGCTAGCTAAATCGTACCCCACAGTTCAGGACGGTCTCCCGAGGAAGCGCCTACATATGCGGAGTCATGGATCAAACTACGATGCTCCCAAGTGGGGAGAACGCAGTGATCTCGATCAGTATCTGCAGTGCGTTCTCTAATTTATGTCTGAGTGTCGACATTGCCTTCAGCGTCTGTTGCTGGTCAGCAAACGTCTTCACAATCTCATCCGTTGAGCCAATACTCTTCGGTCTCTGTTTGCCTACTCCCTGCAAGAGAAGGCATATTTTAGGAAGAATCACAGGAACTTGACAAGAATTGACATAACCGAGTGAAGCGATATGGGCTCCCAACCGTCTGAACCGCCTTACCTGTCTATTGCACGCCGAAAACAGGATCAGCTGGACACACTTATTCCACAAGAATGGAGACTGCCAGCCCATTTGATTCCCTCAGGAATGCTATCAGCGACCGACTCGGTCAAGAAAGCTAAGGAATACGGCAGAATTAACGTGGTTGATGTGCCTCGGACATGCGGTCTCTTGACTACCAGGGAGGTAGAGGTTACAGAGAAGTGGGACGCCCAGGGGCTGCTGCTAGAAGCCGCTCGTGGACGGCTCAGCGCAGAAGAGATTGCGACCGCATTTTGCAAGGTAATCTCCCGCATATACAGGGTTTACCCACGAATGTTCAAACGGGATCTAACTTGCGATTACAGAGAGCAGCTGTCGCCCACCAGCTTACACGTTGTTTGACGGAGCCTTTATTCGCAAGTGCGATCAAGCGAGGAAAAGAGCTTGACGAGCATTTGAAACGCACCGGGAAGACTATCGGTCCACTACACGGTCTGCCGGTTTCCGTCAAAGATAGTTTCAACGTCAAAGGAGTGGACTCTAGCATTGGAATTGCAGCTCTTGCTTTCAAGCCTGCGAAAGAAAATGCGGCCCTGGTCGATCTCCTACTATCTCTGGGTGCCATCGTCATCGCAAAGACCAATGTTCCTCAGACCCTAGGGGCCCTCGACAGCTGCAACAATGTTTTTGGGCGCACTCTCAACCCACTGAATCGCCAGCTTACGGCTGGTGGTAGTTCTGGCGGGGAGGGAGTTTTAGTGGCAATGCATGGCTCGATGGTTGGCTTTGGAACGGATATTGGTGGCAGTATTCGTGTTCCCGCGATGTGCAATGGTATCTACGGCTTCAAGCCGAGCAACGGCCGCGTCCCCTATGGAGGTCAAGAGAGCGGTCAATTAGATGGAAAGGGACGCGTTTCCTTGCAACCGGTAGCAGGGCCATTGGCGCGATCGGTGGAAGATCTTGGTGTCGTCATGAAGGAAATTGTCCCTCGAGCGGAGCTCTTTGGAGAAGATTGTGTTCCTGGCAAATGGGAAAGTGAGGCTGCACTAAAGCCGCACGGCAGTTCTCGCAAGTTCACGGTTGGATTGCTTCGGAGTGATGGCATTGTCGAGCCTCTCCCACCTGTCGTTAAGGTGTTGGATGAAGTCGCGCAAATCCTTCGCGAAACAGAGGGTATCGAAGTCGTCGAGATCCCAGTTCCTCCTATTTTTAAGAAATGCCAAGGTCTTGCTGGTCGGCTCATGGATGTCGATGGCGGTGGAAAAATGATGGATCTGCTTGAAAGCACATCTGAACCACTCATTCCATGGTTGAAGGGCAGAATAGGACGGGGAAAGCCGATCACAGTGACGAAGCTGTATCAGCTTCAAGCGGAACGTTCCAAGATTGAAAAAGAAATGCTCAAGTTGTGGACATCTCCCGATGGCACTGGAGATCGTAACTACAACCATGGAAGGCACATAGATGCGATAATATGCCCAGTCGCACCGCACCCCGTTCCAGAAATCGATCGGTACAACGCTGTCGGCTACACGTCGAGTTTTGTGCTCCTGGACTACCCAGCTGGTGCGCTACCTGTTCGGCCATTCAGGGAATCCGATCTAGAAACAGGGAAGGAAATGACTACCCAAGTATTAGGGAGTTGGGATAAGAGGAACAGGGAACTCTGTAAGCATAAATACGTGTCCCTAAAAGACACAGCGCTGACAGAGTTTGCAGGGAATGAAAAGACAGTCGATCGTAGAGTCTACCTGGACTCTCCGCTCAGTGTCCAGGTCGTGACGCCCAAGCTTCATGATTATGATCTATTTCAGGCGATGCAAATCATCGACAGAGCTTTACGATACCACGAAGGTGCAGTTTCTAGAGATAAGCGTGCCGATTCCAAGCTGTAAATATTACTAGAGCTGAAAATGCAGCACCGTACTGGCAGAGGGTTGTTGGAGTCTCATCCCTTGAGCCAACCATTGCTATAATCAATACTTCTACATCGAATGTTCTCGATAAGATACATCTAAGTAATTGTAGATACAGAGAACCTAGCTATTTACCCGATTGGGAATGGTCGGCCGATTTGTGATCAGCCGAGGTATCTTCCCGGAAATACGACACCTCGGGCTGGACGCCGATTGCGTTGCCATCGCGAATATCCTGGTCGTGAATGCTTTACAGCGCATATCCCATACATCGTTGCTTCGTTATCGATATATAGATTTCCGTTGAACATTAAGGTCATCCGTTTGGAGAGGTCATTTTGACTGCGTCGGGTTAAGTCTGGCATTCCGGCTAAGGTTAGAATACCCCTCTCTCTTTTGCTGTTATCATAGCAATGGCAGTCGTTATTTACGCCCCAGTATCTTGATGCTATTGTTGCCCTCATATATTTTCTCTCCTGTATCCATTTTTTACCCTATTTATTTTAGTGTTTTCTCTGTACATTTCTCTACGTTAGTCGATGCCACTCTTATGTACACTCAGTATATCATTTTCGTTGCTATGATTTTATACTCTCGTTGCACCTGCGTCAGGACAAAGCTAACGATCCATTACAGTGATTGAATCGTTATTCGAGATTATCGTATCTTTTAAGACCAGCAAAATGTCCGCCGAAGAACAGGTCCAGCTCGAAAACTTCGGTAGCATCTTTTCCCTGGAGGGAAAGGTTGCCGTCGTCACGGGTGGATCAAGAGGATTGGGCCTCCATGCTGCTAGCGGGTAAGTCGAACCATTCTCATTTCGTATATGGGCACCTTGCACGAAAAAGGTTGCACCTTGTCCCTGTAATTCGGTGTATTTCAAGGGACATCTCTAGTTGCATTCTTCTGTTCTGATCTGTTTCCCTACAAACGATTGTTCAACGGCTAATTGACAATATGAAGTCTCCTTCAAGCTGGCTGCTCCAAAGTCTATATCACATCCCGCAAGGCTTCAGCATGCGACCAAGCCGTCGCAGCGCTCAATGCTCTTCCCAACAAGCGACCTGGTGCTCAGGCTATCTCCGTTCCTGCAGACAGTTCGAAGATACAGGAACTTGATAGGCTTGTGGGGGAGGTGCGCAAGACGACAGACCATGTGGACATCCTGTTCGCAAACGCTGGCGCCACGTGGGGAGAGAAGTTTGAGACGCACCCCGAGAATGCCTTTTCGAAGGTCATGGACCTTAACGTGAAGAGTGTCTTTTACACCATCCAGAAGTAAGTCGATTCCTTTTGAGCTTAAGCTCCCTATCGATAATTCCGGATATTTTCTGGTGAAAATTGGCCCACCATGCGAGACTGACACAAATATCCTAGATTCTTCCCCCTTCTCGCCGCCAAGGCCACAAAGGAGTCTCCATCGAGAGTCATCATCACCGCCTCCATTGCAGGTCTTGTCCCCGGCGAGGGAGGCGAAAATGCCACGTTCAGCTACTCCGCCTCCAAGGCAGCTGCCATTCATCTGGCTAAGAACCTTGCTCTAGACCTGGGCCCTCGCCATGTCCTGACCAACGCGATCGCGCCTGGTTTTTACCCATCTAAGATGGCGCTCGGCCTACTTGAGAAGAAGGGTGGCTTGGATGCCGTGGAAAAGCTCTCTCCCAACCAGCGTCTGGGAAGAAAGGAAGATATTGCGGGGTTGGTTGTATTCTTGGCCAGTCGGGCAGGTAGTCATCTGAACGGGTCTGTCATCGTGACGGATGGAGGAAGTATGCTGAAGGGTCGGTTGTAGATAAGGTGGTCATGGATATGTTGAACAACCGGGTCCTGGGCGTATCCAATTTCGGAACACTTTAAGTGAACCTGGAAACATGAAACCTACATCTATCTACACATCAATCTAGCGTTATTAAGTGTCTATGTATGTACAATCGAGTGGTACTCGATTTGAGATATTATAGCTTAAAACATCTACTTCGACTGCGATTCTTGATGCGTATTAGTCTCCTCCTTCTCCATTCTACAACTCACCAAAATAGGGAGGGATGGGACAATTCCAAGTCAAAACATACTCTGGTATGAAATCAGGGTACAGTTATCCGCCTCAACGACGCTTATCGGATACTTATCCGTAGTAAGCCATAACGCGTAGCCTCTCGATGCCAACGGAGATTCGCCGATCGCCAATCAAGATTCCGTGAATGTTGCTGAACCATGTTGTAGCGGGGCCGAGATTAGACAATATGCGGGGAAGCTTAGCAGACTATGTTGATCGAGGGCCTAGTTATTTCCTTATCAGAATGAACCGCGGGGTCTCTGTTGTTAGAGAATTTGAATTACCTTTCTTTAGAAAGCTATTTCTGATTCTGCACAATTTTTCCTTATACGATATAATAGCCTGAATCAGGAATTGGAATAAAAAGTGGTCTTTAGATTAACAAGGACTCTTTACATGTGCAACAATGGCGCCCTCCGCAACAGTGATCGACAAGGGTTCTGAAAGCAACAAGAACGTCGGTGCTCTTGGCATGACCACCTCGGGCAAGAAGCTCAGAATTAGAGAATATCCAAAATTTGAATCGCTGGAACAGGAGCGCCTCTACAGAAAACAACATCTGGCTGCAGCGTTCCGTATCTTCGCCGATCGAGGCTTCGATGAGGGGGTTGCTGGACATATTTCAGTTAGAGATCCCATTCTGACAGACCATTTCTGTATGTGATTCCTCCATCTCATGAATTATTTTAGCACTGTTCAGTCGCTGATAAATGTAGGGTTGAACCCACTTTCTCAGCACTTTGCTACTATCAGCGTATCCGACCTCATTCTCGTCAATGAAGATGGACAGGTAGTCATTGGAGATGAACCTATTAATGCTGCCGCGTTTGCCATCCACTCTGAGGTATACACACTAGCAATTGAGAACAGACAGTTAAATTAACTGAAGAATATAACAGATCCATAAAGCCAGACCAGACGTCCATGCGGCATGCCACGCCCACAGCGTCGCTGGCAAGGCTTACTCCGTATTTGGGAAGCCTCTGGACATGATGACACAGGATGCTCTCCGTTTCTACAAGAGCCATGCTGTATATGATAATTTCGGGGGCGTTGTCCTTGATCGAGAAGAGGGGAAGAGGATCGCAAAGGCCTTGGGAAACGGAAAAGCAGCTATTCTCCAGAATCACGGATTGTTGACCGTAAGTGAACGAGTAAACGATGACGGTTCCTCCATATCTCAATGCCATTTTCTACTTACTGATATCTTCTTGTGTCTACTCCAGGTCGGACAATCCGTAGATGAAGCAGCCTTCTGGTTCATCAGTCTCGACAAGACCTGTATGGCGCAACTTCTGGCCGACGCAGCATCGGCTGGTTCCGGTCACAAGAAGATCCTGATTAGCGACGAGGAAGCGGAATATTCGTACGAACAGGTCGGTATTCCCGCGAAGGGATGGTTGGCGTTCCAGCCGTATTATGATGAGATTCTGAAGAGGACGAGCGGAGATTTCTTGAAATGAAGCACGTTTTGAACTAGTTGTATTTTGCCAAACCTTTGCCATATCTTCCAACATAGTGACAACTAAAGGCTCTTTCGCGCAAATATCGTTTCACATTATATATAAGTAGACATTAGTACCCGTAGACTCCTAACTGTCATGGGTTATCAGCTATTATAATAATAAGTAGCCAACAGATTAGTACAATGGAAAGGTCCCAGACCTTCGTAGCTGGATAGGTAGGCAATAAATTCTCGTCAATCAACCGAGTGTTCAGATCTTGGGTCCATTTGACGCAGGAAGCTCTGCAGGCTGCTTAGTTGACCCAGGCAACTCCGCACTAACCGGCGACGCTATACTCTCCAATTCTTGAGCTTTGTCCTGCCCATGGAGTTCTTTTACCTCATAACTTGGCAGTATCTGATCCTGCGGTGGTTCCTTAAACGTTGTATTGTTTTGGGCTTCTTGCGCTTCTGCAGTTGCCCGTTGCTTTCGGCGTCTCTTCTGCATAAAGAAGAAAATTGCGAATCCAATGAGACTAACGCCGGCCACCACACCAACCACTGTACCTCCAATTTGACCCCCCGTAAGTCCGTCATGTCGAGATGGATATGAGATTGGTATGCTTGTGGATGTAGATGATTCTGTGACCGATGTGGGGATCAAGGCTGATGTTGTCAAAGTCGAAGATGTCGATCGATGCGTAGTAGAAGCTGTGGAGTTGGTCATATTCTCGTATTTTACACAGCAAAGAATATTATTAGGACCTGGACACGGGGCGTCGTTCTAGAAATAGCACTCCATTAGCACTCGAGGGAACCAACAATATATTCCTAAATGAAATAAGAAGGCTCACTGGCACGCCTGGAATGAATTGTCCATTTTCGCACGACTGGGTTTCATTATTTCTGCAGAAACCCGTGCCTTCAGCGACAGTGCATATGCGATTTAAGCAGCACTATTACCATGTTATCTATCCAGTTTCAGCACTTCACAGAACACGAATACCTTGATGTTAGGGGCATCATTTGGGCATTTGTTGGTGTATTGTATTCCGGGACCTGGTGGAATTTGTTCATTAGCCCGAGACTCAAGGTGAGATCAGAGAAACAAAGAGACTTACAGTTTGATTCGTCTATACATACACCTTGGCCTTCATTTCCCTCGCAGGTGTCCGTAACGTTCCCATCCGCTCGGGGCAGCAATGCTCCTAGAAAAAGGTCCATGTTCCTGTCGGCGACATACGCTCGAGAGCTGAAGGTCGATCCAATACAGGACGGTACTGGGAAGGAATAGAACACGAAGAAGGTTGTGTCTGAAGTTAAGACGCCCTTCATCAGTATTTGGGCATTTAAGTGCAGCCTGCGGCTCAACGAGTGTATCTTTTCGATGCTGATTTTACGAAACAGTCCGAAACGCAGCGACTGCCATAACTATACTATAATTGGTCAACCTAAATTGAGTCACAGCCCAGATCCTAGTTGTATTCGATTATATTGGTGGGCAGAAGTCCCTATTCTATGAAGCCAATACGATTTCGAAAGCCCTAGATATATGATTTCTTGGCGGGTCGATCTTATCCTAAGTGTGTATTGAGGCGGGAGAAAACGAGATACTGCCATACTTGGCGTGCGGGTGGTGTAACATCGCCCTACTGCTGTGCTGTTAAGGCTCCTCCTATAGATGGAATACTGCTTGGCTGTTATTATACGATGGTCTATACCAACTCAGATTAACTTGGGCCAGGAAAAGATGGCCCCGTACATGCTAGCCAGAGGTATGTTATTCAAATGATAATTACGAAAGAGCAGTTCATTTCTCCAGCTATCAGAGAAGGGTAAATTGTTGACAATGAGAGACTATGGCATCTCTGAGTGAGGGGAGCAAAAGGTATTTGTGAGTTGATAGATGTTAACGGCTGAGAAAGCCAAGCTCAATTTACTAAGATCTTCACCGAATACGAGATTCACAGGTAGATCCAATAGGAGTTGTGAAGTGCCAAGAGAGCCGGACAAATTAGCAATAATCTTCTTTTTCGACCCCAGCATCCACACTCTAGAATATTCATCCAACTCGTATTGCTGTGCGGCTTCGGCTAGAGAGATCCGGTTAGAATGTCTAGATAGCTATGAACTAGGATCTCATGCGGCCGAAGTCAAGTGGAATGAGCAGGATGAGTTCTCGGTAAAAAGAAGATAACTACCGACACCCCAAATTCAAAATCCCATTTCATATCAAAAGCGTCCAGGCATAATCGCCATTTATTCCTCGCAATATGAAAGATAGAGAATACTGATCAGAAAATAGGTGTATCAAGACGCTCCGACCAATGCTCTTGCGGATCCTGTCACCCTCAACGACAATCAATATGGTGCTCTCGTTTCCTAGACCTTCAACATAGGTTCTGGTAATATGAAAACTTCGGATTTGGTCTCCAGAATGAATGTTCGGGAAGATGTGGTCGCCATCGCCAACGATGAATTGCCTCAGTGGAACAAAGCAAACGGAGATGTATCTGAAGGACTCGTTCGTCGCAGAAAGGCTGAGGTTGATCTCTTCAACTCCCCAAATGGTGCCCTTCCCGTTCCTTTCTAAATTTGGCCCTGTGGCTACTGTATAAGAAACTTTAGAGGAATGTGCACAAGTCTAAGAAATGTTGAAATCAGTTGTTCACAGATGTTTGGGCCATTGATTTACACATGGAGGTGTTTGATAGCTAGGCATTTAGTATACAATATAACGGCGCTGTGCAGGTGTAAAGTGATACAAAAGAAACTCCAAGCAATCGCTATGCCAGCCAAATAAGTCTATAAGATAAAGTTGGACGCTGTCCATGGAAACCGGATTGGCATCCGCAGAAATGAACGTAAGATGGAACGTTGTCTGAGCCGATCAGAAGCGTGAGATGTCTCTCCCGAAAAGACGGTTGACCACCCATCTAAAGGCGATCCGAGTCTTGTTACGCCAGCTGACACTCATACTCAGATAGGCAAACTTCCAGACCAGCCAGGCAGTTCGCCCCTTCAAACCCTCTGGCAACAGAGAACCCTTGCGGTGCTGGTTTACCTGCTCGTGCGGGATCTGCATTAGGGCCTTCGCATTTCCAATATAAGCCAGCGTTCCCAGGTTGCGGAACGAAAACGGAGCGGACTGCTCGAGATCACCATTGTTCAGCCTGGCAGCCAGCCATTTAGCCTCTTGGTTGGTAGCCTGAGCCGTAGCTGGAGGCGCTCCAGTCTCCGGCATGGCATTGTCACCGATGGCAAAAACATCCTGCAGGATCGCCGTCTTGCCATCCTCACTTTCCAGTTGGACTCGGAAGTGGCCATCGACGAGTAGGGCACCAATACGAGGGACCTTTTTGACATGCCATTTCGTATTTTCAACTTCCGGAGTGACCGTACCTTCTTTCAATGTTACCGAAGAGGACGGGAACTCGTTGACATCGGTCAAAGAACGACTAATAAACTTGTTCATCGCATTGCCAGTCACCCAGACACACATTCCAACGCCTACTTCACCTTCCTCCTTTGTCTTGATAGTTAGACAGTACTTAGGGTCCATCTCGTGGGGTCCTGGTGTGCCTGGAGGACCCCAACGGAGGCTTTCAACGTGATGCGAAGTCTTGATATCGATTCCATCCTTGGTCATGGTCTCCATCGCATATCGAGAAAGCGACTCATCGAACATGCTTAGGACCTTGGGAGCCACATCATACAGCGTAAGTTTGGGGACGCCCTTCAGAGTCGGGTAGAGTGCCATCATATCGGTATAAATGAAGTCACGCAGTGCAGCTGCCAGTTCAGTACCAGTTGGGCCAGCTCCGACGATAGCGAAGTGAAGGAGGTATTCCCGCATCTCAGGTGTCGTTGTGGGCAGCACCGCCAACTCGAAACATTCACGAACTCGTCGCTTGACCCGTTTTGAATCACCGATGTCTTTGAAAAACATAGCATTCTCTCTCACACCAGGAGTCCTAAACGTCTTGCTCACACAGCCGACGGAGATAACCAGCTTGTCGTATGGAACTTCAAATATCTGCCCTTCCTCCCATTTCCGAAGCTGCTCATATCCCTTCTTCGTATCCGGACCTTCATCCCATTCTCGCTCGTGCTCATCCGTCCGCGGTGATTCAGTCACTCCACTCCGGACAACACTCGCTTCACAAACCACCACCTTCCGTTTGAAATCCACCGATCGCGCTGCAGCTTGGATGTAGTCGACCTTGCTCTTTTTGTCACGCACCGGCTCCACGATGTTCGAAAAGTCAAGGTTACCAGCAGCGGTATCCGTCAGAAGAGGCGTGAAGACGAAATATGAACGGGGAGAGATGACAACGGGCTTGTACTGAGTAGATGATAGTTGGCGAGATACGGTATATCCTCCCCATCCTGAGCCCAGGATAACCACTCGTTCCTTACCAGGTTGGTCGTCAGGAATGGCCGCGGAACCTCCGGCCTGGGTTGCCAGTGTCCGCTTAGGACCTTGTCTCGTGTCCCGAACAAGAGCTGAGGTACTGGCCCATCGTACTGGTCTCAGCTGAGCTCTTGCTAATGCGGTGCGACGCGCAAGAAGACGCTGTGGTCTCCTCGCGGAGAAACGGACGGCGCGCAGAGTCAAGGCCTCCATTTGCGCACGATCTAGAAAGGCAGCAGTTCCTAATCACCGCATTGATATTGGACGGAGATGAACGAGGGCAGCACCGTTCATATACAGCAACGGCTAGCTGTACCGAGTCACTCAGCGGAACTGCTTAAGGTATCCGGCTGAACACATCATGACCTCATGAGCAGCCAACCAGGAGGCAGCGAGATTCAAGCAAAGCAATCAAGCACCGTTTCGAATTCGCTCGGTTCGGTATTCTTTTCCTCCACTTGCCCACCGCAGTAAGTGGGAAAGGGAAAGACTCGGAGGCATCCTTTGCTCGTGTCGAGTCGTCGTCGTCTGGAACGGGGACGATCCGTAGACTTCCGATATTGGAATGCTTCCAGTCTATCGATCTTGGTGCGCGGGCCGGAAAGGAAGTGGAACAATCGTTCCGCGGCAGGTAGAATGCTCCGACATCGTCGCTGTCCGACACTGGACGGACGTCTGAGTCAAGAGTAGTGTGGTCTCATTAGAGTCATTTGGGCGAGTGGATGGTGCTGGGTTATTAATAAAACAGGACGCAGACGGGCGTCGGAGAGGCAGCTGAGTCTTATACCATGGACATCTTCAAGTCACGCCATGCTAATCTGTTGCTTCCGCTTGCCAGGAGACTGATATCGTGGAAACCCTGTTCGATAAGTTCTCTAAATAGCTCAGCTAGTGCCTCTATCCTTCTCGTATGATCTCAAATCTACTTTGTCCTGTCCAGAGTATTTCCTGCCAAGTTCCCTAGCAAGCCGTAATAATCCTCCTAAGTACTCCGTAGTCAACCGGCCCGGTTGATCGAGTCTCTGGTCCGTCCGTCATCGGTCTCTTACTCGTTGCCCGATGCTTCCGAGCCGATCGCAACGGTTGCGATGTACTCCGTATGTATCCACTGTTCCTGGGCCCGCTCCAGGTAAGCCCAAGATATCATCGAAGAAAAACCGAAGAACACCCATCACCGCGCTAACAGATATCATGGTGGATACAAACATAGGACAGCTAAGCGAGCAATTTAGAATATGGGTAATGGAGAATATGACTCGAATTCTCTAAATATGGAGACGGTCTCAGATTTTAGTTTGGGACGAATCCTTTTCCCTCCTTAAGACCGAAACAGACATTTAGTGCTCGGGCTGAGGCAGTCGGGGGCATCTAAAGACTGATCAGTCATTATTATCCGGCTATATCATAGCTCGACAAAGGAATTGTTACTGTATCCCATGTATCACCATGTATCAGTTGCTTCCTCCTTGGGCACCTTGAGGGTGGCACCATGAGAGTTGCCAGTGTCACTCATCGCATCGTAAGGCTAGATTCAACCGTCAGATCGATTCTACGGGCTTGATCCGGAATAACGTACCTCGTTTGAACATTCATACTCTGATTCTTTCAACTTGGCCAATTGTGAGCTTCGGACATTTCGATCGGGCGTGTTCATAATTTCAACGGAAAAAGAATTAGTATTCCGAGTTAGACGTGGGCTTTTAGATTGGTGCTGCTCGAAATCGCATCTCTCGTTTCCAGATCCCGTCGAATTGGTTCCCTTGTTTTGAGATGGCTGCTCGTGAGGTGGTGATATTATCAACTGGCATTGTGTTTCCTCCAAACGCTGTCTCTTTGATCGAGTGGATTGTCTCCCTGGGACCGACTCCAGGTAGAAGACGCAGGCGCCAGGGTCTGAAGTCCTAATAGCCGCTTTCCACGAGGTTTCATCAGATATGAGCATTGGGCCGTCGTCAATTCGATATGTAACTTTATGATTCCCAGGTTTCAGCGCCACCGTCACTCGTACTCTCTCTAGGAATTTCGCGTAGTCAAGGTCGCCTTCGGAGATCATATTATTACGAGCACGAATGGTATTGTCGTGAACCAAGTCTCGTAGCAAGCATAGGCCATATTCTGCGACAGAGATATCGTTATCGAACCGGAAGACCAACGTTCTTAGCCCACTAATACCGCTGACAGATTGGCCGTCAGTATTATTCTGTCTGGGGCGGGTTCGGTTCTTCCCTTGGACTCGTTTGGCTTCGGTTAATCTCTGTCGTACAGCTGCCATGATCATTGCAAACCTATCATCGTCTCGTCCAATACGAAACACGTCGTCGATAACCTCGCTGTCTTTGAGTTTGTCTTCCACGTATTCTCGAAGTCTGAGTTCGTCTTTCAGCTTCAACGGCAGAGTCAAGGAAGAAAATTCGCTGCCATCTATGAGATCCATAATGGCTTTCTTCAGATCTCTCGCTCTCTGTTCGCTTGTACCAAACATGGTTTTTATTTGTTTGATAGATGGCATGGTTCACAAATCTGTATGTATGTACAATGAGGAGGTCTTGTAAAATCACCGTGACAAGCAAGAGCATGGATACGTGGAGGATTTGTTTAAGCAGAAGTATCAGTGTGAACAGGGGGGTTAATATAAAAAAGTTTCGACTGGTGTGGTAGGGGCTGTGAATGAATACAAGGGAATGAACTCGAAAAACAAACACAGAAAAGCGGCAGGGAGCCGCCTGCTCGACTCAATAGAAGAAGACAAAGAAAGTGGATAGGTGCATCCTACGAGTACGCTGTCACCTATCTTATTACCACACAAAAGGACCACAGGTCACATGGAGAAACGGGGAGAATACTCTTTGTGATGTCGCTATTGAAGACTTTTGTTTATAACAGGCTTTCAAGGAGTCCATGGATGTTTGTATGCTCTGCTCCAGGAGTGACTGCCCTTCCTTGTTTCGAGGGCTCCGAGACATTACATCTTTTCTATCCCGTCACGTCCAACACTAGTAGTCGATGACTGGTAGATACCGTTATAGCCCTCGACGGTTTCCCCCAATTCCTCAATCACAATCTGTGCGAGCCTAGCATTTTTGTACAGAATAACTCCGTTTGGATTTTTCACTTCCATCAGGGCTCCCATGGCGCCTTCATATCCAGCATCGACCACACCAGCGACGATTCCGACCCCAGATCGCCAGAGAGAGGATCGAGGGAAAACACTTCCCATGCAGTTCCGTGGGATTTGAGTGATCTCGTTAAAGTCGATTAGGTAGGCACCTGGTTTTAATGTGATTGCTTGACTAGCGTCATCAAAGGGCAGACTAGAAGTTTTGGCTGCTTGGCGCTTTGTATTATCGAAGTCGATAGTAGCCGCTGAGGTCCATTTAGAAACTCGACGTAGAGTAAGGTCGACACCACATGGCTGTTGCTGCTGCGTAACATGTTGCAAGTTCCGCACCAATTGACGGGTGATGATTTCACGTCCGCTTAGAATCATGATGTACCTTGTCTCTAGCTATCTTTGCCGAATTTCCGAGGTATCTGACAGATGGAGCAGCTCGTGTGTTTTTATTCGATCTATACATTCGGTTCAATACTCTGAGGATGTTGATGGCAAAAAAACAAACAAAGGGCAGAGCCGCATTTTAAACGCCATGACCCCTCTCTTTATCTTGTTTATCGCCTAGCCCTGTCTCCCACATCACCACTTACTTAGCTCATGACGTGCTTTTAATTTTAGCTTCTCATTCACGCCCATACATGGGATAGAGTAAGAGCAACAATATTCCAGAAGCCAACGCCGTAAAATACGTCACAAGGTTCCCCAAATAGAATTCCGGAAGATAATCATTAATTAATGAAGTCTAGAGTCAAGGTATGCCGTATACAAACCACTAAATGCCACTAACGGGCTTGAGGTCACTAGATATCTGCTTCTCGTCGCACTCGGGCGACTCGAGTCCCCCTTCTAGACCATCAATAGTGATTCTATCCTGATCCCCTTCAAATAAATGAGCCAACTCTTCCTCGGTCTTTCCTTTCGTCCCTGGGAATATGAAGTAGATTATTGAAGTCTGTATACAAACAATCAGCCAAGTCCGCATTGAGGTAAACTTTGCGTTGCATACTTACCCCCAAAATAAGCATTCCAAGATAGAAGATAAAATAATAGAACCCGATCCGATTCAGCGCGATAGGGTTCACATACTGATTCACCGTCAAAGCAGCCTGTGAGACAGCGACCTGAATACTCAACCCCTTGGCGCGCATCATAAAGGGGAGAATCTCTGTTGGGTAGCAGTATAGAAGAGGATTGTTCGCTATATTGAAAGCAGCATCGTAGAAAAACAAAAATACGACGACGGCATACGCTGCGTGATTTGAACGGTGTTTGTCATACATGGCAGATGCAATAGTCAGCGGTATATTTGCAAAGATCATGCCGATAAACGACGTTAGCCAGAGAGGGCGCCGACCAATGCGGTCCGCGAGTAGGGCGCCAGCGATAGACCAAAGTAAATTCCATATCTGCAGGCCACCGTTTATTCCGGTCTGCTGAGTTGTTGATGTGATGCCAGTGCTGGTCAATATGGGGCTGAAGTAATAAGAGATTACTCCTTGGCCATTCCATAGTGTAAGTAAAGCAACCGCTACCACGAGATAGATCCGTTTCCGATTTGCAGGAGTTCGATAAACAATATCCCAATTTATTGTTTTCTTGGCAGCTTGTTCTGCTTCTATAGCAGATTGTAATTCCTCCATTTCCCGTTTCACGAGATCAGAGGAAATATCTCCGTTTGCATGGTAATAAGCCAGGATCTGGTGAGCTTCATCGACACGTCCGTTGGCGCACAGCCAACGAGGAGACTCAGGCAATCCAATGATAACCGAAAGCATAACCATAATGGCCGGGACACCTTGAATCAAGGAAGGGATCCGCCATGACCAGCTATTTGTCATGTGGCCAGTCCCAAAAGCTGTCCAGGCCGCGATAATAGATCCGACGTACCACAGAACGTTGAACTATTTCATCGTTCAGGTTAATGTCTTCACAAAAGCAAAATATAAATCCCCGAAAATAAACTATAAGCTCACCGTAGCAGTAATTGTTCCCCTCATGTCTGGATGAGCTAACTCGAACAATAGCGACGGGCCAGAGACACAAGTGAAGCTAATTCCTAGACCTATCAAAAACCGACCACCAATAAACATGGCGGAGTTATTCGCGGCTGTCTGAATGATTGTCCCTATTAGAGTGAAGCTGGCACCGACAAACATGCCGATTCTTCTGCCAAAATAGTCTGCTATTGGGGATGCAACGAACGCGCCGACAAAGCCGCCGACGAAAACAATCGCTGTTATGATACCGACGCGAGAGTCATCTGGATTATTCATATCTAAAAATAATATTTGAGCAACTGTATCTGCTGGTTCAAAACATCAAATCCCGGAGGGGAAGACTGACCTTTGACCCAGGGTTTCATAGACTGCATACTTCCCACCACGCTCTCATCATAACCGGTAGTCATCTGAGAGATCAAAATGGTAAGCTGCCATGCTATTAGTTTTCGCAGGCCGAGATCTTTCCACCACATCTCGAAACGGCGGTTATATATTATTTCCGGAGTAGTTGACATTCTGTAGGCTGCAGCTATAATAGGCGTGTATTTGTGCTCAATAACCTACAAGAAGAGACTTTGATAGAAGACATTCAACATTAGACTGCAACAGAGTTTTTATAATGTTTTCACGCTACTCGACTTCTAGCTGTCGCCGTATCTTTGCCGTGGTCATTTTTAGGCCTTGAAAACGGTTAGCCAATTGAGTTTGAATATACTATCGGAGAACTCGCGCGAGACTCGCGCGAATATACCAGATTAGCGGGGCATGATCTTATCAGCATTACCAAATTTAGTCAAATGCCCTACAACCCACGTGGGGGGGTGTTGTAAGAGTGGTTTTATGTTTAGTCCCTCGATAATATGTCCCGGGTGCACCCCTCTTGTTGCCAAAACAAAATTTGAATTCCCTGTCAAGAAATATATATAATTGCCTACTGCACACAGTAGCGAAGAACAGCAAAATCAAATCGAGCTACAAAACATCGAAATGCCTCACTCAACTGCGCCAGCATATACCGTGGATACCCTGAAAACTTATGGTGATTGGAGAGATGACCTCTTCCAAAACGGGTTCGCTGTAGTCAAGGGTGCTATCCCGCAGGAAAGATGCGATTACTACATTGACAAGATGTTTGAATGGATAGAGCGATTTCCGTGGGGATTTGATAGAAACAACCGTTCAACGTGGGGAGAAGAGCATTTACCTACACACATAAAGGGAGGGATGTATCATGGGTATCGAGTACAACATGAGAAGTTCATGTGGGAGGCGAGGACGTAAGTCTTTCAAGTCCAATGACTAGAACTATGTTGACTTCATGACTTAGCGAGCCTGGGGTTATTGATGCCTTCTCTAAACTTTGGGGTACAAACGATCTACTGGTCTCCTTCGACGGAATGAACCTCACGCTTCCTCCAGGTGATAAAAGCCTTTTACCACAAACACAGCCATGGCCACACATCGATCAGGGCCCCGAGCGACACGGGATGCAGTGCGTGCAGGGCATCTTGAACTTTGCGCCTAATGGCCCTGATGACGGTGGCTTACTTGTCATGAAGGGCTCTACAAAGTTAATGCCGGAATTCTTCAGGACTCACCCACAGGTCATTGGTAGGCCAACATGGGGTACCCGAGATTGGTTCGGATTTGAAAAAGATGAAGTCAAATGGTTTGAGGATAGAGGGTGCGAGATTCTGAAAGTCTGTGCAGACCCGGGAGATATAATTCTCTGGGACTCGAGGACTATGCATTTTAATTGTGTTCCGAAAACACAGAATCTGAGGGCGATAGTTTGTGAGCCGTTCTAATTCATATGAGCAGCAATAGCTGTAGCTTTTGACAAGATGTTGCTGATCTTAGATAGATGCGTGTTATACACCGGCATCGTTTGCTGGACCGGACACTTTACGTCAGAAAGCCGATATTTTCGATCAAAGACTCGGCACAGTAAGTTTCCCATTCTTACTTGGGCAAATATGGCGTGCTAATAACGCTAACTAGACTCACTGGCCTCATGACAATTTGTTCACTGAGCACAAGCCGAAACTCCGTCTCGGAAAGGAAGACACAGCAGAACGAAATCGGCCATTTGAAGAACCACTTGAGACTCCTTTGGTGTTGAAACTTGCAGGGAAGATGGCATATTGATATTTGTTTCTAATTACATTTCAATACATTTCTTAGTGAACTCATATTTATTCTTCCACAGATATCTTTTCGGGCATAGCGATAGTGCTGGCGGAGACATTTTGCTGTCAAGAGAAAAAAGCATTGGTCAGAGGCAAAGATTTGGAGATCTAGAGTTCCCTCCTCCTATAGGATCTAAATGTGAATAAATGTAAACGTCAATAATTAAATCAGCCTAAAGCTAAATAATTAGTTGACTAGTTAATTAATCCCGCAGATCAATATTATCTAAGATATCTATACAGATTTCTTATCAACTCCGCCAGAGTTTCCCCGCACCGAGGTCCACCTTTCAAATCGACTCGGGAACATGGTATCAATAGATAAGTTACGCTAGGCCATGAATCACATACTGGCGACGTACTTTTGAACAGAATCTTGGGTTTTGTCCTATACGCTTACCGTAGGGATCATCATTTTACAGTCACCAAAAAGCGTCGGTTTAAAAGGATGACGATGCCAGATTCTGCCACAACTGTCAGCATAAGAGAAAGCCAACGTGCGCCGACTGCATGCTCTCGATGTGCACAACGCAGAGTCAAATGCGATAAGAAAGTTCCCTGTGGAACATGCTTGGCTAGAGGCCTTGAATCATCGTGTGCCAGGGAAGTCGTTAAGATCAAGGGAAGAATTACCAGGTACATGAATTTCTCAAAAAACCAGAGGGATGACGCGGACTCCTGACAATCTACAGTTCCCGTCCCACAGATCATATACCAACATATTATGAACTTCACGAAGAAAATACACGGCTGAAAGCCGAACTAGCAAAATTTAAATCGACTCCAGAACACCGGCCGTCAGCAAATATTAGTGGGGATGCTGATCGCCAGGTAGAGTCGACTATCAAAATACTCGAATCAAAAATCCACCTCCAGGAGGACAATAGATATCACCATGACCGTAAAGTGCGACACCGCTTAGATATATACATGCCCACCCAGGAGTGCAGCAATATCTTATTAAATCACGGCTTTGTATAGACGTCGTGGATTCATTTTGCCATTCATACTCAGACTTTTCAAAACGAACACGACAATATCTGGAAGAGTAATGAGATTTTCCATGCCCCACCTCTGTGGCTTGCCATTTATTTTGGTTTTATTGCTGTATGTTTACCTGATCAGACGCAGGCGACGAAGGGAAGAAACCCCATGCTAAATACAGCAGATGAGCCTCCTGTTTATGGATGAACGGGAAGCCACCTATGCAAGTCTTCCTTCAGGTTGGGCGCTCTTAATCTTGTTCTATGCCCTTGAAACTCATGGATTCACTAGGAGATCACGCAAAACTTATTCAAAACTGGTACGAAGCTTCTTTGTTTTTTCTCTACGAAGCCGACTTCCTGCGCAGCCACGATATGAGAGCCGTTCAGACAATAGCGATACTTCTCGGCCTTGCAAAAAATGTCGGGGATTTCAGTCTACAACCTATGTTACAAGCGGCCGGATTACGCATAGGACGTTGTCTCGGCATGGATCGCGAACCACCAGCCGTATCCGATGATCCAGTTGTCCAAGAGGTTAGCAGACGGACCTGGTGGACGGTGGTTATTTGCGAATGGCTCCAGAGACCAGAAGCCCCGCCCTGTATCCAGGAGAGTGATTTTGATGTTCATTTACCCATGAATTTGACTGATGAGGAGCTCACGCATCGAGATCTTCGAGATGACCATGATGCCCCTCATTATCCCAGACCCGTGCAGTACCATCTTGCCATGATATCATTGGCACAGCTTAAATATCGCTTTGAAGTCAACCTGGAGAGACTAGGTCCAAACGCGCCTACGGAAAGTCTAGAAGCATTAGTTAATCACACTGATGAAGCGCTCGCAAATCTAATTGAAGAACTTCCAGTGCATCTTTCCTTAAGAGAGCCTACAATTACCCTACCTAGCGATCAGGAATCACAGCCTTGGATTATGTGGCAAGGAATCAGTTTATCGCTTACGTTTCTGTTCTATCGAATGACAATCAATCGTGCCCTTCAACATCGATGGGTCTTATCAGAAGAACCGTTTCCAAGGTCACAAGCCATATGCCTTACATCGGCCCATGCAATTATATCATTAGTGAACCAGCACCGTGTTAGCCTAGCACGACATCGTCCATGGTGAGCCATCTCCACTCCGTTTATAATATATCCGCTAATCGGTGATAAAAACAGGGCAACAGCCTCGAACCTTTTCTCAGCAGCCGTTACTTTAGCTATACAAGCCCAGTTTTCGGATGGCGACACTATGGCAGCATATATCGAGAGTCTCCAACCGTGCATGGCATTCTTCAGAAGCATACAGAATCAGAATGCGGTAGCTGCTCAAGCACTTGCAGTTTTAACCAATTACATCAGAGACATTTCATTTTGAATACCATGGAAAGAGTCGTGAAGATATATGAGTCTAGGCTAATCGATAACAGATACTGAGCGTTAGAACATGGTTCTGAAAGAGACCTACAATGATATTTGCCCATTAAGTCCACGTGTTCAAACTAGCCATTCAAGAGATATGTGAACTAGAATGATTGCTATAAAATTATTCATTGTTTCTTAAAAAGAGACTCTCTTTGTCGTGGAGCGGAAGGCACTGAAGATCCTTGTATTCTCTAGGAGGAGGGAGCTCTAGCTAGCTATAATAAAGCGGCACAAGAGCATGGTCGGGACAGACGCTTCCATCATCCTTGGTCTTCATAACCACGAGTTAGGCTCACGCACCAATCCGAGTAGTGCTCAATAGGTACAATCAAGAAAGACGTGCAAAAACAACAAAAGCGTTCGCAGACTGTAAGCTAGGCTACTATAGAACCAAGTCGAGTAAATGCAGTTTCTATCAAGAATACTTGAGTGTGCAGCGTTGCCAGTCTATTTCTTGACCTTAACCCATGTCTGGTCCTTCTGGACCCAATCCCCATTGGGATCTTCAACCATTACATATTTGATCTTGTCATCTTTGCTCCAATCTATGATATCATCGAGCTCCCAATCCTGCTTTCCTTCGGTATTTTCACCATCAATCTCCTATAATCACAATTAGTTTAACTGGCCTAATCATAAGATATAATAATAACTTACATAACGTTCGATTATTGAATTGAATCGTTCCTTCTGATGGTCTTTGAGTAAATGATATCTAGTATCATTTTTGATGCCATCGGCAATCATTTGCGTGGATGGGCCCGCATTCTTCATAATAATCCGTACATGTTCGTTATTAATAATTTCGATGTTACCTTCATCGAATTCTTCTTCATCTGTACTCATTTTCGGATCTTCGTATTCATCGGAATCTTCATTATTAGTGTAATCTCTATCTTCTTCTTCGCCATCATTGTCTTGCAGTTTCATTCTCTACAAATATATTAATATATTAATAAGTAAACATTTTAGAATAAGGGTATTAATCAATATATTACCTTAGATGTATGTCTGATATCTTTAACATCTTCGAGAGTATGAATTTGAGTGCGCTTAGTAGTTTTAGCCTTAATAGGCTTCTAGACTTTAGATTAACGAGGGCCTTGTTAAGTTATGGTATGGCTCTAAGAAAAATAGCATATATGGTGAACTGGCTATAGATATGTTGAAATGAAAAGATAGACTAATCTTAGCTTGTTTTCCCTTTAGGTCGCTAAGGGTTCTGATATTGCCCATGGTGTAGTATTGGTGGAAGATTCCGTAAGTTGCCTCAATGAAGTTGGCTAAAGCTGTGTCCTGCCGATGATATAGACGAGATATAAGACGGGGAAAGAGTGTGTAGGTAAAGTATGAAGCAAGTATTTGAAGGTGAACTAAGGTGTTGATCAATTCATTACCTTTGATCTGTTTTCATCTGCTGTATTTTCCAGAGTGTATACACGGGAGGGTTTCCCGGTCTGAGCCTTGGTGGGCTTCGAAAATTTAGATCAACGAGGGCCTTGTTAAGTTATAGTACGACTCTATAAAATAGTGTATATGCCGAACTGGCAATGAATGTGTTGAAATGGGAAGATAGACTGACCTTGGCTTATCCTCCCTTCCTAAGATTCTTGAGCGTTTTGATGTTTGCCATTGTTTAGTATGACGAGGACCCAGACGCTATAAAGAACAGAGGCAGCAACCAGGGGACTAGCAAAGCGCATGGTGCCCCGCCAGTCACCAAGTAAATGTCAAGTATGCTTTTGCGATGTATCGTTTGGAGACGGTTATTGGGTCTTTTGCCAGAAATTATATGAGAGGCTAGATCTACAATATAGTAGCCGGTAAATAAAAAATGTGTTAAATAATCCGTCATACATTCTGGTGGAGTCTTTATTCATAAAAAGTCTTCTGATGGCGAGTTCCCCAAGAGGAATGTCCAGGGGTATCACGTCCAGAATAACGTTCGATGGAAGAAACTTGCACGAAGGCAAAGAGGAGCAATCCTAATTTAGTATCTTAATACAATCTCCCCCATTCAGGATAGTATGAATTAATGTCTATGAGAAACGATAACAGAGAGCCATCTTCTGATGCTTCCTCCAACTATATAAATATTATAAATAAACGAGATCATCCAGAAACGCCGAGCACTGGTTGGTTTCCGAAGAAAATCATAGTTGTATGGTAGACTCAGACTACATGGAGGGAGAACGCAGGGGGATATTTATAAAAGAGGGAAAGGCAATGAATAAAAGCAGTAACTACGAAGTACATGGAATCGGCCATTGCGTACGACCAGCGACATGAATGATGAATGAGAGCAGTAACCACTTTGTTGGATGCTTCCTGCCACTTCCATGTCGTATAAACTCATCACTAGAGGGTACTTAATGAATCTCCGGAACGTTCCCTAGGATGATTCATCTCAGCACCAATAGTGACTATCCATCTTGTCTGGCGTTCCAACTGCTTGCAGTGCATCTAATCTGATCATCCAAGGCAGCAGGATTATCATGTTCATTTGTGGCGCAAAACGCCCGACGCGTCACGTTGTCTCCTTCTCTCGGTGCTTCCCGTCCTCTCATTGGCCAGTCGGCCTGTCTCGCCTCCTTCGCCCGCGCGGCTTCAATTACCGAAAGGAGTAAATTGCCAGATACGCTCTCGTAGATGCTCGATTATTCGCCTCTGATGCGATTCTGCAACCAATCCCGCATCAAAGGCGCAGTTCCAGATCGTCCATACGAGTCACAGAATGCAATTCGCCAGCTGATAACGCGTAATGGCGAAACCAGAGTGCGACAGTGGAAAGGAAATCGATGGTGTCGTATTTATGTCTGCCTAGAGGGAAGTCGTCTATAAAAGGTGGCATGTCCCAGCCGATATTTTCTTGTCTCCATCATCTAAACACCTTTTCTCTCAAGCAAACTAGATTTCTCTAGCAGTCCAAACAGACTTGATTTGAAGAATTCCAAGTGCTTTCTGCTCATAATTCTGTTCAAACTTCACTAACAACAGGATGACTTCTGTTCACCACTTCCACCATCATCCCCATGGCTTCGGGGGGTTCCCCATGGACATGGGCAATGGTCCGTTCTTTGGTCGTCATGGTCACCCTCATCATCACCATCATGGACCTCCACCACCCTTCTGGGACCATGCTCATGGCCCCTGGCAGGCTCAAGAAGGCCCAGAACAATCGGACTCTTCTGCAGAAGCTGATGATGCTTCTCCTTCTGAAAATGATGGCGCTCGCGGTGCAGGTCCCGGTGACCAAGCGGATGAGCTACGCGCCGAAGGACGTAGACATGGACGTCGTGGCCGCGGGTTCGGCCACTGCCGTGGCGGTCCTCGTGCGTTCCGTGGACATGGTCCAGGGCACCATCCATTTGCTGCTTTCTCTACTGACTTTGCTCGCGGTCGAGGCGGCTTTCCAGGCCACCGTGGAGGTCCTTGCGGTCATGGACGGCACTTTGGCCGACGGGGAGGCCACTTCCACGGCCCGCCTCCGTTCATGAGGAACTTCTTCCCTTACACTGAAGAAGATGTGGAGCTAATGATGAGCCGTTTGGGCTGCCACGGTAATGAAGAGATAGACTTCATCCCCCGTGCTGACGTCTTCAGTACTGCAAATGAGTTTGTAGTTCATGTCCCCCTTCCCGGGGCGAAGAAATCAGATCTCAACGTTGAGTATGATGCGGAAAATTCGACCCTCCGCCTGCAAGGCATCGTGCATCGACCTGGTATGAATGAAGAGATGGGACACGCTCTTGTCGTCAACGAACATGCGTACAGAACGGGCGTATTCGAACGAAAGCTCAAACTCGCACACCGACGAGAAACGGCTCATGTCGACAGCGACAAAATTACTGCCTCTCTCAATGATGGCATCCTCGTTGTGATCCTACCCAAAATCCCTATCGATCCTGAAGCTCCACCAAAGAAAATCCCCGTCGAAGTCGTCGACGAGAAGGCCGACGCAGCAGGTGAGGATGCGAAAGCGGGCGAACAGAGTCCACCAGCCGCGCAGCTAGATGCTATGACTGTGGACAGTGAGACAGAGAAAGGTGAGGACGAACGCGTTCCCACACCCGGTTCCGATTCCGACTTCAGCGATGTCGAGGAAGAGGAGGAAGGTCACGAGTACGTCAAGGTCGACGTACAGTAGACCACAGCAGGGATTTAAGGTGAAAAGTCGAAGACGGAGAAAAAAGAAACAAAAAAAGAGGGAAATATATAACCGAAGATCAGAAGATCTTATGATCTTCTGATCACTTAATTTATTTAGTTTAGGAGTTTGGAGTTTGAATTCATTGGATGTCCCTTTCGGGTTATATTACTTGCATTACCATACCCGTAGTAATGTCCTACGTAGTTTCATTATACATGTTTATTTGAAGTCCTTTCCGGTAGTAATCTCCCAAGAACGCCTGGAATAAATTTGTAGTATTTAATAAACCCGTAAACATCCCTGGTAAATACGAACCCACCGGCATGGTAGTATCTTCATGACTAGGCAGATTAGCACCCGTAATAATTGGGCAGCAGCAACGTTGGAAAGACTGTACACTCAAAACAAAATACAACGCATCGAATTAAATCAGAATTCCTTTATTTTTAGCCTGGACTCGCTAGACAATCCAACGTAGAGCTTTTTTGCCCCGCCAAGATATCCTGAATTGACAATCCCGGTATAAACTTTTGAATATACATCTAAGATCCAAATCTTCATTACATACATATATTGTCACAATACCAAAAGGCATATTTGTTCATAAACTCGTATCTCGTCACTCATGTCTCACCACGACTCACTTCCTTACTACTCCGTACGAGGAAACTCGTTTTCGCCGCTCCATTCGCGTAACGATATACGCTCCGGGGTGCATCGCGCGTCGAGACGGGCAAAACACTCGTAGTGAAGACTGAATCACTGCTGCGCTGGCTCCTGGCCACACTGAGGATCTTTTCCACCTGTAGTGTGCGTGCAGATTCGTTCTGGCCGTGGCCTTGGTGTTGCGGCTTCTTCCGTATCAGCCGCCATTGTTTTATTTTTCGTGACACGTGCTGGAAAGCGTCGCGGATGTCATCGATAGATAGGGCGAGGAATATGAGAGGGATCGAAATAGCGAAGCCAATGCCAAAAGTGTATTTGGCGACGTAGGATAGAGGGAGACCCTGTTGTCCATTGTTGTCGTGTGGCAGGTCGCTGATGTTGATGGCAAAGAAGGACGTGATGAATGACAAGGGGAGGAAGATGATTGTCACGATG
This sequence comes from Paecilomyces sp. COH1141, assembly GCA_003123655.1. Classification (NCBI taxonomy): domain Eukaryota; kingdom Fungi; phylum Ascomycota; class Eurotiomycetes; order Eurotiales; family Thermoascaceae; genus Paecilomyces; species Paecilomyces sp. COH1141. Next base: position 170,833 of record QBDR01000009.1, read on the forward strand.
GTGAATACCATGATTGTCTTTCCCTGTCTCGCAGTTCCAGCGGCCTGGTCACGGGCGAAACGTGCCTCAAAGGCGTTGGCGTGTTTCTGCTTCAGGTCGAGCAAGTCAGTGATAGAAGCATAAATTCGCTCTGCCTGCTTATCCATCCGGTCGACATCTTTCACATGCATTTCGATTGTTCGTTGTTGGTCTTTGAAGCGCTTTTTGACTTCATGCTGTGACCGGTGTTCCCCATGATATATATCGCATATCGACTCTTGCAGAGCTAGAAGGACCTGTTCCTGGTGTTCCAGCACCGTCCGGATCATTCTAAGTTCGTCACGTATATCCTTTGCTTCAGCGAGAAGATCCGTCTCCTGACCAATATCGAGCAACTTATCGACAAAGAGGGGCTCCTGATCTTCATCTTCGTCATCAAGTCCATCTCCGCCATCGTCCTTACGGTCGTGTTGCTTGGAAGCGGATTCCAGGTTCTGAGCAAAGCGATTAGCCTTACGGTGATGCTTGAGCCATTCAGACGCTTGGGCCGATGCCTCGTTGAACTCTTTGAACAGCACCGTCTCGCGATCCGTTGCCGTACCGATAGAGGACTCAAACATATCGAGAAACTGATATTCCTCGTCACCCATCCGATGGCGGTCGAATACCCCCGAGCACCGGTTTGTTATCGTCATGGCCAGATCGTAAACGGACTGGACAGGATCTCGAGTCTTTGAGTTGATGTCCTCGATAATCCCATCAAGCACATTGAGCGGATCATTCTTTGGCTGCTCCCACCGCTGCGGAAAACTCGTCACAAGCAAGTTTTTACCCAATATCCACATCCACAACTGGTCTACCATGAAAATCTTCGGCTCGTCCGAGCATCTGGTGGACCCCTGATCTTTGATCTGGTAACGATAGACGACCTGGTCTTGGTCGCGGCTTCTGGTATCTATGTTAGGGTAGAAGAACTGGTCTAACGTTCGACGCACATGCAATGAAGTCGTTGAAGATGTCAGATGCGCCCTGATAAGCATTTCATCACACGTGCGCGGTTTGTACAGCCCTGGGTGGAAAGTCCGCATCTCAGCTCGCTGGATGGCCTCTTGCATCTTTCGCCGCCCCTCAGTAGTCTCGAAGTGAAGATATGGCATGAACACGCAGATATTGGTCTTTGTAACAGCAGTTGGGTCTTTCCATGCGGGTGAGGGGAGCGCGCGCCGGTGATCTGAGCCCGTATTCAGTTTCTTTTGCTCCACTTTCGCATTGTCTTGTCCAGCACGGCCACGTTTCCCAGATCCCTTTCCCTTCTTTCCCAGCGAATCGCCAGTATCATCGTGGGATGATGAATCTTGCCGCTCTCCTTTCGTGGTAGAAGTCTTTTGCTTCTTCGGTGGAGCGTCTTGCAGAGTTATCGACTTCGCGGTTACCCCCTTGGACTGACCGCCGATAAGGATACTCGGGATGGTAGGCTCTTGCCGTTTGTCTGATTCCACCTCATCCCTATTTCGGGGTGCGCGCGGAGTACTCTGGCATAAGGGCCTCATGAATACGGAATGTACTCGCTGCCCGCGATGCTGATAGTTGAACGATTTTTCCAGACCTTTAAACCCTTCCACATCACTTGCGCCTTCTTCGATGAAAGATTTCGTCAGAAGCGCTTCCACCCAAGCCATGTTATTAGCGGGGAGGTGAATCCATCTAAAGTCAGTTGCCTTATCTTCATCCGGCAGAGTCATGAACGCTTGCTTTCGCGGGTTTTCGGGATCCCTACCGTACAGCAGTTCGAATACACTTATCTTCCTGACCCTGTTTTCGTTTCGATAGTTTCCGAAATCGACTACAGTCGCATCGAATCCCTCGCAGGCGCCTCTTGCATCCTCTGAGAGGGCTTCGACATGGTTGAAGGGAGCCAGAAGCCGAACTATATCCTTCCTTCTGAACTGGGCAGCTCGCAAGAAAGGAGTACTTCCAAAAGTGTCACGGATCCTCCTCTTGGTCTCCGGTATCTCCAACAAACACTGGACGACCTCAAGGTGACCGCCCTGTGCAGCCAGGTGCAGCGACGTGGCCCCGTTGAGCAGCTGGCTGTTTACATCTGAACCCGCTCGCAAGAGCAGACGAACAATCTTCTCGGATCCTTTATCGCAAGCATTGTGCAAGGGCGTCCATCCGCCATCGCTCCTTGCGTGGATGTCAGCATTGTACTTGAGCAACAACTCTATCATGTCATCTCTGTCGTGAGCGGCGGCAATATGAAGCGCAGTCTTGGTTCTCATTTCGGTTGCGTTGATATCAGCTCTAGGTCCATTGGTCCTGCTAAGGAGCATCTGCGCCAGGCGCACTTTTCCGGTCGCGCAGGCCCAATGTAACGGCGTGCGACCTAGCTCGTCTTGAGCATCGATCTTGCAATCTGTATCCAAAAGCAGATGAATGATGTCTTCGCCCCAGTCGCATTGCTTATCCGCCCCCAGATTGTGCAGGACATTACGTCTCCTATGATCAGTCCTGTTGACGTCCGCACCTCTACATATCAGAAGGTGGAGAATGTGCCAGTGATTGTGCCATGCAGCCGTCATCAAGGGAGTGCGGCCCTTCTTATCCTGTGTCTCCGGCGATGCCCCATACTCGAGCAGGAGTTGTACAACCCTGATATGGTTCTTCTCTACGGCTCGAAGCAGCGGCGTAGGCTGATTACCCTCGACATCGGTCTTTGCACCTTGACTCAACAGAAACTGTGTCGCCGCCACGCATCCCCGTGTCGCGCTGCGCATGAGACCAATCCGCAAGAAATCGTCGCTGAACTGTCCATTGCTGCGGGCCTCTTGGATGATGTGCCTCAGGGCATCTGTATCGTCCTGCTCCGTCGCCCGCAGCAGTTTCGGTTCCAGACGGGCATTATTGTCGCTTGCGACAGTCGACCGCGACCTTGACCTTGCCATTCTCAAAATGTATATTCCCTGAGTATCGTATTTGGAGCCTGATCCACCACCATATCTTCGTCGTCCTCTATCGAGACATTCGATGGCTGGGGATCGAGCGCTCCCCACAAACAGCTGTGCTCGATAACGATAGCGATAGCGCTCTGTGTGCAGATCAGCGTAGACTCCAGACAATCGCTCTCAAAATTCGCACAATGTCCCAAGAGATCGAAATGGGACAGAATGTAGTTGCGTCCCCCTGGGCAGAACGCTCGCTTCGTTGCGCAGAAGAGGTAATTTTCGCTGGGACAATTGGTCCCCGACGACGAGGTCGATAAGCTCGCACATTTCCCAAGCTGGCTGCCATGATGGCGCCTTAGACCTGCTTAGTTATAGTAGCAGTAGAGCGCATGCAACTAGCTAGCAAGTCCCCTCAGGCATCTCCTCGTTAGTGTGCCTCGTATTCATCCCGTGCGGGCGATCTTCTGCGGCTGACAGAGCCGGTGTCGACGGTCTAGAGCAGAGCGGGAAAACGACCTGCATCGTGCAGATTCTCAGCCAAGGTAATTAATTACTTAAAATCAATCACGATTCACGAGGTCGTTCTAGATTGTCTTTCTTGTCTCTCTCTCGCTTTCTTGTGTGTGGGACGGGATCACTGTCTCGGGGAGAACTTTGCTTGGAAGACAAAAATCGGTTCGTGGAGCAGAACCAAAAAACCGCGAAACTCGCGACGACCTCGAACCATGGCCCTGAGACTACTTAGCGGCGGCCCCGACCTTGTTCTGCTTCCCCGCTGCAGTTTAATAATACTCTAATAATATCAGTGGAGCAGCTGAAGGATCATCTTAAACCTGAATACTCGTTCAATCTACTCCGTACTCCGTACTTCGTACTCTGTAAATTGGCAAGGCTTCGTGAGAGATTGCTACACTATCGGTCTATTCAAGGAATCAATGAGGCTTTTCTGGAATACTTTCACCATAACACCTAATGGAATGCTTGCTATTTCTCTATCTATGTCAAAGTCGCCATCCTGTTGACGCTCCGGATGCAATCACAATTAAACATTTCTTTTCTTCTTTTCCTCTTCTATCAGTAAGATCATGTCACCTTGCGCCAACCACCAGTCCCCTCTGCACCATTTATGAAAGAAAAGAAGAAAAACCGCACGCAGAAGGCAAAAGGATATTACGGGTCATTACAGTCAGCAAGGACAAAATAAGTCTCAAGGGTAGTAGTAAGTACCAAGAAAGTAACATAGAGGGGCTGGACGGATGGCAGACTCCAAAAGATCCTCATAAACGGGGCAACATGCAGATTATGATGTAGAGAGAGGGAGCCATGCTAATGATGGTCCCGGATGCGGGGTCGAGAAAAGCAAAACTCTTTGTAAACATCTGGAAAGGGGTATCATGCCAGTTAAAGAGCCTGATAGTCGATAGACTCGTGCAGTAGCATCTGCACCAGGATGGTTATTATTTCTTTCCCTTCTGGGGCATATCCTTGAGGATATCGTCGAAGCTCATGCCCGGATTTCCACGGCTGACTGGACGAGCAGGGGGTTCCATGGGGGAGACGCCCACAGGAAGAGGCAGCGCTTCAAGCCCCGGATGAATGGACAGACGACGGCTCTGTCTCATGCTTCCAGCGGGAGAAGTCGAGCGAGGAATCGGAAGGTTTCCAGGGGAAAGGAGTGGCGTAGGTTGCACATCCGAGACTGAGCCGACTGAGGAGAGGGGGGCAGGAGGTGGGGATGAGAAAGATGAGTTATCGTTATCGTCCGGCGCCGGCATACCCATGACCTCGTCCGTCTCTGCCCACTGCAGGGCAACCTGCCAGCAATGGCTACGACGGTAGGTGCCCTCAACGCCGTTAGTGACAATATCGGCCGGAAGGCTAACCACCCCCTGGCCACCGGCAACGCCGAACCAGCTGCGCGCAGCCTTGGTATCGTTCTGGATCCACGGTGCACCACCGCGAGGTGCTACACAGAGGAAGTACTCGACACCGTCCGTGAATTTCACGTCAGGGGCGTCTACCACGAGCATGGGAAGAGCTTGGATGACCGCATACAAGAAGAGCCACTGGCCACAGCGGATATCACAAATGTCGTCTAGACTCTTTCCATGGGCTGAGCGCCGCTCAAATTGCATGAAACTCTCAACGAAGGGAGTAGGCTTCAGGCTCTCGCGCGTGTAAGAGTGCATCAGGATTTCGTTAATATCGGAATCCTTGAGTCTCTTCGTACGCTCCTTGGCCTCCTTCTTGGCATCCATGGGCTTCCGTCGGACAGAGCTGAGATTCGGTAACTGGGGTATGTCGAAGGGGATGGGAGGGAGCACGGGCGGAGAGCTTCTGTCATACTCACTCATCATCTGTCGGAGGGCTCGGATGAGCTGTTCTGTCCGGTCATCTGAATCAGAAGTATCGCCTGCGCTGTCGGTAGTTCGAGTGGTAAGAGAAGTCCGATCGACGATCATATCATATAGATCCGCAAAATCATTGTACAACTCTTTCAGGACCAACCGGCTCAGGCCACTGTCGTCAATACCATTCCTCCTCGAGTTCGCTTTCGGCGGCCATGATCCGAATCTCTGCCTGTAGTACTGCATGATATATTTCCTGAACGACAAGAAGGACGCCCTCCACGCCTTGAACCGGACAACTTTGCTTTCCGCCGCCATGTTGGAATTGGCAATACCGGCCCACAAAGCAGGGAAGTCGAAATCTTCGAGCTTGAGTTTCATGGTCCTGACGCGAGTGCTCAAATCCATGTAGGCCCGCTCCAGTCTCTTCTTAGTTACGGGGTTCAAGGCCGCGTACTTGACACTGTTAAGCTGCTTGAGTTCATCGAGTTTGCCCACTGCATGCACGAATCCTTCGAGATAGAGTGGGTAGTAGCGCAGACCTTCTCCTAGGATCATGGCTTCGATCGTCTTCTCCCGGCTATTCCTGACGTCCGCAAGATGTAGCTCCTCGCAATAGTTGGCGAAACTTGACGTCGCAGTCTCGCCAAAATTCGAGCCATCAAAATTGGAGAATTCGTAGCGCGACAGCTGGTGTGAGACCTCCATAAAGATGGTAAACAGGTCCGGATATCCAGGTGTCGCAATCAGAGCCTGTCCCAAAAGAAAGGCGAAGAGGTTTCGAATTACGAGCAACAGTTCCGTGTCTTGGGGAGTCAACTGGATGTCGTGGCTCGACACATCACTCTCCAACGGGATAGGGATATATAGATGCAGTGGCTGCTCATCCGGGGTATCGTCCACCATCGCTATCCTTCCGCTGCCTGCACTATCAGTGTCGAAGTCTGGGAAACGCTCCTCCGGGGAAAGCGGAGGAGATGTCTGTCCTCCCAGGGACAGGTCTTTCGTTGACTGCCTCAAACTATCCATTTTTGGGTCCTTTCCATGGGCCAGGAATGTCAACAGTGGCGACGCAGCGAAGATGGCCGAGTCGACTTTGAAGGACGGAGCTCTATTGGTATTCTGCGGGAAAAGGTAGACGAAGGTATCTCCCTGCTCGTTCCAGAGCTCTGCGATCTGATGCAAGGATTAGCTGTGGGTATTACACGACGTTTAGGAAGTAGACGTACCGGTTCACCTCTAGACAGAGGGCCTAGGTCATAGACGACCTTCTGCTCCAACCCAGCAACCCACGCGGAGGACACGTCTGCGGAAGGCATGGGCGCGCGTGGTCTTGTATCAACTGAGCTTGCTCGCGACCGTCCGGGCATCCAGCTGCGACGTTTAGCTCTATTGTCCGTTGGAGTCCCTGGGCGTGACCCTGATCGTGAGCCCGGAGGGGCCAGGCCTCCTGATGTCGAGGGTCTGCCTCTACTCTGCGGTCTGCCATTGGAAGAGTTACCTGCACTATTGGCGAGGTCTTGGTTCACCGCCAACAAGGACGGCGGAGGAGGAAGAGGCTCGTTTAAGTCCAGGTCGTCTGAAGGGCCTAAACCACTGGCCCGCGACTCGCTGGAAAGAACGTGTGGTGATGACACATGGCGGGCAGATCGTGAACTGCCCCGGGGAGCATCGTCGGCTATGTGATCGGGAGAGCCGGTGGGCGAGGAGGACGAGGAACCGTTGTTGTCTTTGGCCGATCCTCCCAGGTTGAATAGGGAGGATATGCGTTTGGCGGATTTGACAGGAGCGGACAACATCGTAGACGTTCACTGCACCGACGACGAGAATGAGATACCGCAGAAATGAAGAGAACAAAGAAACGGCCAAACGGGCGGGTTAGGTACCATGTATTGATTCCACTATCCACGAGGAAATCCAAAATCGTCCGGTCTGGAGCACCGCTCTGCGAAGAGAGAGGGGGAGGGAGGAATGGATCGACGATATCGTTGCGGAATCGGGGCAGGAGGCGCACTGCCAGGAGAAGCGTGACTGGTGCGAGAGCCCACGAGGCGTATGGGAGCAGTGAAGGATGCAGCAAGACGCTGCCTGAGACAAAGGATCAGAAAAATTTGAGGAGAGGCATTGACCGGGAATTAGAAGGTTCTGATAAATCGTGTCCGGGTGGAGGCCACTGGACGATGGGCCCGACTAAACGACGCGAAGCTTAGCCCAGGGATGGAGGAGAGTCAGTCAGTCAGTCAGTCAGTCAATGTTCGTCAAGACTCAGGAGAAGAAGCAGAGCAGTGGCGTTCTTCCCAGCTGCTGCCCGGAATGCTGCGCAACAGCCAGACGATCCTGATCCGCAAGGTAAGTCAAGAGAAGGACTCTAATACCTTCACACCAGGGGCGGTTTGAAGGAAGTTTCGGGTTCGTCCACTTTGACTAGACTTGACTTTAGGGGTGAGCGGCCCAGAGCTGGAGAAAAGAAAATCCCCCAGCATCGCCTCGCAAACGGATCGGATCGTCACGCAACCGAAGGCCCTTGATCCTCTGGGAAGATGTGCCTGAGCAGTTTGGACTACGTATGACTATCCGGTTGAGACATCTAATAATGTGGAGAGCACAAGGCCAACGCTGCTGGATGACGTGGGAAGACACCAAGATGCACCAAGATGCACCGGGAGGCGTCGGCTAGCAGTCTTCTAACGGAGATACTAACACGGCGCTTGACTGCAAAGCCTCAAGCGTCCTGGCATGCCTGTCCGGTTCTTCTGGTTCCCATCCTCAGATGGCCTCTCCCAAGCGCACACCATTCCACAATCCTCTCTGTGGTGCACCGGCGAAGCGCTAAAACACGCCGGTCAGGCTGTGAGCCGCCGTCACGGGTGAGGCTTGGGGCGTTGTGTGCGTGGATGTTCGGATCCTTGGCTCAGAGAATGTTCGAAAATAGAACAAGCCAGCTAATTGTCTATGGTACAGTATGGTCATCAGTCCTGTATACAGAAATGCCAACTAGGCTGAGTCTGCTAAATTTGTCTTTGAATTTTTAGACTAGATACTGCTGCGGCCTGAACTCCGCGAGATCCGTACCCGTTCGGAGAACTGAACCGTTGACGATCCGATCTTACAAACTCAGGCAGACAGCAGAGCAGCACTGCCCGAACTAGCTGTTCCAACGGTTCGCCATTTGTTCTGGAAGCACGCCAGGGTTCGCAGAAGCCAGCCAACTGCCGCAGGCCCTCTTATCCACTTTGCGGAATCCCCAGCCTTCCACAGATACGTGCCATACGAGATCCCTTTCACCCTGGCAGACTCGATCATAACTAGTTACAAAATAACTGCCTGCTTCACTAAGTCAGCTGTGCACGTCAGCGGGTCTTGCGAACAATAAGACACCGTCGACATGACGGGATCAGCCCTACCGGCTGCGATGGTCAAGGATCATATCAATCTTCTGCGTGGCTGGCCGAACCCCGCATTGCTCCCAGTCGCCGATCTCTCCCAAGCATCGACGGCAGTGCTGTCCACGCCCTCCATCTACGAACCAGGACTGCAGTATGGGCCAGACGAAGGTTATCAGCCGTTGCGCCAGCACGTGGCGGAGTGGTTGACAAGCTTCTACCAGCCTGCCGGGCCAGTGACGCAGGACCGTATCTGCATCACTGGCGGTGCCAGCCAGAACCTAGCTTGCGTTCTCCAGGCCTTCACAGATCCTGTTTACACTCGAAATGTTTGGATAGTGGCTCCCATGTACTACCTTGCAGGCCGGATCTTCGATGATTCAGGCTTCGCAGGGCGTCTTAGAGGCGTTCCTGAAGACGAAGAGGGCATTGACCTGGACTTCCTGGAACGGGGGCTAGAAGAGACAGAGAAGAGAGCAGTGTCAGAGGGAAATAATGAGCCGGTACGGTAGATAATTGCTACGCGGAGCAATGCGCGGTCCCCTTCCAGGTACTCCCGTTTCGCGTATCATCTGTGAACCTCCGCCTCCGCCAGACAAGAAGAACGCTGCTAACCCAATCTGCGTGAAGAAATTCAAGCCTCCACGGCCTTGGCGGAAGATATACAAGTATGTAGTCTACGCGACGCCTACTTTCTCCAATCCGTCCATGAAGGTGATGTCGCTGCGACGACGGGAACAACTGGTGCGACTGGCGCGACGATTCGATGCTTTAGTCGTAACTGATGACGTATACGATTTCCTGCAATGGTCGAGTACTCCAAACTCATCTCTCGCCCATCCCGACCGCGCGTATATGCCGCGGCTTATCGATGTTGATCGCTATCTGGATGGCGGGCCCAAGGATGAATGGGGCCATGTCGTCAGCAATGGTAGCTTTAGCAAGCTCATCGGGCCAGGTGTAAGAACAGGCTGGGCAGAGAGTACGGAGAAGTTCTCATATGGCTTGTCACAGACGTAAGATACCTCGATAGATTCATTGAAACTCGTCCAGCCACCTTTTGTCGGTAACGGACAATGGACCCGCTGACGCAATTGGAATGCAGAGGCTCATCGCGGTCCGGCGGAGCACCATCGCAACTGACGGCAACCTTCGTCGATCAGCTTCTCTCGACATCTATCATCCAGAACCATATCGTCAAGGTCCTGCAACCGGCGTATGCTGACCGATATCACCGCACGATGTCAGCAATCCAGAAGTATCTCCTTCCACTTGGTCTCACCATACCTCCCAATCCACACGAAGCCGCAGGGGGCTATTTCATCTGGCTTGACTTGCCACAACCACTGCGGGCCAGCGACCTCGCAGAACGCGCTATGGCGGAAGAGAATCTTTTGATTGCCAACGGTGATCTGTTTCAGGTGCCAGGAGAAAACAGCCGTGACCACGACGACTTCGAACACAGCGTGCGCATCTGTTTCGCGTGGGAAGAACTGGACAATTTGAGCGAAGGGATACAGAGGCTGGCTGCAGTCGTGCAGCGCGCCATGGATTCAGCGGCGGAGAAGTCGCGTAAATAGATAAGATAGACTTGAAGTATATTTCACCAGTACAACAGCTTCGCTCTCGCAAGCATCTACATGCTGTGTCCCATAAAATGGTTGGTTGTACTGTCAACATTCAACTGACGCTACAGCAAGATTATACCACCCAGCAGCACCACAACCACATCGGAAGCCTCCTCATGCACAGAGTATCCCAAAACGCTAGGAGCAAAAAATTCTATCCAGAAAATAGAAATAAAAAAAGATGTCCTGATATTGCGCGTTACCTTGATAGCCCCCTTATCAACCATCAACCGATAACCGCCCAGGTGGGGACTGGATCCACGGCGGTTACGTATGGCGTATGTCCTCAGGACCGCTGTGCTATAAAATCCTGATTCCAGTCAAGGGGGCCTCTTAGAATAAATAATATGGTTGTGCTGTTTCGCGTTGTGAATCGAGGTCGGTCTACGGCGACGTTATTCTGTAGATCTGCTGATCTTATCTTATCTGTTGACACGTGATTTGTGTTTACCGGTTTGCTGATTGGCGGAGCAGCGGCAGGAATACTCCCAAAAATACTTCATTACGCCCTGACTGTCTCTCGCTTGGGAAGGAAATGTGCTTTCATCGATATATAGGCGCTGCACTCAATACATATGGCACGATGATTGGTATTTAGGTAGTGATAACGACGCGTCTATCTGGCTTCGCAACGTCGAGTTCTGCGAAAATGTAGATATTTAAATTAACACTTCCAGAGGGGTCGGGTACCACAAATTCCCCAAAGACAAAAGTCTAGCGAAGCCCATGTTTCCAGAAACGTTATCTCACCCACAGAATAACAGCAACGCGATTACTACGTCAATGCCAATTCTGGGGTAATTGAACACGCCGGAAATGGTATGGTGGACAAACGGCGCAGCCACAATCTTAATTTTCCGAGGTTGTGGCGTTGACGCATGTCAAGCATTTAGCAGGTTCATTACTTTATGTCATTTCCATATTGCGGGGATTTCATATGAACGACTGCGTATCTTTATTAGCCCTAAACAGTTGAGTAATGAACTCGTGTATGCTGCAATCTTGCAGTTCTGTATGCCGTACTACATGACCCCATTTTGAAGCGGAGGGGAGAACCTAGACCGTGGCAGAATCGGCAGATGTAGTTCCTGGACTGCTTCCATGTCCTGGGGGATGGCTTGACGGTGGACGACTGTACAGGACAAATGTTCACTGAATCCAGTGGCTATTATATTACTACGTTTATCTTCCAACTCCGCTTCTGCTCTCTGCTTTGGTGTTGAATCGATACGACGTTACCAGGCCATAGCCCTTCTAATTTTATTTTTCTCCCATCCAAGGCACAATTGTCTAAGAGCACCATCCTACGATGTAACGAGCATATGACGAAGTCGGTCATGTTCGATAATAGTACATTCTTTGAACTTCACAAGACTAGTATACAGAGAACATAGGTTATCCACCCATTGTCTTCATTTCAGAGATATCCAAAACATCCGACTAGAGGCTTAGATGGACTCGCAGCACTGGAAGCAGCCAGGTTCCTTGCGGTAGACAGCCTAGAATTATCATGTCAGCAAACTGCTTTTCTCTATTTCGAAGACAGATAGGAGCTCATACGGGGTGGTCAGCAGGGCAGTTAGCCTCACGGCTGTAGACGTGGCACTGAGGAAGGCAGTTTTGAGGGTTCCATCCCTGGGCCATAACGGCAGGGGCCACGAAGGCGACGGCAGCAGCGATGACGGTGAAGAAACGCATTTTGATTGGTATTAGAGTGGTAGTTGGTTAAGGAAAACCGGAAGGAGATTTGTTTGGAGACTGAACTGAGTGATTGATTGCTTGATTGATTGAGTTGCTTTGATGATGGAGAAGGGGAACCCTCTCGACGGGGGAGTTTGGGCTCTATTTATCTTCGAATCTAAGCGTTGAGCCTCCTGTTCCGGTCGTCTGGATATTAGAGTCGATCAGCACTCGATGGAGAATTAAGTTTGAGACATGATATGGGCCTCAAATGTATCAATTTTTCTTATCGTGTGTTTTAAAAATAATGTGAGAGGCCAATGCGGCTTGGCTGTGTCTCCGTGCTCTAGGTGACGTTGTTAACCTATTACGGGGTTCGAATGTTACATCGTTGACGTCGGAATAGATTGTTTCGAACATAGAAACGAGGACCTCCGCATACTCAGAAAGATAAATGCCAGTAACTAACTAGTGCATTGATCTTGCTTCAGCTGATTCATTCCGAGCTAAGTACCATACTTACTTCAAGTCAAGAGTCATTGACACTCTACGATTTGCCTCTCAAATGATACCCTGACACTGAGCCAACTTTCACTTACTGGGGTATGATAACATGAAATTTCTAAAATAAACTCGGAGATCGAAAAACTTTGACCCTGCGCCTTTCTGGGGAATCCTTGCGAGGAGATCATGTGGGTCTCGCTTGGTGCCCGCGCGACACAGCCACGGATTACACTTACACTCTGAATGGCAAGAGATTTTTCTTGAGATCGCGGGGAAAAGCTCCACTTGTGGCGGTGATTCCTATCTGGAATGCTCATGAAGGGATACATATCACTTCTACGTACCAGAGATTTCCTTGGTCCTCTGCGAAACCGTGACATCAGCGTACGATGTCTCGTCGAAATCATTCGTAGCATATATGTCACCTCGAACACATTCACGGCCGAAACAGCCTCGGCCGTTGAGATCTAGCCGCGGTTTTGTACATCATGAAACGACCCAGGCGTATCCTCGCCGTTATTCTTGCTTTTAGAGTATCTTGTGATCATTATCTGTAGAATATACTTGCAGCTACCCGCGGGCCCATCAATAAGTAGGGAGATCACTGTGGGCGAGTTTGCGACTGCCCAATCGCTAGAAGACTATGTACATCCACGGCCCTGGCTAACTTTAACTAGCCAGATTGAATAGGTAGGCAGATAGGATATAGCATCTGAATGCAGCGATAGTAAAATAAACAGGCATTAGCCCACCACCTCCCCCTCCCCCAATCGAAATTTCCCCTGTCCGGAAATGTGATCTTTTCGCTGCCGCTTTACTGCCATTGGCTGGCCTTCGGGATTAGTTTCTTTCCTACTCTTGATATAATAAACAAAGTCCTAGATCAACTTCTCTGATTTCCCCGATTCTTCCTATTCTGAATCCCAATCCTCATCCTTTCCAGAAACTTGTTCCTTTGGCACGATCACAAGCCACCTGATCTTTTTAGTTTCCTTCTCCTTCTTCTTCTCTTGCCTCTCCTGCCTCCTAGAGCTCCCCCGGCCTGCTCTTCTGTCTGCCCTCCGCTGTTCCCTCGCGTTCTTCTCATTTTGCTTCTGTTCAGCCTTTTGAGCTTCATGTGCACCCCACTTCTTCATCCAGCCTTCGGGCTTAGTTGATGCCTCCACATTATCGAATGATATCATCATAACCCGGCTACCCAGCGATTGCATGCGCTGTAAAGTAGGGTTGTTATTCCCCTGAATCATCGCAGCGTTCATCTGCGTGTACTCAAACGCCTGCTTGTACCGAGAGAAAACGTTGTCTTGACCGTTCAAGCCAACATACTCGAGCATCTTCTCCGTCTTACAGACCTGGACGTGCAAGCCCTTTGGACCGAAGAGCTCCTCGTTCGCCTTCGCCAAGTACTTCTTCGTGCGAACTTTGGTGGTGACTGCTGAGCCGATGCCAGCGGTCACATTCACACCCACACCGACTATCTGCGCAATCATGGAGGGAGCCATGCCGGCAATGTTGCCTGCTTGGTTGGCGGCTTGGAGGGCTGGGTTCGCCATCCACGCTTCGTTGAATTCGTCAAGGAAGACAATCCATTCATGATGACTGATTCCGTAATTTTGCTCCATCTCTGGTACGCGGACACGCACGAACGGGGTCATGTTTTCATCGCTGAATCTCTTGTGACCAACCTCTGGGATAATGAGTGTGTGGTTAGATTTTTTCGCCTAAATTTCTCACTAGTTTCTGTACTCACGAGGAACAACGCAGGGTCGAGGTCCGCTTGACTGGTAATCTGGGAGCTGAGGTAGTGGCTCTGGAGCATAGACGTCCTGCTGTCCACCATACGGCGGCGGTGGACTATATGGATCGTATTGTTGCGGAAGAAACTGCGGCGGTGGCGAGCCATATTGTTGCTGGGGATACTGCTGATGCCATGGACCATAACCCCCTTCATATGCGAGAGGTCCTCCATATCCCTGAGGTGGACCACCGTATTGTTGTTGCTGTTGATATAGGTTGTACTGGCCTTGTGGGACGGTGCCGTACTCTCGGCGTCCTCTCAATCGGCCGCCGAAGCCGCCTTCGCTAGGCGGTTGCTGGCCGTTTCGTCGGGACTCTATCCTGGTTCTAAGCATAACGCAACACTTTAGAAGAAAATATTGGAATCAAGGTATTGCTAATGCTCAAAGACAATTCAGATCTACCTTATATATATGGTGCTTCTTTACAGCCCCTTTTATGCTAAGCCTCGTTGCTGGATAAAACTCTTGGCAGTTTTATCGCCCGAATATAGTAATTTGCTCGACAGATCTCGAGCGCAAAAAGTTGCGCACTGTCAGCAATATTCTACGTCAATTCCTTTCAATCTGTAAGAAACGCATGGGTTTACAACCTGGGGTGATGATAAATATAGATTAACCGTTGCTTGTATCTGCTTAGCGGCAGATGCCTGGTGGTTTCCTGTCGGCACTCCCAATGCTGGATCCACCCAAAGAGTCTTCGCCATACTATATTCCCTTTTCAGGCCTCAGCCACAGCCCTGACATGCTTGGCATCAAATCCCTGAACCTCTCTATTACGCTAGCCAAAGGCAAGTATGAGTCACGGTGATATCGTCATATGAATACGGTAGTATTACAGTACTTCTTTTTACTAGTACAAAAATCTAGACTATTGAAATTGGTGACTCAGTAAGATACCGCTAATATACCGCAGATCTGTACAAGGAGATTCGAAGCGTGAAGAAAAGTCACTCGATTCTTCCTCTTAAAGATATATCTTGCCTCTTTCACTTTTCTTATTTCTTGAATTTGTGCAGTTCTTTCGGTCGCAGCAACACAAAAATGGGCTTTACAGACCTTACTGGCCATGCCGGCCTAAGCGGTAGGTTTGCTCTATCACTCTGGCTACGATCTATAATTAATTAGAAATGCAGCACTTAACAACTGGCTAGCCACCAGATTATACATTATCTCGTAAGTATAAACGAAAAATCCTTTTCTAGTGCGCAACACTTTTACGTGCAAAGAACTGACGTGGCCGAAAGTTCCTCTCCATCTCAGGCCGATGTTGCTTGCTTCAAGGCTATCAAATCCTCTCCGGACTCCTCACTGTACCCTCACGCCGCTCGATGGTACAAGCACATCGCTTCGTACGAGGAAGAATTCACGTCCCTTCCCGGTGATCCGTCAAAGGCCTATACTAGCTATGGACCGGAGGACATCATAAACTCTGCCACAGCCACCGGCCGCGCTGATGATGATGATGAGATCGATCTATTTGGCAGCGATGAGGAAGATCCCGAGACGGCTCGCGTTCATGAGGAGCGTCTGGCCGCCTATAAAGCAAAAAGAGCGGACAAGCCAAAACCAGCCGCCAAGTCCGTGGTTATCATGGAGGTAAAGCCTTGGGGTAAGCTCCTCTTAATCGATTATCGGGTTAGATTGTATCAATTTGATATTTACCACGTATGCCAGATGACGAAACTGATATGGTCGCTCTGGAGGCCGCCGTTCGCGGCATTGAAAAGGACGGTCTGGTTTGGGGTACTTCCAAACTGGTTCCCGTTGGTTTTGGTGTTAAGAAACTTCAGATCAATCTCGTCGTGGAGGACGACAAGGTATCAATTACCGACCTACAGGAGGAGATTGAAGACTTTGAGGATTACGTCCAATCTTCGGATGTGGTATGTCTTTGCCCCTCAGAACTTCACGTATCCCCGAGTCTCCACAGGAATGCTAATGTATACCGCAGGTCACCATGCAGAAGCTGTAAACAGCGTTCTGAACGGTAACGAAGCCGTTCCTAACGTTTTACTTCCAATTTATGGTATAAAAGAGAATGCAATCTTGAGGAATGGTTTCCGACGGAATGACACGCAAGAGAGACACAAAGCATAGTTGACCACAACGTGTATACATTCTTAGGAGGAGGAAAGGCTTTAATAAACTTATTACGAGGCCACTAGAGCCTACATACTAGATCCCGACGTTTAAGTAACTTACCTCCAAGGTTCCTAGAGATTGACTATGGGAACGTAGTGAAGCAAAGCCTGCGGGTAGGTTGTACTATTGTGTGAGCAGTAGAATGTAATATAACAATTTTACATGCAGAATATATAATATATGGTTTACTAGTCCTGACATGTGCAACTTCTTGAAAATATAACCATGTAAAATCGGTTTGTTTGCGAAGATTGCTATTCCAATTTGGATGTCTGAGTTTTAATCCTGATGTGTTTGTAATTGCATTACAAAATAGTATTGTTTGCTACCAATTTTGAAATAATTCAGCATCTTCTTTTGTCCAGAGAACATACTGATATTGTATATGCGTCAATTGCAGCGGAGGCTCTGGTGCAGTTCCAGTAAAGACTATCTTGTTTTTCTCTTGTTGATAAGACGCGTTCGAAGTTTCAATAGTAAAACTAGTATTGTCATCAACAAAACTGGACGAACGGAGTTGCTGGTACGATGAAGCGGCTAAAGGTAGACCACTCGTGTGGTCCCAGGTTGAAGTCGTACTCGGTCAACATCTTAACAAAGATTATCTTGATCATTAGACTCGTAAAATATCTTCCTGGGCAAGCAGCTTGGATTGCATTCGTCATGAAACTCTTTGGCAGGCAGTCGCTCCTTCCCTTTGGGTAGCTGCCTACTCTCTTGCTTTCACCTCACTAACACCACAATTCTCACTCGTCTTTTCTCCTATAAGCTTGCCACGGACAATTTACTTACTGAGTTCTATTCTCGCAAGCCTTACCCTGGGTATTACCAGGAGAGGTAGCTGCTACATCCACGAAATGTCAACTCGAAATGTGGATTCGACCGCAAGTAAGAAAAGACCGGCCCTCGACGAGACCGGCGGCACTCCAAAAAAGCCTATGACTAATACGAACCCCAACCGACAAGAAACGGTAGAGTCCATTTCGCGTCTCCTTGCATGAAAGCTTTAATTAATCTGTTTTTACTATAGAACAACACCCAGATTATATACCATAGCTCTGTCGATAATAAGGAGAACCCGCGTGACGCCTGTGTGGACAAAATGGTCCAGGAAGCGCCGTTGCTACAGTATGATGCTGAGCAGAAAATAGCTGCTAACGACAATGGCTTCGGCTTGTTTGCAGAGATGGCAAAAATGAATGATAAGATTACGAAGCTCGAGGCCCATACTCAGAAACTTGAGGCTCATCGCCAGAGCCATCTGGATATCCGCCAAAGAGCCATTTCCACATGGGTTAGAGACGCCCTGCAGAAAAATACGGAGCGTCGGAATGAGGATATCCACAGATTAAACAAGGATGTTATCCACGGGGGTGATGTACGGTCTGATGCCATGGTAGTTACTGAGCGCTATAAGAAGAATAGCACTGAATGGAAATCTTTCCGTATGCTATATGGCCTCACTCCAGACGAGATGAATGATCTCGGTATTGTCTACAAACTCCCTTGGTACCTTTCATTGCTAATATGTTCTAGACCAAGAAAAATGCTATCAATCTCTGCAAGCGTTGGACAAAATAGCTTCTGTCCTATTTAAGGATGCTAAAAAAAGCCTTTCTGAGGGATTAGGGAAACAACGGGAGGATATCATTGCTATACTGCTGGAGAAAAAATATGAAGAGGCTGAGAAGATGAGCAGTACTTTCCTTTATGGGAATGAGTCGTCTGTAGCTGAAAAGTAATTGACCTCTCTTAGAAAGTTTGATATTTCAATCTAGTTCTTCTGCTATTTCAGATAGAATATGCTCTGCCTGGTCCTGAGCTAAGGCCTTATACTTTAGTCTTATGTGCCTTCTAATCTTTCTTAGCCTTTATTGCTACTCTAAGCACCGAAGTTGTGCCTCTGCCTCTTAGACTTAGATCTCTATATCTTCATCATCTACAGGAGGTTCTATCAGATTACTGGTTGGGCTTCTCTAATTACCTTTACGTATGTTATCCCCTTTATTAATATTAGCAGGACCTATATCTTATTCATTGCATATTCTTTTCCCTAAGACAGTAGAGGACTCTCCTTAAATCTAACATATGCTTCTTCTTAAAGCTATCCTGATAATACCAGGCTATTCCCTTCGATAAGATTAAAGTATGAGCAATTCGAATTTTAAGAAAGGTATAGAATAGTGTGGTATTAGTCGGGTTGTAGCAAGACTAATTGCTGGAAAGGGCAACTCTCCAGCACAGGTGCGCTTTAGAAGTTGCATGACTCAATTGTCACGTGACACAGGGCTGGTACCCTGCGCTATCCCTAACGGGGTTCTATATACAATGTGCGCCTTACAGCATCTGATGACGTTCCCCCAGGACTGAAACAAGACGTTATTCGAGGAACCCTGATAGTATCGCCTAAGGTTAAATGTCATACTTGATAAAATGATACGACGTATAATTCGTAGTATTTTCTTTGCGAAGTTCGGAGTACCGGCCTTCGAAGGACGAAGGAAAGCAGTGTTTTGCCAGCTTGATTTCTGCTTGCACCAACTAACGGTTAGCTACCTCGTAGTTAAACAGAATGTCGCTGCTAGGTTCGTTGGAAGTTCTGTGCGCACTGAGCATTCGCATGAATAGGGCGAGAATAATATAATAGACGACCATCCGACTTTTCCGTGCACTATCGAATCATCAGGCAACGGGTCGCGCTCAGGGACGAGAGGTCGGATAGCTTGCCGGGTATATCTCCACACAAGCGAACGGCCCGACCTGCGCTGTTCATCCCATGTTGCTGTTACATTGGTTCTTGTTATCTCATTGGTGGTTCGAATAATATTGGAATCAACTGTTCTGAATCGATCTGCAGGATAATTTATTGTTTTGGCCTTTTTCGAAACTCTTGGCCAGTCCGAAGCCCTGTGGCGTATTCCTGGAGAGAGGACGGATAGCGCGTTTCGGGAAGCGAACGTGAATTTCCCCTGGCGGTTGGATTTCCCCTGGATCGACTATCTAACTAAGGATAACCCTCTCTCCACTTGGTGCGGGAGGCCGGATAAAAAGCTTGGCCTCCACGGTCGGGATATTATTGTTATTGATTGGTGACAGCGGCTCGGTTGGCCGTTTCGAATCATCGTCCCTGTCAGCCATGTGTGGACAGCGTCGACAGAATGGACGCCGTGGACAGAATAGTCTATGACTCGTCGCAGTAATACCATAATCCGTTGCGCTTCGAAACCACTGGTCGAACGGGAGATGAGTGTGGTGATGGTGGTGCCTGATCTCGTGTGCAATGTTTCGCAGACTTGCGGGTGGCTAGATAGACATCTGGAGAAGGCCTACCCGATGGAACATTTCAATAATCACTTGACATGAGGCTGGTATCGCCTTCGAACCCAAGTTGTGTGAGACATCTGCTGGTTTAAAATGAAGATGCGGTGCGACTGACATTCCGCGATGCTTGGCTCTGTAGGAGAATCCATTCCCGCAGCGCTGGCATGCCGTCGCGTCGCGTGCTGCTCGGGATACCGTCTGCATCCTCACATATGGAACGAAGGCAGAAAGAAGGGCGGAATGGAAGCATCGTGTTTCCCCCACTGCGGCGGGAGGCGTTATTCGCGTGGGATATAATGAGATGGACGGTGGAGGCTTTGCGCTCCCTCGAAACCGCGTCTTCAACGTCTACGGATGGCATTCCATCACCACGCGTGTCTGCCAAAGGGGGGAATATCCAGCCCACGATGCAGGCCAGGTGGTGGAGGGTCAGGATAACGAAGGGATACCGACCACCAGAGAGGCAGAAGAGCCGGCCGATCGTGGAGAGCGATCGAGGGTATATAGGACGCTGCTTCTTCGTAGAGTATTTATCTATCTCAGTATCCAGATCTAGAAGACATCACTGCATATTAACGATCACCATACCGATACGTCTGTCACGACCTGCATTTACGACCTGCATTGGTGGTTTCTCGATCCTTCTGCTTGTCCCTCCGCATCTATCTAGACCAGCACAACTCTCGCACAACCCTCTGATCTTCCTATCCCGGGTCATCGGTAGTGTTTCAGGTATCCCCGATCACCCAAGCGGCGCCGTCGACAACCCCAAACAGTCCAATCGTCCGCCCAGCCGCGGTGTTTCTCTTGCACGCCGTCGCAGGCTACTGCAAGGAATCCAGGCCCAGAGCGCCCCGTTCTATCTAACGGACGGATAGTCTGTCTCTGCGCGTTGGAGCTTGACTGCCAGCGGTGGAGAACGAGCAATAGGCCGGTGCCTCAGAGGCTCCAGCGCTCCCTCATCTTTGACCTCTGGAGAGTTCCCAGAGGCCTTTTTAAGCGCCCTAAATATTAATTTAGGGTCGATTAGGGGCTTCTTGTTCTCGCCCGGGCCACACGGAGGCGCTCCCCTAGAGCACGGAGGATCCGATCCGCCAAGTTTATCTTGAGCGGACTCGCCATCGACGAGCTTCTCTTTCTCTTCCTCTCGTCGCCTCGCGCACCTTCACTTCGCCTGCTCATTGTTTGCTGAGCGCCCATTCGTTTGTTTCATATTCATTCACTTGCTGTGTTGCCAGCAGTTTTGACTGGCTGCTGTCCATACACTTTCGCTCTTTCCCGCGCTTTGTTTGCGCTGTGAACTTCCTCGAGGAATAGTTACTCCGTGTTGTGATATTCTTCTATCTCACCGAAGTACTACCAAAAGGGAACACATCACATTTGCACTCTTTAAAGAACATATTCACACTATCGTTTCCCATTGTCACCTACGTTCTTTGTCTTTCAGTACCCGTGCCCTTTTTCGCTGGCGACTCCCTCCTTTATTCTCCTGCTCGCTTACAACTACGCTGTTTCCTCCCAGCGTAATCAAACCAAGTGAGCACAAGAGTATATTTCGAGTCTCCAGTGCTGGTTGCTGCAGACATCTCGTTGAAAAAGTATCAACACTCAAAGCATCGTTTTTCGCCTGTCCGATTTTCAACCTCGCATTTTCCGTTTTAGTGGAATCATCTTGACGATGGCTATTCTTCAGTCCACCATGCTGTTTATTGTGCATATTATGCTCCTGCTGGGGCTTCCTGCCTTCCTGGTGGATGCAGCTCCCACGCCGCAGGCCAGCTCGTCTGCTTCGACATCCGAATTCTGGGTTTCTTCGATCAAGCGCCAGGGTACCACTCCCTTTGGACAGAGTGGCTACCAGGTATTCCGTAACGTGAAGGACTTTGGTGCTAAGGGTAAGGCTCATTTCTTCAAGCTTTGACTGTGTAAGCTGACGAGACATTAGGTGATGGATCTTCTGATGACACTGATGCCATCAACGAGGCTATCTCGTCTGGCAACCGCTGCGGAAAGAACTGTGACTCGTCTACTGTCACCCCTGCTCTGGTCTACTTCCCCCCTGGTACCTACGTCGTTTCCAAGCCTATCATTGAGTACTACTACACCCAGATGGTTGGTGATGCGGTCAACATTCCAACCCTGAAGGCCGCAGCTGGATTCCAGGGCATTGCTGTTATCGACGCGGACCCTTACAACGACGATGGCTCCAACTGGTACACCAACCAGAACAACTTCTTCCGCTCTGTCCGCAACTTCGTTATTGATATCTCAGCCATGCCTCAGGGTTCGGGAGCCGGTATCCACTGGCAGGTTGCTCAAGCTTCCAGCCTGCAGAACATCCGCTTTGAGATGGCCAAGGGAGGCGGTGATGCCAACAAGCAGATGGGTATTTTTATGGACAACGGTTCGGGTGGTTTCATGACCGACCTGACGTTCAACGGTGGAAACTACGGCATGTTCTTGGGCAACCAGCAGTTCACCACCCGCAACCTGACTTTCAACGACTGCAACACCGCCATCTTCATGAACTGGAACTGGCTCTGGACTTTCAAGTCTCTCAACATCAACAACTGCCAGGTCGGTCTCAACATGTCGAACGCGCCCCAGAACCAGACGGTCGGCTCAGTTTTGATCGCAGACAGCAAGCTCACCAACACTCCTAAGGGAGTGATCACTGCTTTCACGACTGACAGCATCCCCATTGGTGGTGGTGCTCTGGTTCTCAACAACGTCGACTTCAGTGGTTCCCAGGTTGCTGTTGCTGGACTTACAGGAAACACTATCCTTGCTGGTGGCTCCGTTATCGACTCCTGGATGCAGGGTAACACGTACACTCCCCAGGATGCTGGGCTGTCCATCTATCTGAAGGCCAGAGACGAAGCCCCTAAGCAGAAACGCGATGTCTGCGTAGTCCGCCCTCGGCCCTCCGCCCAACAGCCTGCTCCTCAGTCCGAAGCCCCTGCTTCCGCTCCTGCTTCCACTCAGGCTCCGGCTCAACCTCAAGCCCCTGCTCCAGCGGCTCCGGCCCCAGCTTCGACTGAAGCATCAGCTGCTCACCCTCCTGTTGCCCAATCCCCATCACCAGCTCCTGCTTCCACCCAGACACCTGCAGCTCAAGCCCCTGCTCCCGCTTCTTCTGCCGCGTCTCAGGTTTCCGCCGCTCAGTCTGCGTCTTCCTCTCCTGCCTCTTCCGCAGTCCAGGGTCAGCAGTCTGTCGAGGCCCCTGCTTCTGGAGCTTCCAGCACGAGTGCAGCAGCCTCCGCTGCCTCTGAGGAGCCCAGAGTTGGTATCTCTCTTTCCCTCGGTCTCGGACCAACAGCTTCCCCCAGCATTCCTGCCCTCTCATCGATCCTGCCTATTCCCACTGCTAGCAGCACCACAAGTGCTGGTCAGTGCTCTGCCTCGCCCGTCGTGAAGTCTCGATCGCAAGACAAGGTGGCCACTTCGCAGATCCCCAAGGAACTCCTTGACAGCCAGGGCAATGTGTTTGAACGCGCCAAACCTCAGTACGAGAACGTCCCCGTTTCCTCCTTTGTCAGTGTCAAGTCTGCTGGTGCCAAGGGTGACGGCAGCACCGATGACACTGCCGCTATCCAGAAGGTCCTGGACAGTGCCACAGAGGACCAGATCGTTTACTTCGACCACGGTAACTACATCATCACTTCCACCCTGAAGGTCCCGAAGAACATCAAGATCACTGGTGAGATCTGGCCTGTCCTGATGGCATCTGGCAAGGCTTTCTCCGACGAGAAGAACCCGATCCCTATGATTCAAGTTGGCCAGGCCGGCGATGTCGGTTCGGTCGAGCTTTCTGATCTCGTCATCGCAACCAAGGGCCCTGCTCCTGGTGCTATCCTGATGGAATGGAACGTGAAGCAGGCCACCCAGGGATCCGCAGGCATGTGGGACGTCCACTTCCGTGTTGGTGGCGCTGCTGGCACTGAGCTTCAAGATGACAAGTGCGCCAAGGACCCGAAGTCCACTGTTACGCCTAACCCTGAGTGCTTCGGTGCCTTCATGCTGATGCATGTCACCAAGGATGCCACTCTGTACAACGAGAACAGCTGGTACTGGGTCAGTGACCACGACCTCGACAGCTCCAGCCACAACCAGATCAGCATCTTCAACGGTCGCGGTGTCCTGCTGGAGAACCAGGGACCCGTCTGGATGTATGGTACCGCTTCCGAGCACAGCCAGTTGTACAACTACCAGATCGCCAACGCTAAGAACGTCTACATGGCTCTGATCCAGACGGAGACTCCGTACTACCAGAGTAACCCTAATGCATTGACACCTTTCACTCCCCAGACGTCCTGGAACGACCCTGACTTTTCCACCTGCACGACTGACTCTTGCCGCAAGGCCTGGGGCGTTCGCGTTTTTGGATCCTCCGACATCCACGTCTTCGGCGCTGGTATCTACAGCTTCTTTGACAACTACGGTCAGACCTGTCTGGCTGGCGAGTCCTGCCAGGAGAACATTGTCCAGGTTGACTGTTCCGACGTGCACTTCTATGGTCTGAGTACCAAGGCTAGCACCAACATGGTGACTTCCTCGAGCGGTAAAGCTCTTGTCCCGCAAATCGAGAACGTGAGCAACTTCTGCTCGACCATCGCGCTATTCCAGCAATCCGCGCAATGATCGACCAGCGGCCACTGCTCTGATTCTTTGCATCTTTGGCATTTTCGTTTCTTCTCGCATGAGCACTGAGCATATGCTCTTGCTTCATGTGCGATTGTAGAGCATCGTGTTCATTATTATGCTTTTTCATCCCTTTTCTGGTACATATTACAATGGGCTGTTTTCTTGTGCTTTTGGTATGCGACAAGGAGAGTCACATTTTGTGCATTTGCAGGCCAAAGGCCTTTCTGGGTTTAGCAGGTTATCGATTCGGTGAAAGATTCCCATTCACGGAGGGTTAAAGGATACTAGGACTCAAGTCATCAGTGGGGAGGGAGAGAATGGGACGGTATTGGATCGGTTGGACCTGTATGAATGCGTCCTTGTATGTAGGTAGCTGGTCAGGCATCAATTAATAAACCGACCTGCTTCACTGGAACAGTTCTTTCGCAGAATTTTGTAGTTGAATTGGTAGGATTGCTAGCAAAGGAATCAACTTCGCGCCAATATACTGTCGCTGCGGACTTGTTCGATGTCAGACCCATCCCGCTAGTATGTACATAGTTTGCGAGGTCTCCGGAGGAAAAGGCAAAAGAGTGAGAAGAACTCGGCTGGTTCTCTCCCTACAGCGACAACAATAACGATGCCAAGAGAAAACCAAGGAGCTGGATTCTTGTTGCCAAGTGCAGAAACAATCTCATGAGGACGAACAGGCAAATTGGACGAAACAGCCAAGATGCCCAGGACTCACGTGACGTACAGTACACGGGACGCGGTCTTGGTATGGATCCAACTACGGTACCAACAGTTGGTACAACATCGAATCCGGACGTCCGCCACTTCGGTCATACGTATTTGCTTCCTAAGAGCTTTATAATAGCTTTATAAGGCGCTAGGCTAGAGTTTTATAAGGTACCTGATATCATGGCGGGCCGCACTCCGGTCTCAATCCAGCAACCTCGAAGTCGTGTTTCGTATCTCCGTGATGGCGGGTGGTTATCTCACCTATCATGAGCCTAGTAGTAAGTACATGCTTAGACTCCAGCTCCCTCCTTTCTGAACCAGCTAGTGGCTTTGGGCCAATTAGATACTCATCATGATTACTCTTGTGTGGCTGATTCGACCGCATCGCAGTTGTCAAGATTCTCATCCTTGTGTCTTTCTTCTTTTTTCTCTCCTTAGCAGAATGGCTCTCTGCGAAGATCATCCGCGCCGGAATCATCGGCCAGATGGCCGTTGGAATCATATACGGCGTGCCACTAGCCAATATACTTGATACACATTGGCAGGAGACGTTTCTCGCATTGGGATATGTCGGTTTGATCTTGATCATATTTCAGGGTATGCGAACTGGCGTTGGCATTTTTGTGAAAGACATTGCTGATGCAGGTGTCGCGTCTAGGTGGTCTCGAAGCACGACTGGATCTGCTTCGGAAGAATTTGCTGTTGAGCACGGTTGGGGCTGCGACCGGTGTTTGCTTCCCAATTGGCCTTTCGTATCTTTTGCTTTATCTAGGATTTGGATATGGTGAGTTACTGTTTTGTGAACTTTCGAATGTCCACGCCTCTAATGGATTCCTGCACAGGAGCGGTAGAGACATTTATTATTGGGGCTGCTTTGTCGGCGACTTCTTTAGGTGAGAATGCGGCTTTCGTGTGTACTCCGTAGGAGTTGCTCTAACAGAGGTTAGGGACGACATTTGCTGTCATTTCGTCGGCGTCCAAATCAGTAGATCTCTCCCAGACACGAGTGGGCTCGGTCCTTGTCAGCGCTGCTGTCATTGATGATGTCGTCGGGCTTGTCATGGCTAGGTAAGCATAGCATATTACATGACGTCTTCTAATTTACCGTGTGTTAATATATGATAAGCACCATTGGCGACCTTGGCCAGCTCTCAGGCCCGAATGCTGGCGATGTCAATCTCGGTTGGATAATTGGTCGCCCGATCACAGCCTCCATTGTCATGGCCATTGTCACGCCGATAGTCACGAAATACTTCTTCGCGCCCCTTTTCCGACGCTACATCGAGCACGCATTTGCTCGCTATGATCATATCTCCAACATCGTACTTATGGTCCTGGTCTTATCAGCCTTCATCAGCATCGCTGCGTTTACAGGAACGTCCGTCTTATTCGGCGCATTTCTTGCGGGGACCTTCCTCACGTACCTACCGAGCAAGCACCCCGAGGGTCCGTTCGTGGTGATGAGTCGAGAGGAAGGGGAGAGAGAGGCACACAAGAGCCCCACGTTCGTCCACACTTTTGAGGCCTACTTACTCGATGTACAAAAATACTTGATGGAGCCGCTCTTTTTTGCTAGTATCGGTTTTGCTATCCCCTTTGTCCAGCTATGGACGGGAAAGCGGATCTGGAGAGGTATAGTCTTTACTCTTCTCATGGCGGTCGCAAAGGTGAGTAGATTGCGAGTTCCATGCTGTGTCAATACCAGTATATATGGACTAACAATGTCTAGTTCATCGTTGGTATCTGGATCCCGATATGGACCAGATTTTCATCCCGAAAGGCCCAGCGTCCGATCCAGAGGCCTGGTGAGCCAGGCCACGAGCCCGACAGTCCCGCCAACAGGAGCAGAAGCAGTGATGACAACAAAAACAACAATAAAGACAACGGAAAGAAGGCGGAAGATGGAACTGGCAAGAGATTGATGTGGATTTCCGGTCTGCTTCTCGGTTCTGCAATGGTCGCTCGTGGAGAGATCGGTCTCTTGATCATTGAAATCGGATATAATGAGACCCAATACGTCAGTGAAGATGGATTTATCACGGGCGTGTGGGCAATCCTTCTGAACACCATTATCGGTCCGATCTGCGTTGGCTTGCTGGTCAAGTTCTATGGCGAGCCCATCGGAAAGAGCATGTGGGGATTGCAGAGGGAGGAAGGGCAACTGCTAGGATCGCAGCGTGAGATGACAGTCGGCTCGGAGGAGGTATAACGCTAGATTTAGAAACGCAGCTGCACGCATATTTAGAATCAAGATACTAAAATAAATTTTGATCTGGATATACACAGGCAAATTCAATACCACCTGTTATTTATCTAGAGAAACTTTGAGCATCGCATTCCCTGTTTCCTCTGGCAATTTGGACATATAGGCCATGACCCTCAAGCATTATGCAAGTTCCAAGTGATTGCAAACTGCAAGATAAGCTGTTAGTGGATAGGGAAAACATGGAAAATTAAGGGCTAGAGTATACCACAGTATAGACTAGTTCTATCGGATGAAGGGACGCTTTCACATTTTCACTTTTGCCTTCTTGTCAGGCCGGAGCTTTTCCTTCTTGTTTGGTACAACGCAGTAGCAGAACGGCTCTATACTTATTGTCTTCCTCTTAATCTCTCTGGACCACTATTTTGTGCTTTTCAATGAACCCCTCCAGCTCTTTCTCGTTAAGAATGCTATTTACAACTCCTCTCGCTTTGTGTGTAAAACCAAGGCTTGTCATTAGACTGTCAGGAAGTCAGTATCACAGTAGATAGGGGTTATCTGAAAGCCTAAAGAAGACAAGCGTAATGGAGGGAGCAGAGAGAGAGAGAAAGGCAAAAGCAGAGGGGGGATCTGGCCTACTTACTCAGGACTCGTGTAGCTATTTTCTGTTCCCCATACAACATAGCTGAAACATTCACTGTAAGGGTTTTCCGCCCCTCCAAGGAACTCCACGAACTCCTCTCTGCTCTGTAGGATTCTTGATTTCCCGTCGCTTTTCTTCGCTGCTGGATGGTCCAGTCTGTTTAGCTCACTGGCAACAGCATCGAAGTGTTCTTTCCACGAAAAAGGGGTTTTCTCCGCGGGAAAACAATAGTGAGGTCTCTGCTGTCCTGGCTGGACACTCCCAAGATATCTTAGGAGCTGGATGTATTCTTCCACCAAATCATGTACCCAGACGCAGTTCCAGACCCCTCTATGTCCCTCTGGCAATGTCACTAGTCCGTTCTTCATCATGTAGGACGTAAGCATCGGAGTCTGAATAGAGATGCGGTACCACGGCGCAGATCCGATACCATAGATAAGCGGAGGCATCATTATACTCGCAACCACATTGTACTCTTTCTCCTTCTCCGAGTTAACGATTTCCTTTCGGAGAGGGCCGTCCACATGACGATGAGGCGCATGAGGCGCGATTCGCGAATCCAGTTCCTCGTCTGTCATGTAAAGGTCCGAAATGGTCTTGCGCTCAACAGAATCATTGCCCAGATTCCGAGCAGATCCAACTAGCTCGTCGTTTCCGCTGGTGTGGATATAGATGGCTCGTGGCGATCCCTTGGGTCTCGACTTTAAACCTTCCACGACTGCGAAGGCACTTTTATCATCGTCCGCGCCGGCGGTATGGATGATAATGTCACTTTTGGCCGCCCATTCCTTGATAATGTGAGAGTCTTCGAGAGACCCTCTGACAGGATTGATACCCAACGTCTTAAGCTCCTCTGCTTGATCATCTCTACGGGTGAGGGCATAGAGTTTAAGGTCTGGTCGTACCTCCTTTAGCCTCACCAGAAGTGATCCGCCAATAAGGCCAGGACCGATCAGAAACAGTGTCTTGCGAGCTGAGGATACCATTTTTCTCCGAGTCAATATTAATCCAGAGTGGAAATTGTTCTCCTAATACAAGAATAAGCTGGACGCATAAGTATACTGTCTAGTTAGTTAGTGATCCATATTTGTAAGCATTTGTAAGCAGGTAACAGGGCGATCAAGACGATCGAGAGTATCGAGTTAAGCTAACTATGAGCATAAAGAACGCGGTAAACAGTTTGCTTCTGCTGGATCCATCTAGTGAATGGTTAACTAGTCGGTTATTCAACAACTGTAACAAATTGCTGACGGAACGAACTCTCGATTGCACAGTTTCCTCTTCGGGTACTACTGATATTGAAGATTCTCTAAAATCAGCGCCAGCATAAGCCTCCATCTTTATACCCTCCCAAAGAGAAACACGGTACGAAATTTCAAAGGTGAAAATGGCTAGGATGTCAGGCCCCCTCTATTTCCAGCAATCAAACTGCGGTTCCGATCTAGACTCCCAATCGCGGGGTAACTACCACTAAACATTAAGTAATTCGGCCCATCTATACATCTGTAACGAGCCACTCTGCAGCACGCTTAGCCATCGTGCATAAAATGTATGACATGCAGTACTGGCGCTTACTGTGCTTAGGCCAAATACGAGTTTTGAAGATACTATTGTTTGCAGACAACACCACAGTTGACCGCATGGCCCACAAATGCCCGCACATTGTGCCTTCTGTCGGAATTGTGAAGGTTAACTTCAATCCAACCTAATCTTTTAAACGTGGGCTTAGAGCTTGATGTAGTATTTATCTCATGGGATACGTAGCTCGAGAATTAAACCCATGGACTGATCCACGATATATAAGTCCGCTTTCTCTCTTCTCTCGTGGAGTAGAATGAACTGATTGTATCTGGACGTTTATTCTACACCACGAGTTTGTGTTTACTACTTTATTTAGATCACTTACACCTTTGTAGCCCAGATGATTGACTTCACACTCAGTCCCTCCCAACGGGACCTACAACAATCCACACGTACCTTTGCCCAAACGCACCTCTCCACCGCACCATCCTTCTACTCCTCCCACAACGACCAACGATCCCGCTTTGAGTCCATCCTCCCTCTATATCGTCGCGCCGTCGCTGCTGGCTTGGTGAAAGCTCAAATACCCGTTCCGCTTGGTGGAACAAACGCCGGCCTCGTCGATGCCGCGATCCAAATCGAGGAGCTCTACGCCGTCGAGACGAGCGTGAGCTTAACTATCGCTGGGAATGGATTGGGGTTGACACCGTTGATATTAGCTGGGAGCGAGGAGCAGAAGAATGTGTTTCTAGAGCCATTTCTGACAGGCGATGGGGAACCGTTGGCGAGTCTGATGCATTCAGAGCCGGGTGGAACGGCAAATTGGTTGGAGAAGGGAGGCAAGGGATTGCAAACTACGGCGAGGAAGGAGGCTGATGGGAACGGATGGGTTATCAATGGAGAGAAGGTTGGTATTCCTTTCCATTTACGTATACTGTACTGCATATACTGCATGCGCATCACCGGGATCGTTCCTTAGTACGCGTTTCCGAATACAAAACTAACACTCGCCAGCTCTGGACAACCAACAGCAGCGGCTGGGACAGCAAAGGCGCCGATGTCCAATGCGTCGTCTGTCGATACTCTCTCGATGGAAGTCCTCAAGACCCGTCCGCCGACCCAGCATCTTCTATCCTCATCCTTATCGTCACGCGCGAAATCATCGCGCAGAATGCCCCGTCTGCATATACGATTCTCTCTGAACCAGAACTAGCCGGCCACGTCGCTGTGACGAGCCCTCATACTCGCTTTACGGACTTCCGTGTCCCAGAGACACATCTGCTCTGTCCACCTGGGACCGGCGCGGCGGTGGTTGAGCAGACATTCGCTTCCTCTGCGGCACTCGTTGGTGCGATGGCCGTGGGATTGATGCGAGCTACGTTTGAGGCCGCTCTGAGATTCGCTAAAGAAGATTCACGCGGGGGCGCAGAGCCGATTATCTATCACCAGAGCGTTGCTGATCTGCTCATGGATATGAAGATGCGGGCAGACTCGGCGCGGCTTGTTACGTGGAAGGCGCTGCATTGTCTACAGAGCAGTGGACCGGAAATCGACTTCAAAACGAGGCTAGAAGGGTGTCTCCAAGCGAAGATCTTTGGATCGGAAGCAGCCGTGCAGTGTGTGGTGGATGGGATGAAGGCAGTGGGAATGTGAGTATCCTTGCTTCTCTGTTCGCTGCTATTGCCTTTGGGAGGACATGCGGTAGATGCAATTGACTGACGTGAATTAATATCTAGGACGTCCTATAAAAAAGACCAGCCGTTTACGCAATTACTGAATGACGCAGCATGCTTACCTTTGTTCGACGGAGGTAACGTAGGTATTCGACGACGGCAGATGGAGAAAATATTCCAACAGGATGGGTATAAGCCATGGGTGGCAACCTACGGTGGGTGATTATGTGTTGGAGCTTTGTCTCACAGTTTTGAAGACTTTATTGCATGGACAATATATATATTGTGCAAAACGAGGGCCTGTAAATACCCCTTGCGGTTGGCTTTCATCTTCGGGAGAATCCGTAGACATTATTATCGTAGAATGCTGAGCGGAGTCGGGCCTTCACTGCAACGGGCATCGTATTAAGTTGTATGTAAAAGGACGAAGTATTAAATGAGCATTATTATGACCCGCGATTAAAGCGGTGGCGCGCTTCTCGATACGATTGGCTGCACTTAACGGTACATGAGTAATCCGAATCCGAATCATGCTGTGTGTGTTGATCTCGTAGCAACTGAATGGAACGAACGTGCTTGATTGAGGATCGAGTCTAGGAGAACTCGAGCAAGCTAACTATCTAACTTAGTTAAAGCTCAGCATGATTTGCGCAGGACTTTGAAAGGCGGAAATAATCCGCAGTATTCACAACCATGACCGACGTTCTTTTCTTCTGCTTTCATTTTATGTAACCACGCCTTGCAAGGACCCGGCTAGGAGTTTCAGGTACAAATGAGGCTGTATATTGCCTTCGTGGTCGTCATATTCGGCGTAATAGCACAGATCCTCACATTTTGGTTGTATATATGGTGTAAAATCTAGGGTACATTAATCTAAGGGCCACCCGATGTGCCGTCTAACTTTCGATCTAATGGTCTATACACCCCGTTGTTGGCCATTATACGCAAAGGAATATGCAATCAAACAGACTTGGATGCGGACTCGAACTTCTCCTTTTCATCAGCAGGTAAGTCGTTCCAGTCGGGTCGGGGAAGTTCAATGCAGTCAGTCAATCGACCGTAACTGATACCGCCAAGACGAGACATGGGACGTAGAACCTGGGATTGCATTAGAATTTGAACAAGGGAATTATCCAAGAAATGAACCATAGTTGAATGGCTACAACTTACACTGATGTCCAATGCATTCCGCTCCTCATTAACCGCATCCTCGCGCGCCCAGAACCGAACACCCTCGATAACAGCCATGGTGCATGAGGCCTTTCCGGTCCTTCGACTATTGTATTCCCTGGTCTCCACGAGGTTTGCCTCGATTGAGAACACAGCCTCCTTGACGCGCGGTGCCTTGACATCACGAGACTCTGCAGGATGCAGACCAGAGATCGGGAACTCGGACACGCCATACGGAGCATTGATGGATGTCATGTTGGCGGCTTCGATAAAATCTTCGGAGATGATGTTGATGACACCTACAAGCATGTTGTAAGTTTCTCAATTACCATCATAGAAAGGCAAGACATAAAACAACTTACATTCTTTGGTGTCAACCAGATTCTTCAAGGTATCCTTTGCCTTCTCCAAGCTACACGAGAAACCGATCACGAAGAGTGGTGGATCGAAGCCCATAACCTGGAAGAAACTAAACGGGGAGAGATTCGTCACCTTTCCTGTCATAAAATCAAGTCAGTCAATGCAATTTGGTATGCCTCCTTCATATTATATAACTCATCTAACATCATCTCGGAGAGAACAATGAACCCATCCTCACTTACCATCCGCCGATGTCGTACTCACAAACCCAATCGGGCGAGGCACGATCGCGCTAATGAGCAACTTATAATTGAACGTCGACGGTCTCCCCTCCGCATACGGATCAATTTCCACATGGCTTTTCTTCAAGTTCTCCCCGCCATCCGTGGCGCCCTCACCAGGCTTCCAGTCCGGTTTGCGCGTCTTGGTATAGCTTGGCGATGCATCTTCACGCCAGGACGGACGGGAGGCCTCTACAGTCTTAAAGTCCGGGTGTCTCGGAGCGGGGACGGTCTTGCCAGTATCGGCGTTGGACATCTTCGTGCTCTTTTTGGTTTTAGAGTGGCTTGAGCCAAGAGGGGTGTAGCGAGGGGTAGATGACCAGGAACGCGTGCCGCATGGGCTGTGTTTCGACACGATGCGGGGAGTCAGAGGGGTCGATCGTCTGAGGGAGTGGAAGACGCAAGATGCCAAGGACATGGAGTAAAACTGTGGAATCAGCAGGACCGGTAAGCAATTGAAGTCTATCAATGTTCTTTTCTTATCTATCTTCACTTTCGCTCTGCCAAGATTTGACCGCCGGGATGATGTCAGCGGAGAGGGGCAGCAGCTCCCGCGTGTTTTATTGGTCAATTGCAGAATAAGTGGAAAAGGCGATAATTCTACTGAGAGCAAGGTATTATCATGAAGTGAATATCGATCGATTACTCAGAAGTTATGATTACAATCAATGAACAAGATCTCACGGGTAAGTTGAATAGGTCTGATAAATACAATATATTGAGGTTCACCTCTGACTCATGTATGGTATAGGAGTGCTCTTTGCCATGGAAGTCAAACAATTACATAGAATTTCAGCAGGACATGGCGTCTGCGAATTAGCTGGTGCCGAATAAAAGCGTGGTCATCACTCATAGCCAGCCGTCGCTGGCAGGAAACCGGGTATCTAAGATCTCAGTACGATTCCAATCACAATTCCTTCTTCAGGAAATGCTCAGGTTTATGGGTCGTCTCGTAGTCCACATGGACATAGGCCCGTTCCACGTCCGGGAGGGACTCCAGCTTCATCTGGAGTTCCTCTGCGACGTCGTGCGTGGCCTGCAGACTCTCGTTGGGGTCCATGACAATGTCGACTTCGACAAGTAGGCGGGGACCGGACGTGTAGGCACGCACAGTGTCAATGGCCGTGATCAGAGGGGAGTGGGTCATTGCTGTTTCTCGTTAGCTACATGCGTCTCGTATATACGAAGCGGCCAGAACTTACAGATATAGGTGATCAGCTGCTGGGTTTGAATATCGGCGGTGACTCCGATGAGCAGCTGGAATTCCGAATACGCTGTGTGCAGCCACAGAGCCGAGATCAGCACCGACAGGATAACGGCACCCATCGGATCAATCCACCAGCGGAGCTTACTGCCACCAACGGAAGTCAGGATACCGAACCCGTTGATAAACAGGTCGTTGCGGTGGTCTTCCCAGAGGATGCGAATCTGAGAGACTTGGTTGCGCATGGCCCAGCAGTAGACGAACAGGGCGAACTTCGTCCCGAATGCGACCGCAACAGCAATGACAGAGGGCAGATGGAACTCGTTGGTCTCGTCCTCGCTGCCCGTCTTGAGTTCGCGAGCAGAGAAAGCGATCAGGATAAACGACACAGAGGTCATGAGAAAGCAAAAGCAGATGTTACCGGCGGTTTCGATACGGGCCTTGCCCGCCGGGAATTTGCGCGGGTTCACTTTGCTGACTGCCTTGTTGCAAAGGAGGAGAGTCAGGTTGGACATCGGGTCGAAGATGGCATCGGCCATGGTGGTGAAGAGCGAGAGCGATCCTGACGAGACGGCTCCATAGATCTGAACAACTGAGAGGATAACATTGGCAGCGAAACTGCCCCAGACGGCAATCTTGTACTTGAGCTGGTTCTGAGAGGTAAATTCGCGAGCATCGCGGACATGTTCTTCGACAGGCTTCAGCATCCGCTGGATGCTCTCATTCTGAGATTCGTAAAACCCCTGCAATCTCCTGGACGTGACGGCATCCGTAGTCTTCTTAACGAGAGACGGGGCGCAGTCTCGCTTCCGCGACGTGTTGGCCTTGATCTCGCGAATTTCTTCGGCCGACTTCAACTTTGACGATAGCTGAAACGGATCATTCTCCGGTGTGTACCGCGGGGGAGGTTGACTCTCTTCATCGGAGCTGTGGGTACGATGCTGATAATGAGTCGTTTCAACAGGCTCGACGCCCGTGCTCGTGGCTTCGTGGTGCGGGAGCGACATCCTGGAGGACACGGGCGTGTCGTTGCGATTGGGATGGAGATGGAAGGGATGCGGATGGAGCGTGATGCTATGGCGGAGAGATGAGTCCTCCATGGTGAAGGAGTTATATCTTCTTTATCTGTGGAGTAACACTATTCACTTCGATTCTTGTTGGTCGGTTTAGCGTCAACTGACTGTCCTCGACGTGCGTAGCAGTCGTGTAATCTTGCAGTTCGGTCAGCCAGATGGGTGTTTCACCGATCGCTGTGGGACAGCTGGTACCACTGGATGGAGCAGGTTGACGTGAAGGGCGAACCGACGAGAAGGATACTGCTATAGCTCTCCCTGTGCTTAAGAGACGACAGCGGCAGTGATAAGCAATTGAGCCCACTCTGTTCTGGAAATCAGATGGGCGACAAGGGGGCCGTCAAGTATCAAGCATTGACGGTCGAGCAATTCCAGGCGGGCGGCGGATGTTTTTTATGCGTTCTGGGTTGCGGTGAGGACGAGCAGCTTGTCGATTGGAGGAATGGACGGAGCAGAGGAAGTTAGCAGGATGATTAATCTAGCATGGACATTCTAGTCATTCTAGCTTCGAGCTAATAGATCATTAAAATCAACATGAGCTGGAATCATAGAAAAAGGGCGAGTTCTGCCGGGCGGGCCATCCCGTGTGATAACATCCACTATCGAACCGGCAAGACTTTCTAGATCAACTTTGTTCTGCCTGTTTTTGGCCCGTCCTTTGCTGTCTGATTATCATCAGACATTGTTTCATCGGTTACCGGACCCAAGCATTAATATGGTAGTGCATGGGTGACTCGCATGAAAAGACCCTACGTCAAGCCGTCCAGGCAACACCATTCTGCCGGTTCTCTGATCTGGACCTGATCGTGCCTTGTTCTTCATGTTTCATCCATTACTCTGCAAAGCATGGTCAGATTCCTGTCGTACTCCCACGTGTATCATGATACTGCAATCTGACAGCGACGATAGCTCGCAATAGCCCGTCTGCTGGTTTCAATAATCATTTGTCATCTGCCTACGCTCCAACAAACTCCAGGCCAGATAGGTCTGCATCTCCAGAGGCCGCCATCGATCCTTGGCATGGCCCAACATTCGAGCCAGATCATGGTCGATCACCGTGATGGACTGCTTGGCGTCCTTGGCTCTCGTGGAGATGTCTTCAGCATCTTGAGCTGCCTTGATGATGTACAGCGCAGCTTGAGGACGGACCAGACGACGCTGCTGCTCCCATTCTCGGTCCGACCCGCTCTGAACATCTCCTGCGTTGAGTCGGTCAATCCGCATTAACATCTTCCTCGTCCGCTGGCCCATGGAATCAAGGGCAACTTTCAGGTGGCTGATCTCGAGTTGGATGTGCTCCAGCGTTGACATGAGCGCTTCTGCGATGCCAATTCGAGTATCGACGACGTCAGAGACCGCATCTGACAGGGTAACAGTTCCTTCCAGTAAGATGCCTAGCTGCTGAGTGTAGAGAGTGATGGTGTCTTCCAGCTCTCGGACAGCGGCCGTTTCTAATTGATCCTGCAGCTCTTGGATTTCAGATAGCTGCTCCGTGACACAGGCTTGGAAGGTGTTTCGTTGGAGCGCCCTCTTCTCGTCAAGTATCGCTTCCAACGCAGCTTGATCCTCTTCCTGCGCATGGGTTTCCCGTTCCCGGAGTATAGCACGCTCTTGAGACCGTGCATACCTCTCCGTCCATCTCTCTTGTAGCCTTTCCCGTATCCATTGATCGTACAAGGCCCAGAACCGCGGATCGAGAGATGAACCCTGGAGTGGATTTAGATCGTTAATCGTCTTCAGTTGCGCAAGTTGCTGAATGTATTCCAGCAGGGGCTCTGGATTTCCAGGGCACGTTTGTTTGTCTTGTATTTCCTTATGGCACAAAATCCTCGCCTCAGCTATCAACCGTACTAGCACATGGTATAGAGGCTCCGCACTAGTCGTTGCTGAGGTTTCCAACTGTGCTTCTATACTGTCTAGTTGATCCCAAAGCTGCTCCCATTTCTGGATGTTGACGGCCTTGTCGCTGTCTAAGATGCTCTGAATCCCGTCAGCAGCGCGGTTCTTGGTGGAACCATATCCTTCCCTTTCGTTGTCATTAAGCTTCTTCATTGCAGCGGCCAGAATCACGTTTATCTAATTTTATCTGATGACTATGGCACTATTTGAGAAGACGGCTTCTGTAGCCGCCATAAGTAGGTCTTACTATGGGCAACGCCCACTTCACTTGACTAGCCATCACTAAATGATTGCAGCTATTGTCTGCGTAAAGTTAATCTCTATACACAGAAAGCCTGCACAGCTAGATATTCACGGATCTAGATGCTCTACCGTTACTTGTAGTATTGCCTGAGAGCTCAGGCAGACAAGCACAATCTCCCCTCGACGCAGTGATCGACACGACGGGCGGAGATAGCTTACGAGCAGATGTGCTTGTGGAGTAACTAATGACCAGACTCCGTACTCGCTTTTACTCGCAGCGCAGCGCGGGGTGTGGCAATCAAGCATATGGTATGGTACATTGGACTTGGCCCAGAGCCAAAATGTTCAGTCTGAGGTCAGAAAAGCATCGTGGACGCGGCAGCTCTCGAATGTGACGGCTCTAACTCGGGACTTCGCATCTCTTTCTTTCTGGGATTATCTTTCTCTAGACTGGACTCGTGATTTGCCTGTGCGACCTTGGCCAGGGTCCTCGGTGGTATTCATCACAATCTCATTAAAGCGACTGTCACGGTGACCATGAAACGCCCGCAGGCCCTGAGTGATCAGCGTAGCGCCCTCTGCTGCGCCACCTCTCTGATCTGGCACGAGATCTGGACAAATCGTAGATAGACGACATCTGCCATCGGAGAATCGAGTAGATAACCTGCTTGCGCGTTGAACGCGTGGGACAGCCTTCTTGGCTATGACAGCGTCGACTTCTCTGGCCATTTATTGACAGCTTCTGCGCGCCGCCGGAGTTGCCGCCGGAGTTAAAGTAGCTCTTCTGCCTGGAACAAAACACGCGACGGTGCAGCGCTTCATCGCGTTTCTCCAGCTCGTCGAGGGTTTCTTTTCTATTCTTCTCTACGCAACTTGTCGCTATCGGAGAAAAGTACAGATCCTACCAGCGGTCGACACGATGAAACGGTTTCTGGGGTCGTTGAACCGGCGTACCAGTGAGTCTAGATCTCGTTTAGGGGATTCACTTTCCTCGCCGCAGACATCATGCTAACAACGAGTTTCCGCAACTGATCAGGCGAAAGTCGTGAGCGTAGTCCAGTATACCCGGATGATTCGCCAGAGGCAACGGTGCTGAAAGAAGTGGTGAGTCTGCGCCGCAGAGTGGTTACTTGGAGAGGCAAGGACTGATACGGGGAGTGGTAGACATTGTTCTGCGAAACAGGCAGCGGACCTGACCGGACTGGAGTACGAACCACTGTTATCTCATTCTATTTTATACGCATACTGACTTGTTTCCTTTCCAGCGAACTGACGAGTATCTCCATCTGCCCGCGATAGTGGAGGCCGCTGAGTCGAGTCCCAACGCCGCCAGAGAAGCAGCCATAAAAATACGAAAATACCTGTCTAAACCCACCAGACCACCAAGCTCTGTCCACTACAATGCTATTATGCTCATACGTATTCTGGCCGACAACCCCGGTCACACCTTTACGCGGAACATCGATGCCAAATTTGTGTCGGTAATCAAGGATATGCTGAGACTGGGGAGGGGTCTGGATGTACAGCACATTTTGCGGGAGACACTGGATTCATTTGAGACTCAGAGAGCGGCCGATCCGGACCTGGAGCTTCTTCTGCAGATGTGGTCAAAAGAGAAGGAGAAATTCAATAAATCTATTGGAAAGGTGGGTTGCTCAGGGATAACTTGTGCATGATATAGATGCTGACTTAAGTAGTCCCCTGTCCAGCAAGCTACTCCGACTCCTCAGCAGCAGCATCCCGTTCGTTTCCCACGCCACGAGCGTCCGCGCACTCTGCCTCCACCGGATGAGCTTGCCTCACGGATATCGGAGGCGCGGAATACCGCGAAGCTGCTCCAGCAGTTCGTCCAGTCAACACCGCCAACGGAGATGATCGGAAATGAGCTCATAAAGGAATTCGCGGAGCGGTGCCAGGCTGCTGTACGCTCGATCCAGGGATACATCAGTTCAGATAACCCAGCTCCGGATGAGGACACCCTGGTCACTTTGATTGAAAGCAATGACGAGCTTTCTGTCGCTTTGTCGGCATATCAACGTGGAATCCTTAAAGCGCGCAAAGCTATGGGCACGAATACACCCAGAGAACAGTCCGTTGCTGGATCTTCCTCATCGGATGCTTCACGTCCTGTGCCTCCACCCCCCGTTCCTCCTCGACAGAACGGGACGGCAGCTGTTGCGACTGCAGAGACCCCGGAACAGCAGACTGCATCTACTGCAGCTCCTGCCGCGGATAGTCCTGGCAGATATGAATACAATGCAGACGAGTTCCAGGTCCAGAACCCGTTTGCAGACAGTAATGCCCAAGAATTACCAACGGCCAATGCTGCCCAGTCAGAGCATGCGGACGAGGGTGCTACAACTCATGCTGGCTCGTCGGGGTTTCAAAGCCATCCATTGACTTCGAATCCGGTATAAGCTATGATTGATACAGGTAGCCTACTGTGTCAATAAGACCTACCTACCAACGTCGCCATTCTGGTATGTATAGGTTCGAGTATATTATTATCACTGCGCCTTGCGGGATCTTGCTCCTATTGCACATATTGGCGGGGAGAACCGGCCACGACATCTGCCGTGGATGTCCATATTAATATTTTCCCCATGTTTTACTTCATGCCAGCTTGTACTGTCGCCATCTTCTTGTCTCTGGTTATGTAGTATTCTCGGCATAAATACCCCTGTCCAGGTTTCCTTCGCTCCATGATACCTCCGTCGTCTACATCGCGTATTTTCGATTTAGGCTTTACAGATGTTTGTTACTATTGGATTGCGGTAGCCTCTGTTTGTTGGAATACACTTATCAATTCTCGATGTTGTTCAAATGTGCAGAACTGGACCAAATTCGCAAAGCTGTATTTTCGTAATTCCGGTACGTGATTCTCTAGTGCATACGGCGAACCGTCATCTTTTATCGACCCAACTCTTGTACCAGATAGGCGAATTTCAGCGCAATATGCTGTTTAGCCCTGTTAGGGAAAATAGG
The DNA here is from genome assembly GCA_003123655.1 of Paecilomyces sp. COH1141. NCBI lineage: Eukaryota > Fungi > Ascomycota > Eurotiomycetes > Eurotiales > Thermoascaceae > Paecilomyces > Paecilomyces sp. COH1141. Next base: position 211,181 of record QBDR01000009.1, read on the forward strand.
GAACCTGCTCGGTTCCAGGCGCGCCACTGGACTAAAATATTCCTGCTATTATCTGTTTAGTTATGGTTATTTTCATCTCTATCTGTCTCCATAGCTCGTAATTGTTTGATTTTCAAGCGCTCTTTTCCATTCTGCTTCTTTCTCTCGCCTCTTCATCGAGGCCTCCACATCTAGCTTTGATCTCTCCGTCGGCTCACAATCTATTATTTTGGTATATTCCTCCATCAGCTGGATCCGTGTTTGTTCAACGCGTTTCGACCCACCATTATATATGTTTTCTTGTTTACAAAACTATTTGGTCAAGACACTAATTAGCATGCGTGAGCCTAGTGACTACTTCACTTTCTGCAGACATAGATCTTATATTAGAAATATGATATATATATATTTCCTAACCAGATAAGCCCCAAAAGTAAAACTTGTATAATAGTGATACCTCTGGAGGCCACATTGTGTTTCTGTAACATTTTTGCACAGACCCACCCTTCTATACATGGAATAATTATTTAAACAAAAAATCTTCCAAGACTTATATGTAATAAATATTTCTAGAAGTAAAGAATAAATGAAGGCTGTGTAGAGAATTAGGACCTCGAGATAGGGAGATATGACCAGAAGGATCTTAACGATTAAGGAATTATAGTATGAAAAGAAATAGTCTATTTGATAGAGGAACTCAACATTTTTGAATCGAACCACTGCCCATACCCTCCAATTATATATCCATACTACCATGTTTTCTTTTGGTGAAACAAGTCACCCCCCACGCTATCACTTATATCGCACCTCTTTAACTGACAAGCGAAAACCTTTCAGACAGCAGCGATTTAAGATGTTCTATACTGCGTAAATATTGCCCTACCAGCCCAAAGTAAAGGAGAATGCATGGGACTCACCCTAATAAGCAATATGCACTGGAGTATCGCTGACTGTGTCTAAGTCATGCATCTATCGGGGACTAAGAACGGACCAACGGTATAAGGGTAGATAATGCATCCCTTCCTAGAATTAACTTATGAAATTGTTTATTGCATAGACTGGGTCACGCTCATTTGAGACCTCACCATCATGTTCTCTTAGTTTATTCGATGAGGTTTGCCATTTTGGGTATAGATATGAGTAGTGATCTATTTCCTTGAGTTCTGATGTTACAAGGACGGTTGTCGGGCGGGGTAGATGGGTGGTGTGGTATTATCTCTACAGACTGGAATGCCCAGCTCACGTACTGACGGGGAATCTGGCAGAAACCTCGTGACCGAAAACACCATTCACTTATAATTATCATATTGGATTGTTCAGGTCCCGTCAATACACCATAGGAGCATGGATAACCGTTCATAGGCCATGCACTCACTCCTGACTTATATAGACGGACATGCATCTACATAACTGCTGTACTTCGATGGTCACGAGCGGGATGGCCTTCTTTCAATCACCTATGACATTATACGAACATGCATTGTTGGCATGTAGAAAGCATTTCGGGAAAGCGGCCTGACAGATCCACCTTGGCTGGGCGACATGGATCACCGGTGAGCAAGGCCTGATACTCCTTGACGTGTATCCTGACAAGGTATGCCAGCAAGGCCTTGCTTCTGTGGGCGGGTAATCCATGAACCACAGAGCAGATGCATCTGCAATAGTAGGGAACAACCCATATGCAGTCGTCTAAATAGAGAAAGAATATCAGGCGTGGATACCTGAGAAAGTCAGCATAGCTTTGTAATTTGAATTCTATGTTGGCAGAGACAACACGAAAACCTTTTCCTTGCATGCAAGGAGTCTCTTCTTCGAAAAAGAACTCTTTCTTGTAGCCTTATCTTCCCTCTAGCATCCTTATTACTCTAGACAGAGCAAGCGAAAATGGCGCGAAAATCTAAAAAGTGGACTGAGGTCCGGCTCAGACAGGCAATAGGTGAAGCAATCTACAGTCGCCACCTACAAGGAAAGCCAATCGACCGAGAAGCGATCAAAAGAAGATACCTGGGGAAGAACCCAAGCCAAGCTGAATTCGTCAAAAATTTTGTAGATAGGTTAGTGGATTACCATAACCCATTTTTCGATTGCTAAAGAGGTTTAAGCTACTCAGAGCAACTCAGATCAGATACTGAAGAGAACAAGATCGAAAGCCGAACCTTGGCTCGTACTTCGAATGCCTCTTCTCCAGTCCTAAACCCCTCCAACCAGTCGAGTTCTCAGACACAGGTCCAGGATCGTCCAGTATCAACTATACCTTGGACGAAAAGGCCTCCAGCAAGAACGCCAATCTCTGCTACGCAGCCCTTTCCGGTTGCGACTCGCCATGCTATGGGTGGCTCTGGGGAAAGCTCCAGCAGTTCTGATGTAGCGGATTTGGTCGCCAGCAGCGACCCTAATCAAAAGAGCAGCGTCCGTCTGCAGGGTACAGTTGCCGTTGTGTATCTCATTGTGAGCTTTTGCTAACTCAAGTAGAATTCAAAGACCATCTTGCCGGAAATCCATATCGGAGAACTTATGACATCGTTCATCCCAGTCCCTCTTTAGAGTCACAGTGGCAGTTTTTGATGTCCAGTGATAACCAGGAGGAAGAAATGAGGGACTCTTTACTCATCGAACATCCTGTTTTGGTCTCTCCTTTACTCGAAAGCCGCGGGTCCAGCCTGCCCTCTCAGTATGCACTCCTCGGCAAACTTAGCACAGAAAGGAACACAATGTCGGACCCTAGAGTTATGCTGAACACAAATATTCCGTTCTCTGCCTTCCTTTGTGGCGTGCAAGGTAGTGGAAAATCGCACACCACTGCTTGCATGATCGGTATGTCTCCTACTTCAATACATGAGACTCAGTCATTAATGCTTCGCTAGAGAACTGCTCGATGACAATGCCAGCATTGGGAACTCTCAAGAAGCCCATTTCAACTCTTGTCCTGCAGTTTAACGAGTACAGCTCAACAGTGAGCTCACAACCCAGCGAAGTAGCTTTCCTTGCAAGAGTTATGCCGCAATATGCACAGGAACAGCCAGTCCCGCTGCGTGTGTTAGTCTCCCCAACCAATTTCGGTAACCTCCAAAAGATGTATTCGCAGATACCAAACATAGAAGTTCGACCGTTTAAAATTCAGCCTCAGCACCTCAATATAAGTATGATGCTTTCGCTTATGTCAGTGTCTCAAAGTGGCGGGATGCCCTTGTACATGGCACAAGTAATTCGAGTCCTTCGGGATATGGCAATAAAGAGTGGCGGATATTTTGATTATTGCGACTTTCGCGTCCGCTTGAATGCCCTCAAGCTCGATAGGTCCCAGACTCCTTTCCTATACCAAAGGCTGGATCTTCTCGAATCGTACCTTGATATATCTGGAATGGCTACGGATGACTATTTTATCGACGGTGGTGTTACAATCTTGGATTTGTCCTGTCCCTTTGTCGATCAGAGCACGGCGTGTATTCTCTTCCATATTGCTATCGAATTATTCCTCCATACTCATCCTTCGCGGGGGAAGATGATCGTCGCTGACGAAGCACATAAGGTGTTTTCTATTTCATTCCTGTGTATTGATTATTCTCCGCTAACATGGAGGCGAGTACATGACCAATACAACCGCCGCAAAGCTTCTTACCGAGACCTTCCTGAGCATAATCCGACAGCAGCGACATCTCGGGGTTCGTACTGTAATTTCCACACAAGAACCGACAATTTCACCTCAGCTGATCGACCTCTGCTCATTGACGATTGTTCACCGATTCACAAGCCCGGAATGGTACAAGACAATTGAAAAGCATGTCCCAATGGACACTGAAAACACTTCGACACATAGCGAGCGTATTCCTGACGGTTTCTATCGGATCGCAAGCTTACGAACTGGAGAAGCTATTGTGTTCGCTTCTTCCGCGCACCTGGTAGGAGAAGACGACGCAGTTATTGATACCAGACATCATATCTTCAAGATGATGATGAGGAAGAGAGTTACATGGGACGGTGGAAAGACTGTTGTTTGCATTCACTAGAACTGTCAGAAGAAGTCGAACTAGAGATCCAATTGGACCTTGCGTTCTGACTGAGTTGATTCTGTAAAGCTTGTATGAAGTCTGATAGCATGGCACCGTAGTGCAAGTCAGTTGAGACAATAATCCAGTCCACGGAAATTCCAGGTCTGTTTACCAGCCAAAACAGATGTTCTTGTCAACGAGTCATTATCCAGACGAAATGATTGGATACAGTAAATCCATTGTCCTCCATTGTCAGTACGAATAATTGCATGTCCGTTCGACTGGTGTCTTCCTTTCAATCATTCGAGAATGTAGAACTTCTTTATTTTAATACAGCATTCCAAAGTTAAAAGCTCTATTAGCCAGTGTATCGTCTTAGTTTCGCTATCAGTGATGTCCATATGCGCGCAACATCATTAAGAAGTTTCTATTGGATCGCCGCTTCAAGATCTCTCTGCCGGGTGATTTGGTCACCGATCATGGCCTATAATACAGAAGGTTGAGGTTAAGGTGATCACTCAGATATCATATATTATTTTCGTGTTCCTTGTTTTGAAATTTCTCACATGTATCAAATATTCACGATAATCAATGTAAATTACAGCCGCTGGGCGCAATTTCTCCCTCGGTCTGCGCAAAAGGATTCTTTGTTGCTCTTTCCAGCTTCCAGAGCGATGTTCTATGTTAAAGACGAAGAACAAGCTTTCCAACTTGTCTTCCCTGCCAAAGATACTCGATCGCTTCCTCAGCCTTCTCGAACGGAAAGACCGAATCGATCAAATCGTCAAGTTGTATCCTGGTAGCCGACAGAGCAGCACAGAAATCTTCTGTATCGTATCTCGAGCCTCCGTTGATGCCCCTTTATCGATGATAAGTCCGGGAAACAATCAGGCTTCAAATGGGACACTCACCTCAATACGACTCGTCTATCGATAATAACCGGAACGAGCTCGGCCAAGTCTTTGGGATCTTGTTTACCCAGATACCCAACCTGACTAACTATCCCACCCCTTCTAGTGCATTTCATTGACTGAACTAGGGATGGGGTGCCTCCATTCTCAACGACAATGTCCACACCAACACCATCAGTGAGCTGTAGAACCTCTTCATGCCAGTCTGGACGTTTGGCATAGTTAACAGTGAGCAATGGCGGGTTCGAATATTTCTCTTTCATCCTCTGTAGTTTCTCATCGCTCGACGAGGTCAGGATTATTCGAAGCCCTGCAGCACGAGCCAGCTTAAGAGCAAATACACTGACGCCCCCAGTACCTTCAATCCAAAGTCTCAGTTGAGCGTCTCAAGATATCAATGGCATGGTCTATGCATACGGACCTTGGATCAGGACCGTTTGGCCAATACTCATCCCCTTAAGTGCCGACCACGCAGTGACTCCAGCACAAGGAATCGTCGCAGCACTGACCCAGTCAAGATACGATGGCAACTTGACAAGCACCTCTTCATCAAAGGCGACATAATCCGCCATGACTCCATCCTCGTCAGCGGCCAACCATGAACGGCCCAACTCCCGCCCACTGATAAACTGCGTGTCAATAATAGGCGCAACTTTATCTCTAATGGCGAACCTCTTCACTTTCTCCCCTGTCGCGACTACCTCGCCGGCAGCGTCATTGCATAGTATACCGTTGGGTAAGACGGGCCATGGGTTCCCTCCATGTGCGATATTAGCGTCTCTGTAATTGAGAGAAATCGCGTGTATCTTGATCAGCACTGAAGTCAAGTCAAGAGCGGGCAACTTTTCTTCCACAAGCTTAAGTTTAGGCGTGCCTGGAGTGTAGTCGTCTGTGCGGCGAAATGCACGACGAGTTGTAGGTGTAGTAGTAGCCATGCTGGTGAGGATACTTCGACGTGAAGAGAGCTTTGGTGATTGACAAAGAAGATATTTAGGATCCAAGATAGGTCTCTCTTATCGAGCTATCTAAATAATCTTATATGCGTTGACACGTTGAGTTCATTAACCAAGTCAGCAGTCTATTCTCCAGATTACTAATGGCATATATGGGAAGTATAGATTTCGGGAACCCCTCGTCTAGCGTGATATCCCCATCAATCAACATGCGTATTCGGCAAGTGGGTATCGATAACTGGACGTGGTTCTCTTTTCTACAACCAAACTGAGATTACTTAGTGGGAAGGGTAAATGGAGACATCATTCTAAGGTCAACATGATCCATCACGGTTGTCATGTCTATTCGCTGATTCTATCAATCAAATCACATCGATCTGAAATTGTGTGTCTTGCAGATTTAGGTAGGAATTGTTCACCGTCTAACCGCGTTAATGAAATGGAATGTAGTCGTAATGATCTATCGGGTCTACCATGTCTATCAATCCTATACTGCTTCGGAACTTTTCAAAGTAGTATCCACCATTGCCTCTCTCATGAAAGGACTCCTTGCCCGTACTTCCCTTCCCCAGACAAACATCAAAGTTGGTAACAAGGAGAGCACCAATGAAATGAGTGCCAGCAGGGTGCTTGCCCACTGGAAACCAAGGACGGCGTACAGACTCATTGTGGCGAGGGGCAGAAATGCAGAGAAGATGTTTTCTCCTGTAGCGACGGTTCCCATAACGCTGCCAGCATACTTGCTGTATGAATCGACTGCATAATCAGACACGCCGGTCACAACGAGCATACTTCCAGTTCCCACCATTGCGAGACCAATAGTTGGGGCAATCCAGGGGAGCTGAGGATATGATGTCCATGCGTATGTGAACATGCCACCAGAGATACCAAAGACACCGCCCATGACGGGGAAGTATAGACGCGCTTCCGGGACTGGAACCCCGGGAACTTCTGGATTCCATGCTGCAGACGCAAGATAGAGCTTTCTGGAGAGTATGTTCATAGCCCATCCTATGAACTGGCCTATCACAATTGCGCATTGAATAAATCCAGCCTGAACTGGGGTCCAGCCATATAACCCGGAAAACACTTGCTCGACAGACTGTGTAAACAGAAACAGTGTCCCGACTGTGAAAGCGGACCACAAAGTCGAGACAAAAACAACCGACTCGGTGCAAAACAGAATTGCTGGACGCGTTGCACTATCTACTAGGTTCCGCACAATTGATGTAGAGGCACTATCGATGTCATGCTGAGTGTACGCAGCTAGCCCCTGCCTGCGCATCTTCTGTGCTCGTCGGGAGAGGATCACTGTACCGCGTGACTCGTGTAGGAAGACGTAATAAACCGGAAACAATGCACCGAACCAGATCAGTTGAAGATAGCTGATCCATCTCCATGATAAAGAGGTTGAAATGGCTGCCCCTATGACCGGACCAATGCTACTACCGCTTAGATAGCCCAGAATATATAAGCTAACAGGGATCGATCGCGAAGTGTCAGTATCCCAAATATTCCCGACGACGGCAGCCGCAGTGTTGGCTAAAATAGCAACACAACTGCCGGAGAAGAATCGAGTTACCACCAACGTTGCGAAGTTCGGTGCAACGGCTTGAGGAATGAGGAAGCAAACGAATACTAGGTACGTGGATAGGGATACTGGTCGCACTCCGAAGTCCTCTGCCAAGGGGAGAATAAATAGCGCAGAGCATGCACCACCAAGAGCCCAAGTCGTGACAGGCCAGTAAGAGTTTGGAAAGGTCGTTTCTGAGACGTGGAAGTGTTCTGTGATCTCAACGTGTGGAACAGTGATTATAGTGCCGTTCATCATTGTAAGGAAAGTAGTGAAAGCCGCGAGGCCAGTGAGAGCCCATTTTCGCGAAAGCGGCCAGTTGTAAGGGTTCTCGCCATCGGTCTTGTCCCACGAAACAATAATAGCATCTAAGTCATGCGACCTAGAGCGTCCTATCGAAATGTAAGCCATAATCCGTCCCTGATCGAACGTGCGGAGATATTTACCTCTGCTAATCTTCGAATCGAAGATACCATGTGACATCTTTGATCGATACACAGCTGAGAGAAAAGTACCTCGCTATTAGAACGAACAACACCGGTTGTACTTCCTAGAAAAAAGTATTAAATTTGACACTGTGCTTGTGGATTGGGCAAGTATAATGAATGTCCTTCAATGTCACATTTATACAACTATTATACTCAATGAGCAGGCTGTCATTCACCTTCAAGAGGCCCTTCTCAATTTACTATCACGCCATATTTTCCCACAGCACGGTCACCACAAAGGGAAGGTCGAAAGCAATTATTCTCTATAAACTCCATTTCTCCATATATTGTCCCTTTCGAGAATGCTAAGAAAACAATATAGAGCTTCTCATCTCTGGATCCAGCTATTTTGTCGGTGAAGGTCGGAAAGGCAAGCAAGACAAAGCCGGAGAAGAACGGAGTCGCTACAGCTTACAGTGTCCAGCGATTTTCTCTCCCGACCTACTGTTTTCGGCCAGTTGACTGTCCTAAACCGAGTCATAGTCACGTGATTGCATAAACAAGCATCTAAATTGAATCACCATCGGTGGTAGTCTCTCAAAGAATACAGCCTTACTACCCCATGGGGTACACCTAAGAAGCTCCACGCTTATTCTTGTCGGCTTTCTGACTTTAGGACTCAACCCCGCGGTGGAATATTTGCTAATAGTAATTCTGAATTTTCCGCGTTCTTACACATCCCGAAGATCACGGCTCTCTACGGTTGAGGACCGAAGAGCTCGGGATTAGGCCGAGATTATCCAAGTATGTCACTTCCTATCTCGTCTAGCATCGGGTATCGATGTGATAAACTGTGTTATCTATGATGAAATACATAGGTTCTATGCATCCTCGAGAACTAGATAGTCCTGCCGAGAAAGCAAAGGAGAAGGATATTGAACCGAACCGAACCGAGCCGAGCCGATCTATACATAATCTGCTTCTGGCTCGGAAGTGGTCCCCGATCCTTGCAGACCTACATCAGTTATAACCACAGTGGTGTCTATTCCTGTCGAGGCAAAATTGACGACTATTTGAATAATCACTTGTTGAAACCATCTGGAATGATGGTAGCTGATGATAAGCAGTATCATAACGCTTTCAAGAGACTATAGATAGGGTACTGCACTAATCACGAAATTCAACAAGCACAATCTTTAGAGTGTGATGTAGATCGCCAATCGCTATCCGCTTACTTATACTAGACTTACCCATGACGTATGGAATGACAGAATCATTGTAATGATTGAGATTAACGATATCGATACTAGATATAAAAAGGGGGCCTCGTAGACCCAGCATGAGATTTCAGCTTAGTAGCCCGGAATACTATCTCTGCAGTGAATTATGCTTCTTCACTATTCCATGGATTCTGCTGGTCTGGTCACTGCGATACTTCGTTGCGGAATGTGATGCAAACTAATGCCGTACACATTACTGGTTACACATGAGATGTCATCATGGAATCTGTTCCTCAGGACTTGCTTTTACGTGCCTGTAACTATTCCTTTCCGCGCGATTAATCTATGATGCGGGGAAGCGGGTCTCTCCCCGCATACTAGCAATGTACGATGAAATAAGATGCTTGACTCTGTTGGGTTGTGCTCCATTCAATCTACGCCCGAAGAAGCGAATACATACCAATTCCACAAGCCAAGATCCTTTGAGAGTCTAGTTTCAATGTGGCAATCGGTCAGAGGCGGGTTCGTATCTCGGTTCGGACCCCCGATAGGTGTATCATCCACTTTTTCTGTTTGCGGGGAAATAGCGCAATCGCAGAGGCTTGAGCAGAGAGACTCTTGATTGCGTCCGGTTCCCTGCATTTACCCCGGTGGTTCAGGGGACTAGTCCCTGATTGGTAGGAAATGCATTAGCAATTTACTTCCCAATCCCGGAAAGCGTATAGCAAAACGCGGGTTAGCATTAGCGTTTCTGACTTGAGGTATGTTCATGACTTCAGAAATCGAGCTAAGCTGATACTTCTTAGTACGAGTGCTTAGCGAAATGAAGAAATAGGACAAGTCGAAATCTGGTAGTCGGGCACACCCGGGAGACTACCACTGCTTTGGCATATCGCCCCTGTACGAGAATCCTCCGAGATATAAACGGTGAAGGGCCCAGCTGTTAATGGATCTATGGATCTCGTGCCCAGCCTCTCCTTTTTACAGTCGAAAGAGAAAGAAATGGCAATCATGTCTGATCCTTCAAAGAGTCACGGCGCTGGTGATGGCGTGGATGTTCCCGATACAGTATCAACTATCTCCGATCATGTCGAGGAGGCATATACAAAGGAAACGACACACGACCCTGTCTTTGGTGCAGTCACAGAAGATGGCCCAAACTATCGTAATGTATGTGTCTTGGGGTATATTGTACTTATTCTAACGTCCAACACTAAACTTCTGCATTCATTTAGCTCGGATGGATTGGGACATCTGTTTTGATGATGAAGACGCAAATTGGACTGGGTGTTCTTTCTGTCCCATCTACATTTGACACTCTCGGCATTATTCCAGGCAGTATATGCCTGTGTATCATTGGTGCTATGACTACTTGGTCTGATTATGAGATCGGTGTATTTAAACTAAACCATCGCGAAGTCTACAGCCTTGATGATGCTGGCTGGTTGATTTTCGGTCGTATTGGACGGGAATTTCTAGGTGTTGCCTTCGTTCTTTGTGAGTGATCCTGGTCGTCGATATCTGTGACAGGCCGTGAGTCTAACATATAACAGACTATATTTTCGTAGCTGGGTCAGGAATGCTCGGAACTTCTATCGGATTGAATTCCGTCTCGAATCATGGAACTTGCACTGCAGTCTTTGTTGTAGTAGCTTTCCTATTGGGTTTTATATTTGCCAGTATCCGGACGCTAGGAAGGGTATCATGGCTTGCATGGGTCGGCCTGTTTTTCATCCTTTCTGCCAGTAAGATACCCCAACTCTCTATTTCTCAACGGCTGCTTATAATGAACCCAGTTTTAACTGTCACTATTGCCGTTGGTCTCCAGGATCGCCCTTCTTCAGCCCCTCAAGGAGGTGTCTGGAGATCAGACTATAAACTCACAAATACGCCATCATTTGCCGAAGGAATATCCGCTATATCCGCTCTTGTTTTCGCGTTCTCGGGCACGGCAGGATTCTTTTCCATCGCGTCTGAAATGCGCGATCCTCGATACTATGCTCGGTCCACACTTATATGCCAGGCCGTTGTTACGTCGGTCTACCTTGCAATTGGCTGTGTGGTATACTACTATTGCGGTTCTTATGTCGCATCGCCTGCGCTGGGGTCTGCCGGACCAATTTTGAAAAAGGTCTGTTACGGCCTTGCTCTTCCCGGGCTGATTGTAACAGAAACTATCGTTCTCCACGTAAGCTATCATCTACGACACATCAGTTTTTCTAAAATACTGATTCATCACATAGATTCCGGCAAAATACGTCTTTGTTCGTTTGATGCGAGACTCAAGGCATCTCACTGCTAACACCCTGAGACATTGGTCAGTATGGCTAGGGTGCAGTTTCTCGGTTTCTCTCATTGCCTATCTCATCGCCAGCGGTATTCCCATATTTAATGGCCTTGTCTCCCTCATCGGAGCACTTCTGGGTACTTTCATGAGTCTTCAGCCCATGGGCTGTATGTGGCTCTATGACAACTGGCACAAAGGCAAGGATAAGGCAAATCGAACATTCACATGGATTTCCATGGTTAGCTGGAGTGTTTTTATTATCGTGTCTGGGACTTTCCTCACTATTGCTGGGACATACGGTGCGGTCGTTGGCATTATTCAATCGTACAATGACTCGTCAGGGCAAGGTGCATGGGCTTGCGCCGATAACTCGAATACTGTATAGAGTGTACATTGGCAGAGAGACCTAGATATGTCTGCGAAAGTCCCGGGAATTGATGCGGATGCACCACTGACGGAAAGTTACTCCTACATTCCCTCGCGACGAGTAGATCGATCTCCTTGGTGCCCATGCTTCCAACGGCGAATAAATCTTTTATTCCGAAGCAGCTGTGAATGGATCTAAGCATATGAAATAGGTTTAAGCGGTACTACCGCGTCCAGAAATTGGTACATCTTTACGGCTACATAAAATTTGCTTGTAATTCTATCCTGAGTGGCTCTGACGCCCTCCGTGCCAGTAAGACTCTCTAGGTAGAACATAAAACTCTAGATCAGTCATTCATCTTGCCAGACGGAACTTGTTCGGTATCATTATCGTACTTCATATCACCGTTCCAGTAATTGGTGATATCAAGTTTAGATACCTACTATGCCTGCTCAAGCAGCGGAAGGATTCCATGAGGCAGACGCCCTTATTACACATTGGCAAGATTGCCCGAAAGCTGCTAAAACCCAGAAACACCAATTATCAGACCATCATTGTCATCGGTAATCTTCAATGCCGAATGGTCGATACTCCACCTAAGCACAATCTCGTTAAGCTATAGAATCTGGAAACACACGACGGAAATACAGCGATTCGTAGGTGGTCCCCTGACTGGATATATGGAACGAGTTATCCTTTCTGTTAGAAATTGATCGTATCTAAGTAAACTAGGGCTGAATATTTCCTATGATGAAGCTTACTGAAATATGTTTTTGTCTCGCTCCGGAATACGAGGCACTGGGAATTATCAATAATTATAATCAATAAACTACGAAGAAGATACTAAGCTAGAGCCCAATATGGTGATCTGTAACCCTAGTCTCTATGGAAAGTGGACTAATATAAATTTGGAAATCAAAATGAGACCGCATGCGGGACTTGTCAACTAATTTTACTCGGCAACACCAGGTTTCACTTCAACAATCTTTAGGTTTTCAATTCCGAACAAGGTTCAGTATACTCTCGATCTTGTACTGGGCTCTTTCTCATACTGAAATTAAGAGCCTTCTATCTATGTCAGGCGATCTGTTTCGGGCCTCTGACTATGTTGTATCTCGGGAAGCATCCGAGACTCTTCTCTGGCTCATCGGGGTTGACAAAGGATGATAAGCTCTTTGAAGATAGCCACAAGCGCAGGAGATCGTGCAAAGTCTCGGCCAGTTATTCCGATCTGTTCACTGCGGTCGGGTTGATCGGGATCCTGTTTGGAATTTCGCTGGGCAGTACTCGTGATCGCGCAAGTCCATAGAATCGTCTCTGGAGAGCCAAATGATCTGTCGGATGGATTGTCCGTTTCGTGAATTCAGGGAGTATATTCTAGAATTTGATCACAGATAGATATAAGGAATCAAACTTTTCTACGACCACAAATGATCAAGAGTCATTATCTGAAAAACACAAATATATTCTTAAAATTAACTGGACTATAAACATCATCAGACCGATAATGGCGCCTGCAGCAATTATCGACATCCCATCTATCTCTGCACCCAAAGTTGTTGGGCCTGCAACGAAAAAAGCCACACGTCCAACAAACAAGCTACCCCAATCCCTGATTGAAAATGCGAAGATCCCGAAGAAAGAGTCTTTTGACCCGAAGAAACACCTGGCATTCGAACCACCTAGCCGGATCTACTCCATGGAAGAGATCGGCCTTGCTGGAGCTGGAATTTCACCTAAAGCTGCTTCGGAACCTTTCCCACTCTTCACGGCGGAGGCCGTCAGACAAATAAGAGCGGAGGTCTTCGACGAGAAGGTACTGGAACACTGCCAGTATGCTTCGACGTTCAACAAAAATATGATCCGAGGGATGGGCCATGCGTAAGTTCCAGTACATCTAGATCCATTTGATCAAAAAGGCGCCATATCTGACGTGACGTAGCCGAGCTCCATTTACATACGACGCTTGGAAATCTCCCGAGGTGATAGCCAAAATATCGCAGGTTGCAGGAATTGATCTAGTCCCGAGTATTGACTTTGAAATCGCCAACATAAACATTTCAATCAACGATCAAACCATACCACTCACTCAGAATGAGGACAGACCTCTCAGAGATGACGATCTCCCTGCTGTTGCGTGGCATTATGATAGCTTTCCATTTGTCTGTGTGACCATGCTCTCGGACTGCACTGGCATGGTTGGTGGTGAGACAGCCATCAAGAAGCCCAATGGAGAGATAATGAAAGTTCGTGGCCCAGCTGAGGTATGCTTCAGGACACAACTCTTATATCGTTTCCATGTTGTACCTAATGAACTTCAACAGGGAACTGCCGTTATTCTTCAGGGAAGATACATCGAACACCAAGCGTTAAAGGCCCTTGGTGGTCGTGAACGTATCAGCATGGTAACCTGTTTCAGACCCAAATCACCTTTTGTGAAGGACGAGACTGTCCTAGTCGGTGTACGCCCGATAAGTGACTTATCTGAGCTCTACACTCAGTACACCGAATATCGTCTTGAGATCCTTGAAGAACGCATCCGGGCTAAGCTGAAGAGTGAACGACAGCGGAAAGTCGCACAGCGCCCGTTCAACATCTCGGATATGAGGAAATTCTTACAAGAACAGAAAGAGTTTCTGGAGTCTATGTTAGAGGAGATAATTGAACTTGACTAGGGATTCAAAGAGAATGTAATTAAGCCGGGGGCTACAACTTTTAACGCGTGCTATGTCTTGTGCTGTGTATGCGTTCCGAGCGATGCGAAATGTCTCCCTAACATATGCACTGGTGATATTATCGTATTCGAAGAGATAATACTTAATGTGAGCCGTGGGCAAGTACTTAGAAGAAGCTGACCTGGGCGTATGAGTCATCAGATCATGGAATTCGTGCAGCCGGTTTGTACTTAATAAATGCTGCTGGGACTGGGGAAACATAATGGATGCAAGAACTGGTTGCAACCATCTTACCTGGGTATCTTGCAAGCTCTCTATTAACCCTTTTCTTATTGAAGTCTAAGGACAGAATGCCTCAGTCTATGTAGATTAACTGTCACCACTCCTTTTACATATTTTTATAGTAACCATTCACACCAGCCGCAGTTTGACAAAATAACCTTGGCAAAGAAATTTGCTCTCCTTGGACGCCCCGTATCTCACCCGTATAAGTTCCAAATCGGGTAAAAATGGTTCGGTGTGATGGATCAGCTCCATCTGCTGGCGAGGTCTCATCTAGACCTTCCCCGATTTGGGTGGGTGGCGACACTTTGCATGCCAAGAATACAATTGTGTCCAAACACTCGGGATTCCGTAAATATTCCAAAATAGGCAATGAAATGTTTATCTCCGGGTCATTAGGCCGAGGCGGGAAACGTTATTATAGCGCGAAATTTGAGATCATCCACTAACGGTATTGACTATATCACGATTTCGGGTATACAGATGCTCTGGCCGATAGATGTCTCAGTGTCTGAGCTAGTTGACAGACTGTACTTACATACTGCGTAGATGACACTGTCTATAACATAGAATATCCACGTATGATGCTACATATTCTGGAAATTATCTACGGGATGTCCTGCAGCAAAGTTAGCAAGCTAGGTGCAGATATTGGGTGAGACCTAAGCCGATGTAGAGAAACAGTATTTTGTATTTATTACATTTTCCTCTCTTTTGATTTTGCGTGTTGAAAACAAAATATGTGGATAATAGACTATAGAATACTGCCCTAGTCATAGAGTATATACATCTAAGAAAGGGTTTGACCCCCGGTAACTGGTATGTAAAGTCCGTTAAGCCAACTCGCTCCCTCCTCACATAGACTGGCCACAGTCCATGCAATCTCTTCTGGTTTTGCCATCCTGGGGGCTACTGGTACCGTATTGAACTGGCTGGTAACAGATTCTAAAATTGCAGCAGGTCCCGTTAGCATTTGGGGAGTGGCAACTGGTCCTGGCGCAACCGCATTTACTGTGCAACCATATTTTCGCGGAAGTTCTCTCGCCCAGGCTCTTGTAAAAGACTCTATCATTCCCTTTGACCCTGCGTAGATAGTCATATTATGTTCCGGGTTGCGTGAAGTTGAGCTGCAGATATTGACAATCCTCGCATTTTTTGGTGAGAGATGCGTCAAGACCGCCCGTGTCAGCAACATTGCTCCTCGAACATTCAGACTGGTGACCCTGTCCCAAATTTCCAGAATTTTCTTATCATCCGGTTCGTCCAGAGGGCAGAAAAGACCTAGCCCGGCATTGTTGACTAGAATGTCGATTTTACTAAAATGCCTGGCCACCGTGTCTGCCAGGTGTTGAGGGCCAGATTCGGTTGAGAGATCGGCTTCAACAATGATTGACGTCGTGCTCTTACCAGACAGGCTGTTCAAAACTGCCTCGGCATTTGCTTTTTCGGATCGAAATGGGTAGTTGATTGCAACGTGAGCGCCGCGTCGTGAGAGCTCTCGCGCAACCGCTGCACCAATCCCCGAAGACGAGCCACTCACCACGGCTACTTTGCCAGCGAGGCCATTTGGGGCGGTTTCGGACGACATTTTGGCAAGAAATTGCTCTGCGTGGAGGATAAAACGATGATATTGACGAATTGTATAGACGAACTTATTGGCTATATATATTGCGTGACTTGAACAAGACTTTACTCTGGATATAAGTAGGTGGGTATTGTTTTACCCTTTGTTACGGTATCCCGGTTATAACCTCAGAATGGGCTGCTTAACTAGCGAGCCATCTGTATCAGAGGTGTACCAAGACCTCCGGGGAATACCGCCGCAGAATCATCAATATTTTAGTATCAGCGCCTTCACCACATTAGGAGATGGGTCTAGTAGGGTATCAAACAGTGAGCTAAGCATGCGGCAAGTTGAAAACCGACGTTTTCTGTACTGCTATTTTGTTGGTGCCCATGATACTACTGAATACGACACAAATGATGTTTTGGAGAACCCTAGTTTCTATTTCGGGGATTACAGACAACATTTTTGGAAAAGAAAGAAATGGAAAAACACTATGTTTGCTATTCGGTTCCGTTATCCACATCCCACCATACCTTAGACTATCAAAAGCTTCGAGTCCAAAATAGCCTACTCGACTACATCCCGGGTGGATGATAAAGCCAACTCATCTTGCAGCAGTGTCTGAAGTAATACAGGATCCATAGCATTTATTTTAGCAAAGAACTCATCGCGTTCCTTGATATCCCCTGGATCTGTCGAAAGTAGTCGCTTCCGGTTGACTATAGCGATAGGGTTTGTGTACTTCAGAAATATGGAGCGTCGTTCCTCGGCATATTTTTTGAGAACAGACGGCTGCAGCCCCTTTTTGATGATTTCTGTCAGTTCATGACCTAGGAATGCAGCATCAAGAAAGCCTGTAGTGAGACCCAGCCCTCCGGTTGGATTAGTGACCTATCTCGGTGATCAGTAAAAGAAAAAGAAAAGAATACGGGGGAAAGGTTAAGAGAATAATACTGACATGAGCAGCATCTCCTGCCAAGATAATTCGACCATCCACAAATTTCGATGCACAGCGCTGGTGGACCCGGTATGGAGAGATACTCAGGACTTCGACGTTTGATGTATCTCCAGGGAGGATTTTCGCAAGTCTCTGGCGCAATTGACGAATCCCCTTTTCTTCATCCCAGTTCCCTGCAGATTCTCCCGGTACTACCTTTTCACCTGATGCAACCCGCCATAAATTTCCTTTCTCTAGCTTGCCAATAACAGCCCAGTATTGTGGATCGACAACAAAATTGCCAGCCCCCCAACCAAGGCCCTCAATATTATAGGCAATATTAGCGGCAACAATATCGAAATCTTGCCATGTAAAACCTTCGAATGGGATGTTCAACGTACGTCGAACCGTGCTCCGTGCCCCATCCGCACCGACGAGGTACTGGGAAACGTGTGTAATAAGAGTCTCTTCATCGTTTCTTGATTTCAGGAAAGCTGTAACAGTACTTTCGGACTGTTCAAATGAGACCAATCTGGTGTTGAACTGAACATCCGCATTTTTATATTCCCGAAGGTGCTTTAGAATTAGGTTTGCAACATGATCCTGGCCCAACTGTAGGACTGGCTGTCCAGGGATACCAGGAAGTTTTGCCAACACTTCCCCTTGAGGCTTCCTCCAAGCGACGCCATTTTCATTTATATAAGCCATATCCTGGAGCTCGTCGTAAAGTCCTAGCTTCTTAAACTCATCCAAAACAACAGGAAAGTAACTAGAGGGGAACAATTGAATCAGCGTCACGAAAGCCAGTCGTATACTCGATCCGCGTACATACATCATTGCTCGAGGAGAATCCGGGACTCCTTTGTCGGCTTCAAAGACCGTAACATGAATTCCAGCTTTGGCGAGAATTAGAGCGGTAAATAAGCCAACAGGGCCTGCGCCGATAACGGTAACTGTGCTGCTGCTGCTCTGAAAAATTGAATACACCCGTCAATAAGAAAGACTTCGCTTCAGGGATATAAAAATATCAATATTTCCCATGTGGGGAAATATACCTGAGCCATATTTTTCAAAGTCGCGCTTGTTATGACAGATCTACCGGTGCTGCTGGAAGTATTTGGACGAAGGTGATAATGTTAACGTGAGAATGGATTTCTTCAAGCTATAAGGAGTATAGAACCGTTGGAATAGTCAACTATATGTCTGATACTTAAGGCGAGATTAGCCGAGGGTAATCTTGTTTTATGGTCCCCATTAACCACCATATCTGAAAAACGGGATTCCGAGCTCCTTGAACAGGTTAGCTTGTATCAGGTACTGAGGCCACGAATTATTTAGTAGACTATGTCGGAGTGTTGACACGACAATGAGAGGTTCTAATGAGTAGCCAGCTTAGGTGTATGTATATATTTGTCGAACGATCATTACCGCCCATTCAACTTGAGGAATCTTGCGCAACAGAAGACATCATCCGCTGCCCATTATGCCAACTGAATTCGAGTCCAGGGCTGTTTCTTCTGGAGAAGCATCATATAATGATACCGATGAAGTCGAATTTTTCATCTCAGTCACTAAACTTCCATCATGGACTCATGAAGAGCTTGTTCACGAATATTCTGTCGTGCATACAGAGATGGCGCGACAGCAGCATAAGGTAGTCGGCCTTCCTCTACGATATGTCCAAGCATCTGCGTCAGAGCCTGCCTCGAAATTCACCGGAAATACCGAAAGCGATGCTGGATGGGATTTTGTAACCTGTTTAACATGGCCAAGTCTGCATGTTATCTGGTCAAGTTTCCAAGATGAGGCCTATAAAAAAACAGCGGGAAAGCACATCTTTTGCAGGCTGGACAACCAAAAGGGCGCTATTATGAAAAAGTATGATGAATACAATCCTGTTGGCACCGAAGAAGGCGCTTCTGCCATCGTTCCAGGCGCCCAGATCCTCATGTTCCATCGTCGTTCTTCCTCGGAAGAAGAGGCAACACCAGAATGGCTCCGAGAGCGGTTGCAACAAGGAGATGGTTGGAAGCTTACCGGTCATATCCACGGTTATACACTCTGGAAAGATGTGACACCAAAGGACACGCAGAGGTTTTTTGCCGGGACGCAATTTGTGGGAGGATCATGGCTTGAGTTCAAAGCGGTCGAACGTGTCGTTCTCGCAGATATGGAGAATGTACGGAACTTTCTAAAGCAGCATTATCTGGAGACCAGGAAAGAAGATGGGGCACGAGAGCCATATATTGTTCTAGGTACATACAATACTGTCATTTAGGGAAGGTGGGTTTTCGTGTCATCTTTAAGCGAGATCTGGGAAAGTACAGAAAGAAAACAAACTATGGTACAAACTTGATGGTTCTATTGCTTCACCTCGGTTAGG
The DNA here is from genome assembly GCA_003123655.1 of Paecilomyces sp. COH1141. NCBI lineage: Eukaryota > Fungi > Ascomycota > Eurotiomycetes > Eurotiales > Thermoascaceae > Paecilomyces > Paecilomyces sp. COH1141. The sequence continues at coordinate 230,732 of QBDR01000009.1, forward strand.
TTTTTGCATACATATGGAGCAAATCGCTCCTCTCTACCTTCTCGAGAACTTCCATGTGGATGCATATATCTCTCATGAGCGCTGAAAAAGATTTCTCGTTTGTCATCTTGGAACGGATGATACTGGCAGCATTTGACATGACTGCGTCAACCTGGTGGATGGGAATGGATTTCAGGTTTTCCGGTGTCTGGGATAGAGACTCTTGCCCGGAAGTAGAAACAGAAACTGGCAGAATAGTTGGTAATCCACGATTCTGACAGATCCATCTTTGTGATACTAAAGACTGTTCACAATCAAGGGAAACTTCAATTGGCGTCGTCTGGGTCCCACTGCTTCCATTGGAAGAAGCGCGATAACACTGATCTTGCTCTGAGAGAGCGCCATACACCCAAAGATAGAGGCTGGACTGATATAGCATCATAGCATGAAGGTCCGTGAATTGAGGGGGAGGTAATTCTCCAAGTATCCGAATCACCTGGGCAGCATGCCATGCCGCCTGCCGAGCCTGTTGACTTTGAAGCCAATGTTTAAGCAATGGATACATTGCAAAAGCTTCGTCTTTGCCCTCTTTGCCAATCATGATCTCGATCTGTTCAAAGGGAGCAAAGAGATGCATAGATAGAAACTCCAATATCGACTGCGAATGACGTGAGTCATCGTTTTCACAAGATATTCGCATCTCTTGAATGATATGCTGCAGGCGTATTTGGTCGTGGTCTTTAGCAAAAGAATTTTCTTTCATATAGTTGCGTCGGTGCAGAGTAAATGCAGTATGATATTGCCTGTAGTCTCCCACCATTAAAGATATACTGTGGAGCGTGATTAGCTGGGCCAATTTCACATCACACTGGTCTGGTAGACATTGTAAAGTTTCCAGGTCGGAAAGACAGTCTAGAAGTGATGGAAATCGAGTTACTGTATCGGGTCGAAGGTCTATATAGACCCTCTTCCATTGTAATGCAGATTCTGCAAACCAGAGTGCTCTGGTTTCTGGAAAGGGAAGTGATAATTCTGAGTAAGATATTGGGGATCTTATGTTGGTCATTAAGGATTCTTGTGAACAGAGAATATGCGTGTGGAATATCAACCTGCCGAACTCAAATTAGACTTCTGCTATGAAGAATTAGAAGGGCTATGTATCTTCATAGAACTGACCGTTTGAGGGATTCCTGGCGCTTCCATAGCCGCCATTTCGTCTCGAGAGCGTCACCTTCATCATCACTGGTGGGGACAATCGAAGAGTAAGTTGGATAGCGATAGAGACCACTACTTCGGAGCATCTAATCGTTCCTATAAGCACCCTGATCAAGTGAATTCCTCTTCTTCGTGTACTGACCGTAACGAGGCTCCCGACGACAGCTCTTGAAATTTCTAGTTTCTTTTTATCCCCGCTCAAAAGGCCTAGTTGTATCTGCAGGGCCAATGCTTGAAGATGATCTATATCGCGCGTATGCCTGATGTCCCCTTCAAACTATTAAAGATCCCGCTTATTAGCGATGTCGCGACAGCCAAAGCAGAATCAACCACGGGTGATGTTCACATACTGTCTTCAAAAGGTGGATATGCAGAATTTTGTGTAAGGCGAATCCGAAATTCTGAGCTTCACTGTATGATGACTTCGCGGCACCAATAGCAATACAACCTGCCAGTAGTGCGGGTTGCACGTCATTAGCCCGAAACGTAGTAACATGTATCCATGTGTCCGGTTCTTCAGAATGCCAAGTCAGGAAATCTTGCAGAAATTGGTCGAGAATCCTAGGGCCAGGAAAACCTGACAATATATTTTGGAGATTTCCACGATCACAATTGTCTATGACCATGGTCAAAATTCGGCTCCATGTGACTGTCGAAATCGATTCATGCTTTTGCAAAGGCTCTAGATTATCCCACCACTGAATGGAATTCAGAGACAGAAAGGGCTCATCGGCGGTCGGACAAGGTTGCAACTCTGGTTCCCACCGGCCTATGAATTTTTTGGAAGCATCGAACATGTCATTCAACTTATCATTTTCCGGTGAGGCGGCAGGACCCAGGTAAGGCCCAAGAGAGCGGTCGGTCTGCGAGACTGATTGCTGAATAGATGGCAAAATATCGACCTCTGGAAGAGGTAGGGGCAGCCCTTCACCACTGGCGCTCTCTGAGATACCTCGAGAGCCGGGAAGGTGATGTCCAATTGCCAATGGACTTGTCCCTAGAAACTGCTCAAAGGCATCAGAACCGGGACTAACTGTTACACGAAAAGCAACATTAGTGACTATTCTCCCATACCAATCTTTCCTTTTCCTTTCCTTTTCTTTTGTCTAGGAAAAAGAATATGTTATTAAATTCGAAGGCTTACAGCTAGGGTGTTGCCCGTTATCCCATAATGCCATCACATCAGCAGATATGCACCCGTATGCTTCGTTGATGGCAGTGCTGTTGTCGACAACTAGTCCGTTATCCACAAGTCCAGATCCAGATTGGACTGACGGCTGCTCAGTTCGTGGACGACCCTGCACTACTGGAGAAGAGTCGCTATAGGAAGGTCGTATACAAGGTATATCTTTCTTCTGGCACCGCTGGCAGCAGATGTGGTTATCGCATCGTGCCTTGTCAAGAGCGCATGCCTCGCACGCTTGTGATGCCCGAGGTGCCGTGCGTCGCCGACGCGGCTCTTGCTCTGTGATACGCCGCTTGGTGTGGTTAGATGCGTGGCGTCTCATAGAATACCTAGCGATGGTACTTATGAGTAAGATGGATATCTTTCATTTTCGCGTTCCGAGCCGGTGAGGCGGAGTAGTCTTACTTGTCTTCAAATCCTTCGGAACAAATGGCACACCAGTGAATCTCATACCCCTTCCGATATCTCGCTTCTCGGACCGCGAGCTGAGTTTTGCACCCGCTGGACCAGGTCTACGCTGATGCGTCGTGTTACTCATCATCGTGGGTTCTGTAATAGTCTCCAAGGGAACTCTCCAGGGACCAGCGACGAGCCTGGGATTAGATCCGACGGCGTACAGTACCATAGTAGAGTACCATAGTGGAAAGACGAGCATTGGCATGCGGGGAAACGGAACTTCTTAACCCAACATTCTTTGTCAGCGGGACTGGCTGCAAGGAACGTTTAACGCGATTTAAATTGGAGCGCTATTCTATAAATATAGGTGCAAGTAGCCTGGGTTTCGAGAGACCGGTAGCTAGACACCGTGTACTACTGGTTTCCTGGTTTCATCGACCTTTTCCAATAACAACTAAAGCAATAGTGAATTAGACGTTCAATCAGATCGTAGTTAAAGTAGGCAGTTCCCACGTAAAGGTCGCTTGCGGAGTGATACTGGAGAAGATTATGGGTGACACACTGCAGGCTACTACCACACCTAGCTCACTTGTGTATCGATGATCGAGGTCGGCGATGGGCAGTGAGCAGGCTACCTAACGTCCAAACTAAGAGAGCTCTAAGAATGGACTTTAAAGCGATCTCCCCCAGACTCTTCAGAGAGCACACTGTACATATGGTAGTTAGAACCTACCCTTACCTTTTCGGGGTATGCTCGGGGTGCCGATTGTATTTCCCTATTTAACCAACTTAGTCCAACAGCCTATCAGAGAACCCGTTCTGGGTCGATGTTATCACTTCAATCAGTCGCAACTTAGTGATTTCATGTCTGAGATCTGCTGGGATGTGACGGAGAATATAAACGCAAACGAAGCATCGTAATTGACCTATTCATCCGCTGACCAGAGCAGTGCGAGGCACCACTACTTGTTTGAGATGGACAATCAAACTATCGTCGTGCTCATCACCGGTATGATTGTCGCGTTCCTTTTATGTGCCCTATTGTAATTCAAGGACTGATCATAAATGCTCTCAACAGGAGCGAACAGCGGCCTGGGATATGAAACTGTTGTCGCACTTGCGAGCTCCTCGATCGAGCACAGCAAATATCATATTATTCTGTCAAGCCGCTCGCTCGAGAAAGGTCAAAGAGCGCGGGAGGAGATCCAATCCCGACTAGCAGACGGAGGAAATCCATCGCAGACTTCTATCTCGCACCTTCAATTAGACGTCACCGATGCAGATTCCATCGCGCGCGCCAAAGCCTCAGTCGAACAAGAATTTGGCCGTCTGGACGTCCTCGTCAACAACGCGGCGATTTTGTTTGGGGCCGTTGGTATCGCAAACAAAGAAACCCTAGGAATTAACGACACGCTCACCGAATTGCGTACGACCTTCGAGACGAACGTATTTGGACAGTTGGCCGTGACAGAGACATTTCTGCCGCTTCTGATGAAGTCTGGCAATGCCAGGGTGGTGTATGTCTCGTCTGACCTAGGCAGCATCACGAAATTTGTGGAAACAAGATTCGTGCAGACATCATTGTCTTATCGCATGAGCAAAGCTGCGCTAAACATGTTGGCGATGTATCATCATGTTAAGTATGAGGGGCTGGCAATCAAAGTGGGAGTTTTTAATCCCGGATATATTGTCACAGGATTAGGAAATCCTGGCATGGATGTCACGGCGTGGAAAGATTTCAGAAAGTCAAGAGGAGCCAATGAGTCAATGAAGTCTGCGATCGCCTTAGTGGACGTGATCCAAGGAAAAAGGGATAGTGACTTGGCCAAGGGAATTCTTGATGTCGAGGGCGACGTGCTTCCCTGGTAGGAGGGATATAACACTACACTTCAAGGTCCCGCGTCATGAAATGATCAAGATACTGGTTGTTTGTCTTTTTATATCGTAGCATCAGCTCTTATTTTTAACCTATTCTATTCTCTGATAATGATAGCTCATAATCCATGACTCTCCCTTTTAGCCACATGGTCCCAAGTGGGTATTCGGAGATGGCCAATGTTTAGACGGACCGGGAAGCCGAATATGCCTCTCCATTCGGTTTGTCTTCTCCACTGCGTCATCAGAGCTTATAACTATTCTCAAAAATTGTAGAATATCGGAATAAGTATAGATAGAGTTAGCAGCTCATAGGATAATCATTTCTATAGATACACCACACTGTTGAATGATATCCTCCTTTTCTACGTCTCATTTATTCCCACGAACCATCCGTGAACTAATAGTTCCTCGGATATAGCTAAGTTAAAGCGGAAGCAGAAATGGCTCCTACGTCGGCGACACTCGGCCTCTCACAGCCTGACCCGGCGTACCAAAAGGTGAGTTTGGACTCATCTAGCTGGTAAGAAAGCATATTGTTGATTTGTACAATGTAGATCCTTGATGATTCATCAGCCCAATCGCCATTACCGGTCTCTGATATTGTGAAATTACGAGCACTGACAAACGATCGGAAGGAGGCCGCACGACAGCAGCTGGGTGGTCCCCCTAACGGAACTCGTGAGGATGAAATTACAATTCCCGTCCGAGATCGTTATGAAATCTCCGCGCGCATCTATGCGCCTGACAATAAAGGCACCAGAAGTCCGCTTTTCGTCTTCTTTCACGGCGGAGGATATTGCATTGGCTCTAGAAAAGACGAGATGGCTACCAACCGTCTCTTGACAGTCAATCTTGGTATCACAGTCGTCAGTGTCGAATACAGACTTGCTCCCGAGCACCCATTTCCTGTTGCAGTATACGATGCTGTTGAATCTATTACTTGGGTATGTTTCTGCTGCTTCCCTTTGTCGCAATGAACTATTCTCATTCAATGAGCCTCTAGATATACTCAAATGCTTCATCTCTGGGGTGTGATCCGGCAGCGGGCTTCATTGTGGGCGGTGTATCTTCCGGCGGAAATTTAGCGAATGCAGCCATCTACCTTAACCGGTCCAGCAATTCGCCAGTGAAGATCACTGGCCAATTTCTAAGTGTGCCGAACTTGCTTCCTCCGCCTGTTGTCCCTGAAAGATACAAGGACGAATATGTCAGTATTGAGCAAAACAAAGGGCTAACACCGCCTGCACCAGAGGTTGTGGACCTCTTTATGTGTCAGTTCATCAATTTTCCAGTCTTGTCATGGAGATACCTCGAACGCAAAGACATTGTCCGCTAACTTGAGTAGCTGCATATAAACCTGATATCAAATCTCCGCTCTTTGTTCCATTCAACCACCCACAAGGACACTCTGGAATTCCACCGACATATTTCCAGATATGTGGTTTGGACTGTCTCCGAGACGAGCAACTAATTTATGAACGAGTCCTTCGGGAGGAAGAAGGGATTCCCACTCATAAGCACGTTTACAGTGGACTACCACACCATTTCTGGGAATTCTTTCCCCAGTTAAGAGAGCAAGCGGTCAAAAGAGACGCTGATACAATAGAAGGATTTAGATGGCTTTTGGAAGTGGCAAATTAGAGTCGTGGTTTAAAGGATCCCATCTGTACGTGAAGCATGCAGCGGGATAGCAGAGAACTGTCTACAAACATGTAAGACTGTCCCTTTAGTAAATGATTGGTATTAGAATATCCTTCTTGTTTTCGGAACCGCCCATAAATTGGTACCTAGTTTCAATTCTACCTCGTCAGGTGCAAGAGTGATTATGGTAAATATACCTGTAAGACACATAGGAGAGTACCTGTAAACTGGCTAAAACGTGAAATCATTCTGTTGGAGACCCCGTCAGGGGTCGCCTGGTTTCGCCCTCGCTACTGGCTTGGTAGTCCTATATAAGGGGCTTAAACCCCTAGATCCTACAATGCAGGCTTTCTACCCTCTCCAACACATTCAAACTATTGTGTGGTTATAGCCCAAATTTCTTTCAATAACTGCAGGCAGGCGAACGCGGCGGAATTTAGAAAATCGATAGTTATGTACTCTGGTGAACACTGTGTGGTTAGGACTTTTTGTCGTTTGGATGGACCTAACAAGGAGATATCTCTAAATATGCGAAGCAAAGTTCTCAATTTAAATCCACGAATATAATTTCAGAATCTTCAGCATCCGCATCACATCTCGGAATCTGAAAATAAATATGACAATTTATGCTCGCTCAAAGGACATGATAGAATCCTTTACTAGATCTTAGGCCAGGGAATTGCCACGCAACTATAGTTGCGCCATGAACATTGTCGCTCCATGCCCCATGTTTACTTGACGAATTGCTATTCTGGAGTCTGTATGTGGCCAATTTCAAATGGTTGCTATTTGTCCTCACTAGCAACAGCAGAGGGAAGTGCATGCGTTGCAGCTAGCCTCTATGAAGAGGGGGAAGCTAGGTCGGCATTATGTACATGTGATTGAAGAGCAGACACTTCCCAAGACGGATAATTAATCTTCCAGTTATATGCGAAGACTGTTCTAAACTTTGTATCTCTTGTTTCTCGACGCTACCCGCCAGGTATCCTGATAATGCGGGGAAATAGCGCCACAGAGTCCGGGATCCCGCATGCTGTCTTTATTAGGTAGGTCAATAGCTAGGTGCATTGACTAGAGAATAAATCTAGCATCCAGTAGGATATGTGCCACGTCGATCGATTCGGTAGTATAGTAACTTTTTCTAGCTCTGCGATTCCGTTGCGGAAAAGAAAAGAAGCGCAGGTCACGCCAGGTATCTAAGCTAACTAATTCCCTTCGTGAGTCGTAGTGCGTTGACTCCCGACGCATTTCGTAACTTATAATATCAGAAAACTGACTTCTACATCGAGTATTTAAACAAATGCTTTCGATTAGCCTCCGCAATACCATCTGTACATATCTAGTCCGAATTCTGTTTCCGTAATCATTTCTCCCTTCGTCTCTGAAATCATTTACCATGGACCTAGATGCAATTGCAAAGGAAGCAGGAAGTCTGTCCAACGATCCCGATGACTGTCACGATATCATACACACTCTCCCAAATCGCATTTCTTACTGGCAATGGATGACAGATAAAAATGGTCTTACTCAGGAGGTCTCAACCTACCCATACAGCGGTTCGGGGCGTCCTGACGACCCTTACATTGTTCATTGGATCCCAGATGATCCACGGAATCCGATGAATATCAACATCAAGTATAAATGGGTTATTACAGCGGTCATTGGCGGTTGTACAATGACTACGGCATTGATCTCATCTGGATTCTCCGGCTGTATAAATCAGGTTATGGAGCAGTTTGAGATTAGCCGAGAAGTCGCTACACTGGGGATGTCACTTTTCGTGCTTGGTTTCTCCTTTGGACCCTTTTTGTGGGCGCCATTAGGTGAAATATATGGACGTCAGATCGTATACTTTGTGACCATGTTTGGTGTCACAATATTTAGCGGTGCTGCGGCAGGAGCCCAAAACATTGAAACATTGCTTATACTACGCCTTATTGCTGGTATATTTGGTTCATCCTCATTGACAAATGCTGGAGGAGTACTTGCAGACATTTGGCCACCCTCTCAAAGAGGTCTTGCTATGAATATCTTTTCGGCAGCTCCTTCTCTTGGGCCAGTTTTCGGTCCAATTATTGGAGGGTTCATCGGTATGCTCCATGGATGGAGATGGGTTCATGGTTTCATGGCGTTCCTAGCTGGCTTCTTTTGGATCCTTGGAATGATCCTCATTCCAGAAACATATGCTCCCGTTCTCCTTCATCACCGTGCAAGAAGACTATCAAAGCTTACGGGGAAGGCATACCTTAGCAAAGGTGACAGTTCGGAAAACCGGAAGACAAAAGGAAAATTCTTCAAAGTCGCTTTATCGAGACCATGGAAACTACTACTGAAAGAGCCCATTGTACTGACGCTTGCTCTCTACTCCGCGATTATTTTTGGGACACTTTACATGTTATTTGGAGCATATCCGATCGTGTATGAGGAAACACGAAAATGGAATCAAGGAGTCAGCAGCCTTGCATTTCTTGGGCTTTTCATCGGGTTGGCAGCGTCCACAATCTATATGATACCTGAAAATAATCACTATATACGAGTCCAAGAAATGAACGGTGGCCATGCACCCCCAGAAACAAGGATTCGGCCTGCACTTATTGGATGTTATGCGATTCCAATTGGGATGTTTTGGTTCGCATGGACAAATTCACCCTCTATCCACTGGATGGCCAGTGTTTCAGCTGGAGTTCCATTTGGTTTTGGCTTCGGATTAGTCTTTGTGAGTATCCTGAATTACTTGATGGATGCCTATACTGTTTACTCTGCATCTGCTTTGGCAGCCAATACAGTCTTACGTTGCATATTCGGAGCTGTGTTTCCCTTATTTGCACCGTATATGTATGCCAATTTGGGTATACATTGGGCCTCGAGTATCCCAGCATTTCTTGCTGTACTCTGCATCCCATTCCCCATCATTCTCACTATATATGGACCAGCTATCAGGAAGCGCTGCAAATTTGCTGCCGAGTCAGCTGCGTACCTCAAAACGCTAGAGGAACATAGTGTTGAGAATTTACGCGCTACTGAAGACAGGGAAAACACGGCTACGAGGGAGGGACATGAAGAGGTATGAATACAGAACTTGATTTCTATTGCAGTATGTTATTTATATTCGAGAGGTCTATTGGAACTGGTATGGAAATGATAGATCACGTTTTACAAAAGATAGATGACTATTCGAAATGAGAATGCTTCAGCAATACTCTGTTGTTGTTCATATACTGGATAATATTCCTAAATTTCGTACCTTTTTTAAGCGCAGGGGTATTCAATTTACAGCAATTACCATTTCTATTGTTGCTAGCATCTGGTCTCCGGATTTTACGAATCATCGAAGGCATTGCCAAGCAATATTTGCCTCTTTTTAGAAACACAATACAAAGATATGCAATGGGAACCAGCCATTTCATGATAGAAAAGCTTCTATACATTCCAAAATGATTGCGTGCTTATTCCGAATCGAGTCGAGTCGGCAATCCGGAGGTCCTGATTGACTTTGCAAAGTTTCCCGACATTTTGATTATCCATGGCGAATATCTATCGTGTACGAATATTCTTCTACGACTAGTACTAGACATGATCTACGTTTTTCGACCAGGGTTCCACAGAGAATTGTGATGCCGAGCTAATCCTGTTTCTGCAATACTCGGAACGTATTTCTATGTTGCAACATCGGGCTAGCCTAGAACGACACGAATGGGAAGAGTACAGCATATGATAATTCCCTGTCATATACCCCAGATTCTTGACTTTGTGGGGTAGTGATCTTCCGGGTACGTAAACATTTACCGTGGACCGAAATATCCCCCTAATCTGCCACGAATGCCCCGTCTATATCTTCAAACACTGTTCTCGACCTGGGTTCGTTTTATATAATTCACATATCCATATTCAAATATCTTCTAGGGCCCTTTTAGCCGTAGCTTTTCCAGTTAAAGTCTGTTTTCAGAACGACATCTAAGAACATGCTATGTCTTTCTCCATGACTTCACTTTCGGATAACCAGTTGGAGGAGTCTGGAAAAGAGCCACGGGAAAGCTATTCTCTGGGAACTGTTCAGCTTCGCCACAAAGAGACCAACGAGATAATCTTAATACCATCTCCAGCAAATGATCCCAATGATCCTCTGAACTGGTAAGCGTATACATCTTACTACCTCGGGTGACACGCGGTAAGGAACTAACCTATATTGTTTCGAGGATATGAAGGCCTACAGCCCAGAAATATTACATATTTGCGATTGCCTGTCTAGGAGTATTTCTCGTCAATTTCTGCATCGCAGGCCCATCTGTCGCGCTGGAACTTATAACCATTGAATATTTCGGAAATGGACCAGCTCTTGCCAATGCCATGTCGAGAAAAGCTCCGTACCTACAAACATCGACTACCCTTATGGTCGGTATAGGGAACCTGGTTTGGGTGCCTTTGGCAACCAAATATGGCCGGAGACCTGTGTATGTTCTATCATTTCTCCTACTCACAGGTTCAACTCTCTGGTGCGCCCTGGTACCGTCATTCGAAAGTTTGCTTGCAGCTCGGATTGTCCAGTCATTTGCATGCTCTTCGCTTGAAATTGTCGCCCCTTTACTTTTGGCAGACGTATTTTTTCTCCACCAGCGAGGTTCCGTCATGGTGTAAGTATACGAACAATCCCAATCATCATAGTATGAAGTGAGGGTTTATTGCTAACATAATAAAGCATTTACACATGCTCTCTGTCCTGCGGTGTCGGGTTCGGAGTTATCATATCCGGTCTGATAACTATACACTCTGACTGGCGTGATATATTCTGGCTCTGTACGGCTCTTGCGGGAATATGCACTATACTGGTCGTTCTTTACTTCCCAGAGACACATTATCGCAGGAAGGAAATGGTCGAGCAGCTTGGGTTGTACCCAGATTGCAACATGGTGGTAGCGGATGGGAAGAAGCAAAATGAGGAACAGATCGAAGAAACTACCTCCATCTCTCCCCCAGAGAAGAAGTCGTTTCTCAAAACCCTCGCACTGTTCTCAGGCACATATACGAGTGAATCGTTGCTAGTACTAGCTTCTCGTCCTATAATAGCACTGGTATTACCAGCGGTGTTTTGGGCGGCGCTGATAAATTCAGCGACAATAGGTATTATTGTGGTAATTTCTACTAATTTCTCCGCAGCATTTGCGACGGAATACAGTTTCCAGCCGTGGAAGTCTGGACTTACCTACATCTCCACTATTATCGGATCCTTGATCGCTATTTTTTCTGGTGGTCGCTTCTCGGACTGGGTGGCTGATAGACTTACAAGGAAGAACAATGGTATCAGGACACCGGAAATGCGACTTCCAGCTTTGTTAGTCAGTCTAGTAACAGGTCCACTGGCCTGTATACTATATGGAGTTGGCCTAGGAAAGAGACTTCACTGGATGTGTTCAGTTGTTGGGATCGGCCTAGGTAAGCTCATGATCCTGGCACACAGCTCAGTTTAACTGCTAATGTGCGGACACAAGTCAACTTCACGACTGTTCAATCTAACAATATTGCGCTGGTATATATCCTAGATTCATATAGACCTATTGGAGGCGAGGTTATCGTAACGCAAGCCGTCTTTAAATGTTCGTGTCCCCGAGAAAGGCTGACTATGTCAAACGAGAGTTCTGATACTGATCCTTGTTCTCTAGCTGCATTCGGATTTCTTATCAGCTTTTATACTAATCCATGGATTGAAGAGTGGGGATATATTAAGGTCTTTGGCAGCTTGGCAGGCATCTCTGGTGCCGTCTTCCTATGCCTGGTTGTATTTTATCTATGGGGAAATACTGTGCGAATCTTGTCATGGAAATGGGCCTTTGTCAGAAAATTTCTGCACTGGCATCCTGATCGTGAAGTTGGGGAATAGTTTTCTGTCAATTAAGATGAGATGTTCGAGCTTGAACTCCCGTACGGAATTCCTGAGCTAAACCAGCCGTGGCTGCTGCAAACAGCAGACTGAAAACTCTATAGGAACTACGAACGCTTTAGCTCTATAAATTCTTTCATTGAAAAGAGATTGTGGTGCGAACTACTCGATGGTGGATTACCTTACGGATTGATCTACAGTACTCCGAGTAGAACCATGTCAGTTCTCCACACTTCTGCCTTCTGGTAATTGACAGTGCAGTACGTTGTTAGCAGCAAGTGGAAAACAACGATACTAGGTTGTAGGGATAATTGCAAATCTTCTCCGAAGAGCAATCATGGGTCAACCACAGTTAGTGTTGCAGTACAACCATCTTGAACAGCGGTCTTTGGCGGCCGGAGCGGTGACGCCCGAGCAAAAAAATTTCTTCTTTCCTGATCGCCAAATATTTGCTTCGTTTCTACCTATTCGGGATAAATGCTTCAAAGATTGGATGCCTTGTCGAACTCACTACGCTGTTGGTTGCCTTCGCCAGCCTCATGGCAGGGTAGTTCATGCGAGATGCCCAATGCAACCACCTCCGATTTAGATGCTCGTCATTTTATGGTCTGAGAAATATCGACCATGCAGACTCAAGCAAAACAATTGTTTCAAGATATAGCTTCTATCTGTAACTGGCTATCGTAAACAGATGGCTTAATGCAAAGAGTCATGCGGCCATACTGATGTCTGCTATGCGCGATTAAATGCTAGTCCAGGCGCAATATGTCGATGCCCCCTGGTCTCCAAGAAAAGCGGTAAATATCAATGAAAGAGAGAGGGGCAGGAATGGGTTCCTCATATAATAAGCCCTTTGCATCGCAAGTCTTATCTCTTTCTCGTTTTTTAATTTGGCTCTTGGTAGTGAATCTCTATCGATAACCTGAAGCAGACAAACTGCTGCACTATATCGTATACTGCATATATCACACACCCCACCTTATCATGGCTTCATCCCATGGGAGACCTTCCGGTATCTCCAGAAATGCCCAGGACTCGTGCATCACGTATGATCCTCTTCATCACTATCAAATCAGCTAGACTATTCAGTCGCATCGTACTGATAATAAAGAACATCATTAGTGAAAGAAGTCTGCCTAGCCGTACCCGAATACCACGTCCAGTTCGTGCACATGGAAGAGCAAAGTCCAGACTTACTGGCTCCTCTGGATCTACTGAAGTTCTCGCATTGTTAGAGATCGATAGTATTTACAGAAATTCCAATCAGGAAGTCAAAAAGGTCGTATCACGCGCTATCAGAGAGAAAGAATACGCCTGCAAGAAGGATACTCAAAACCTTCGCCGAGAGAATGAACAACGGACACGTGAACTCCAGACAGAAAAGAAGAATCGAGAACAGGTACAGGTAGCTCTAGAACAAGAAAGATTACGCCGAGAGAGAGAAAGAGAAGAGATGCTAGCAGACTCGTCGAGAAAGTCTCTGAGGATCAAAGATCTGGAAAAGAGATTGAAAAAAGAAAGGGAACAGAAGATTGAAGCTGAGAATCTGAACACCAAAGCCCAGGCTGAAGTCTATCAACTCGAAAGGGCTCTTCGGGACCAGAAGCAGATGGAAAGAGACAACATAACATTACAAGAGAAGATTGAGACCCTATCCAAAAGGGTCACAGAGGAGGAGGAAAGAAATAAGGAGGAGATCAGAAAGAAGGGTGTCCTCGAAGTGGAGAAATTGGGTCTTCAAGAAGAGCTCAAACATCTTCAAGAGAAATATGGTGAAGAGCAAACGAGGGCGAATAATCTCATGAGAGACTATGCTCAGGCTCTACAAGACAACGAAGCACTCCACAGAAGGAACGCTGACAACGAGGCTGAGAATAACGCACTTCGAGTTCAAAACGAGGAGCTTGAGTGGAAATGTGCTGAGCAAGAAGGGTCCATTAAGCAGCTACAAGCAGTGCATGGTCACATCCAACAAGAGCACGACCAGCTCCGGGCATCTTATAGCAGCCTTGAGGAGCAGCAGCTTGTGCTGACACGCACACACGCTGAGCTTCAAAATAGAAAGGAGCTCCTCAAAGCTCGCTATGCTCGGGTAATCGTCTCCCTTACAAGCTGTTTGCGTGAATGGCAGAATGGAGACCACAACGGTATTCGAAGAACACGGGTCCAAGAACCGGCCTTCGTGAGGCGAAAGAGCGAGATGACATTGTAAGTCAGCAGTGGGTGTTTAATAGACTATCACTGACGGTCATTCAGGAGAGCGCGGAACGGAACGGAAATAACACACTGTGATAGTCAGCCCGTCAAGCTGGCCATGAACCTCTTCTCATAGAGTCTGAATAAAGTTGATGTTGTAAAAGCGCACAGACGGGCCAACCTTGGTCATTCTTCAGATGGCAAATTGTTAATATAGAATTATAGACGATTTCTATGTACGATTACTTTCTTGAGCCTTTATGGTATCCCAAATCCGCCACGGAGTCTCGTAAGATATACAATGCATTGTGTATTATATAAGCTAGCTCCTCTGGTTATATTATACCTTCTATTGAACGGTTCACGACAGAGGCAAGCTCTTGAATGGGAAGTAGGAAACGGGAGCCTCACTAGAATTATGAGTGGTCTATTTGTACAATTCGTTTCACCAAAATGAAGTTGTGGGGAATGAACAAGGGTCTATTTTTGTTGTTGCGTCGTAAGGAAGTTAAAAGAGATTAGAATACAAAACGGCCATCATGGGCTGAGTCCAGAAGAAATATCTACCATGTGAATGCCTCTTCGACGAAATCAATCACCATCCCCTGTCCCACTCTGTGGCGGGTAGCTGCTCGGACTTCATCTGCAAAGGCGCCAGGCCCGCAGACCGAAACTGCCGTTGCGCCAACACGGCGTGCTGCTACTTCGTCCAAGACCACGTCGGGTCGACAGCGGCCAGCGAACATCTGTACAGTGGCGCTAGGAGAATTGATCTCGCGATTATGCTTTGGCTTGGACACAAAGAGCTTGATAATGAGCATGTCGCGCCGGTTCGGCATCTGTAGTATTGTGTCCATGTATTGGCGCACCCACGCCAGACTCTCCGTACTGCGGACAGACCAGATCAGATAGATCTGTCTGGTAGCCACACGCTCCTCCGAGGCGCGGAATATCAGATCGCGAACGTGTAGCATATGATGGGTGATGCCAGCGCCTCCGGAGAATAAGACAACAGTCCCGTAGCTGCCCAAGGATGAAGGGTGGGATGCATAAGGCCCTTCAATGTATCCAGAAATACGGAGTGTTTTTTGTGGTGAAGCTGAAGCTTTGTTGTAAAGTTTGCGGGTCATGCCAGTTCGAGCAGCAACAATCAACGACACCGTCGTCGGCAGCTTGCTCGTATCGCAAGAATCCTCGAGATCAATGAAGGACTGCTTTTCAATACTCGAAGGACTTAGCATCCCAGAATTCTCACGATCGAGCAAGCTAGGCGGGAGCGCTGGTGGAGTCACACAGCTGAACGGTTCGACCCATGCAACAGAGAAAGGATGAGACATCCATAGTGAGACGCTTGGTATATAAGCATAGACATGGCTCCCTGGGCCAACGTGGACACGCTTCGGTAGATGGAAGGTCACACGGCATGCTTCTCCAGGAAGTGCTTCGACAACAAGTTTTGTACTGCCATTCTGTCGCGAGACATTGAGATATAGCAGCCTTAAAACTCTAATGCACCGTTCGGTAATCCAGATCCCAATGATAGCCGCGATCCAAGAATGCTGACGAAGATCGTCCAGTCTCAAATGCAAATAGACCCCGACAACTGCCGAGAGAGCAGCAAGCTGATGTAGGTGTAGGAATGTCTCGTAAAAGGCGTGTCGAATTGGAGACGGGGAGTGAGTGAGAAGAAAGATCATCGCACATGTCCCTAATAGACCCCAGGTAAAGAACGGGGTAGTGGTCAGACGATGGAGCATGTCATTGAAATCTTGTTCATCACACGCATTTATCGCCCAGGCCACAGTATGTGTGATGCTTTCTAGCACAACAATGCGGCCCAGCCATCGATGTAGAAGATTATACGTATCGAAGCTCACATGGAGTAGCGGAATCAAAGGGTTGTTCCGACATGCCAGAATGAAAAGAGGGACCATATTCAACACTGCCAGGTTTCCAGACCTGCCTCGAAGTTCTGCGATCAATGCCGCTTTCTCGTTGACTTTGTAGTCCAGAAAAGCACAGTAAGCGACTTGGCTTGAGACGTATAATGTGATTAAAACGATGTGGAATCTTGACGGAATAGTACCAATGCTGATGGCACTCGAAAGTTGGATCTCCCTATTGTGCCTTTTGCTACCCAAAGGCGCATACAGAAGGTGTTTCTTGATGTTTGCCCATAGCGTAGAGCCTTCGATTCCCCAGTACGTCTGCTGTCGTTTGGTAGCTGTCAGTGAGCTCAGTAAACGGGCGTATGCCAGGGTCATCTGGCCGATGCGGCAGCAGAAGACAACCATGGCCACAAGGGCCAGAGAGGTGTAAATGATCCGCGTAATGAGGACATCGAGGGGCACATCAACACCACCCAACCCCCTCGAGTACTCAAAAACATAAGTCGCATTTGTTCCATGCGGGCCGGAGGCTCGAGGCCCCGACAAGATTCCCATCGAACCTCTGTCACCTGAAAACTGTCGCGCGTAGTAGGTATTGTGAAGACTTTCGAAGCAGGACTCACGACCAGCGCAAGACGGGCTTATCAACAACGAACTGAAACCTAGTACAGATGAGGTATGCTGGAGGAATCCGCTGATCGATAAAGACTCAAGACGTCACAACGAAAGTAATCGAAGAAACGAGACAGCGTAGATCGTACCCGCGGTGCAAAGATATGGAATGCAAGGTGGTTGGGGACAACGAAAGGAACGCGGGGATCTACTCCGCTCAGTCAAGGGATATCAAGCATTTAGGGGACCTCAATTTTCAGGCACAGAATAAATGAATGGGGTGTTCCTGTCAATAGCTGAGCAGCTCCTATTGACAGTTTTGTGTTTCTTTGTTAGAGTTTAGTAGCCGTGTGAGGTCACGAGCTACGGCTTGATAACTCTAGACAGGGAGATCACTGTAACGAACGGCAAGAGTATTTGACTCTAGAACAGTAGTTGTTTGGCGAATGAGTGGGATCTGGAGATATTGTACTGTAGTCGAGGTCTTCTCTCCTGATTAGTGCCAAGTATCGCTTTATTAGTGTCGTCACCGACGTAAGAATGGCAAATATACCAACCTCGATGTGCGATAGCTTATTCATAACAGGAATGATCTTCAACAGTCAGGCACCAGGCTTGACGGGCATGAAAGCACCACCAGTGGAGATTCAAAGAGCAAAAGCCAACAATGATGAACGCCAAGCAGGACAAGCGGAGGGTCGCAATACCAATATTGCTAGTCTCCTCCAGCAGACGTTAAGGGAGAAGGAGATGATGCCAAGAGAAGGGAGACCAGCGGTCATTTAAGGCGTCGCTGAACGAGAAAAAAAGGGCCTTGCAGACAAACCCACGGGAGAGGAACGATCCGGAGTCGAGGCTCGCGGGACCAGCTCATCAAATCTGCAGAAGAGCGTCATGTCCATGAGTCTACTGGACCAGGACAATTCACAGGTCTCGCGCTGAAAGATGGCGGTGACCAATAACTCGCAGTGGCTGGATGCGATCTGGCGGTCCCTGCCGTGGTATTAGTCAATCTCGCCGTGTCAGTATCAATGACTGACCTTTTGGCTCAAAGCATCTGATGTTGAATAAGAGAATATCACTATTTCCACAAAGTTATCCCCTTTCCACCACGCATTACCGCCGCCCCTGTGTTGTAGATCAAGGGACACTCCAGCCTATCGGTACAACTCCAGATCGCTGTCTTAAAACTTGCCAGAGCAGTTGAAACATTTTGCCAAAGCTAGTTTGCCACCACACACAAAGATACAACATAACTGGCACGAACTGCACTCTACTACCGGGATCTTGCGCCCTTGGAACTGGGAGTTCAACTGAAGAGCTGACATGGATCCAATACAGCCACACGTAACAGCCTTGATCCTTTCAGTATGGGACCTATCTACCGACAATCAAAGTTTTTTTGCGGATGTTTCTTCCCTCCTTGGCATGATGGCCATGGTTGGCTGTTCTTTTCCGCGCTTGTCTTGTTTTGAAACAGTGAAACACTCCACAGAAAGCACTCGCTGTCCGACAACAATGGCACTTGTTAAAGGTTCAGTGATTGCATATTTCTTTGCAACACTACTCCCTATACCCTACTGAAATAAGCTGAACCTTGGAGTCATTAGTAGTTACTGGGCCTTAGTAATAATCATGGAGTATTATCACATTATGAGAAGAAACTTTGTGATTTTTGTAACCCAAGGGCTGCTTCTCATCCCGAAGGACAAGTACGTGAATGAGGACAGAAAAAATATTTTGCCTCTGGATGTTCCCTATAAGGACGAATTCCCCTATCGGTGGAGCTAGTTTTAGTCACCAAGCGGAGTTTTCTCACGTTGCCCCGAAAGTAATTCCACTGATGTTACCGTTGCTAATTCCAACTTGGAATCCAGAATTACCACTTGCAAATTTCACCTGTACTGGACGATCGCGGTCCTTATCTAGGGCTTTCAAAACAGCATCCTTTTGAGCTCGTAGCAAAAGTTCTTCCAGTATCTTCAGCAGCGTTTTCAGAGTCTGCTGTTCCTGACTAATCTGCCTTATGGTATCTTCCCTAGCTTCTTCTTCGACCTCGTCCTCTTGTCGAACACCGTCGCCAATACTAAGCTCCTCCAGTCTCATAACTGCATTGTCCCGTTCTTCGTTGGTGGTTTTGATAGCACCTGCGATCTCGACTTGCTTCGTCGATATGATTTTCTCAACTTTCTCAGTGATATGTGACTGACGAATAGAACTGTATCTGTTCATTAAGGCATCAGTATCTCATCCCATTGGCCGAGCCTTTGAGATCACCTACAACGTTGCTATGCTGACCACAGAATTGATGGTTATCTTGCAGCCCTGTAGTTGCTCCAGCATCGACTTGGTCTGAGCCTGCTTGAGAACCCCGATGTTTGCTCGATCCAACCGCGACAGCTTTCCAGAAGAAGAGCGTCTCGTCCAGTGCTGCAAGTTTTGCCGAATCATATGACATGTCTTGGAACAAGCATGGGTAGCAGCCTCCACTTGGTCTGCTATTGCTCCGCCGAATGCGTCCCAATCTTCTTTTGGGATGTCTTGAAGCGAGGCGAGAGCCGCTTCAATGGATATTATGTGATTTTTCAGGGCCTCGACGGTCTGCGGTGCATCTTTTATATTTCGCAGGTCTTCCAGGAGAATACGAGCTCCGTGTAATGCTGGAACGATAAGGCCGATAATGCTTACGCTGACGGTCAGCGGCTCCGCCATTATATCTAGTGAACGAAAATGGCAGCGAAAAGCAGGAAATGAAAAGGAGAACGAAGAGCCTACTTTATCTCTTATATCTACAACCCCGGCTTCAGCTGAGATGCACGTCCTGCCTAGTGCGGGGGGCCACTTCATACAAATCACCTGACAACGAGGCTGCGGCTGAGTACTTCGAATGAAACGCATGCTAGGTCAATGCATTTGCTCTCGAATATTGATCCAAGGTTGAGAGCAGTATATTCGACAGCGATGGCAGATATATCTTTTGGGGATAGAAATGCTGGATTGCAGATGGGGATTAGCAACGGGTCGGTTACAGCGCACTTCCATGTCCCAGGTACATGATGCTCAAAGTCTGATTGTCTACGTTTCTCTAACTCTGTAGCGCCCGAACGACCTGAAACTCCTCCAAATCCATTATCGACTGTACCTTTTCCGCGGGATCAGAATTTTGTCAGTCGTGATACACTGCTGGATCTTCTCCATGAGAAAGCTTCGATGCCAGGAGCTAGAGTAGCTCTGGTAGGCTTAGGCGGTGTTGGGTAACTGAAATTCCATCGCGTTACTAGTCGGATATCCGCTAATTACTATAAAGAAAGTCGCAAATTGTCATCGAATACAGTTACCGAATCCGCGAGCAATCATCCGAAACGTGGGTCTTCTGGGTTCACGCGAGCAACCAGGCACGGTTCGAGCAGAGCTATTGGGATATCGCAGACCGAGTCAAGATATCTGGTCGAAAAGATCCCAATGTTGGTATCTTCAAGCTTGTCCATGACTGGCTTTGTGAGGAGAAATTCGGGAGGTGGATTCTAATCCTCGATAATATCGATGACGCTCGTTTTCTCGAAATGCCACCACCCACGTCCCAGAGTAAACGGGAAAATGATGCGAAGAGGCCCCTGCTTAGTTATCTGCCTGTGACTCCGCATGGGTCTATAATTGTTACGTCGTGTAACAAAGCTGCAGCATCGAGAATCGTTGAAGATAACAACATTCTCACTGTGGAACCCATGGATGGTATACAGGCACCAACGCTATTTCAAAGGACGCTGCGCAATCCGCAAAGCCAACAAGATGTCAACGAGTTGGTGGCTGCACTTGAGTATATGCCGTTAGCAATTGTACAGGCGGCATCGTATATCAGGCAGCGAGCACAGCGCTATTCCGTGAAACAATACTTGGCGGAATTTCAGAGAAGCGACCGCAAGAAAATAGATCTCCTCGATCGCGGGGGAGGAGAGCTGCGGAGAGACAGAGAAGCGAAGAATTCGATCATACTTACTTGGCAGATATCGTTCGATTATATCCGCGAAATAAGACCCTCGGCGGCTGATCTTCTATCACTCATGAGTTTCTTTGACAGGCAAGGAATTGCGGACTATCTCCTGCGAGATCCCGACGAGAGCCGAGGTAGGGCTGAGAGGCCACAAAAAACGAAAGAAAGTATGCAGAGTGACAGTGACCTGAGTAGCGATGATGGAAGTAGCTCAGCGGAATCCGACAAATCTCATTTTGAAGAGGATATCATAATATTAAAGGACTACTCGTTCATTTCCAGCACGGATGCAGTGAGCTTTGAAATGCATAGGCTCGTACAGCTGTCCACACAGAAGTGGCTCGAAGCAGACGGGCAGCTTGAACGATGGAAAGCGCGGTTTTTTAAGAACCTGTTAAGGGAGTTCCCCGCACGAGCATATGAAAATTGGGAAAAGTCCCAATTGCTCTTCCCCCATGCACAATCGGCACTGATGCAAAAGCCTGGTAGCCCGGAGGCCATGATAGACTGGGCGACCTTACTAACTAATGCGGCCAAGTTTGCCGTGGAGAAGGGAAGATTCGTCGACTCTGAGACATTATTGACAAAAATGGCAAAGACACTGAAAAGAGTACTAGGTCCGGAACTGGAAGATACTATTAGTGGCCTTAGGCTAGCGAGTTGGGTTCTTCAATTCCAAGGGAAAATAGAAGAGTCCGAGAAAATATGTCGACAGATCCTGACGTACAGAAGTGAGTTAGGGGATCACCATCCCGACCTACTAGCAACAATGGAGTCTCTGGGCAGAATACTTGAGCGTCAAGGGAAATATGATGAGTCAGAGCAAATATATCGACAGATTCTAGCTGTCAAGGACGGCCTTGACACTCAAACGTGCACAAACCTAGCTAGGTCACTAGTGAGACAAAAGAAATACGACGAGGCACAAGAATTATTCCGACAAGTCTTGAGAGCTAGAACAAGTGCTCTCGGGAATGACGACCCTCTCGTATTGGCTGCTATGACTGACCTGGGTTTAGTGCTTACTCTCCAAGGGGAGTTCGACAAAGCAGAGCATATACACCGACGGGTCATAGCAACTGGAGAGAGGGTGTTAGGATTTCGCAGTCCGTATATACAAGCGTACATGGCTAATTTGGCCATAGCCCTCATTGGGAAAGGAAATTTTGAAGAAGCAGAAGCGATACTAGAACAGGTCCTAGCGTTCAGTGAAGATATTCTAGGGATCGACCATCCGAATATATTAGTGAGAATGCAGGCGCTCGCTCGTCTTTGGCAAGAGTATGGCGGGCCCTTAGCATCTTTGGAGCTTTTCCAAAGGTGTATTGAGATACAACAAGAAAAACTAGGTCCCGATGACCCGCGTACCAGACAAACCATCTCCTTTCTTCGAAGCTTTTTGGCGCGCTATCTCTCCCATTGATCCGTCAACATCGGTTGGGGCTTCCCATACGACAAATAGATGGAGCTCCTTTATCACGCAGAAGACGTCAATTTGTGACAATAATACCTCAGACGGTAGCTGAAAATTGGCTATCAAGTTGTTCTGGAAAATCTATATGGGTATCTTCTTCTCTTGAAATATCTGCACCATTAAAAGACCTTTTCCTATGTCCAACGAATAGTTAAACCATTTGTTGTTGTATTAGCCAAAATACATATGATCGATGGCGGTGATACTGCGGATAGAATCTATTTTCATAATAACGCAAATAAATACAGGTCATAAGTCTCTTTTAATTAATGCGTAGTGTCTTCAAAATTGCAGCAATTCCACTATCCGCGTTTTCTTACCGACCCATCCAGCCACCATCCACGCAAATAACCTCTCCAGAGACATAATCACTTGCGTTGCTTGCTAGGAAAACCACGATTCCCTTGAAGTCTTCCGGCTTGCCCCAACGTCCCGCAGGAATGCGAGCCATGATGCCCGCGTTGCGGCTTTGGTCGTTAATCAACGCAACGTTCATATCCGTGTCAATGTACCCGGGAGCGATCGCATTCACAGTAATACCCTTGGATACCCATTCATTCGACAGAGCTTTGGTCAGCTGCGCGACACCACCTTTGGACGCAGCGTACGCAGGAACGGTGATTCCACCCTGGAACGACAGCAGTGATGCGACATTAATGACGGAACCACGACGACCAGACGGGAACTCAGATGCATCTCGCGAAAGTAAGTATGCACCAAAGTCACGGGATAGTGTGAATACAGATGTCAGATTGACTTGCAGAACCTATACCCCTGGTAATTAGCTTACTGCACTGCTAAAATCAGCCATTGTTAAAGGAGACCCACCTCATCCCAGTCCTCATCAGGGAACTTTTCACTTGGATGTCTACGCTGGATTCCAGCGCAGTTGAGAAGAATATCAGGCTTAATGCCCTGTTTCTGCAGTGCAGGTATTATGCCCTTGACGGAATCGCGGTTGGACAGTTCAGCGACGTGTATCGTAGCTTTCCGACCAAGGCGGGTGATCTCGTCGCGTGTGGCGGTGTTAGATTCATCTCTCTAGGTGAGTTTATTAGCTTCGTATAGGCATATCAAACATGGATGAGCACGTAAGGCGTCCAATGCTGCTTTCAAAGAGCAGACAATGCATCTCCTTAGAAGGTACTCAATTGCCTCGATTTGGAAGTATGAAATGAACTATGACAAGATTAAACCTACTTGAACAAGAACAACATCAGCACCGGCCTCCGCGAGGGCCACTGCCATTGCTTGTCCAATTCCTCTAGTTCCTCCCGTGACGAGAGCGGTCCTGCCGCTCAATGAGAAAAGAGAAGCTGCCATTATGAAGTCGTGTAGTTGGAACGAAATAGGAAGATGGACAAGTCCCCGAACAGCAGGATTGTCTGGAATATATCCGTCGCGCGGATTCTGCCTTGTTGCGTTGAGAACAAACACTCGATGATTGCGCAGACAAACGTGGCGTGACCTGTCTTAACCGGTGATATGAAGCTTGTAATGTCTTCTGGCAAAGTTCTCCAATAGCAATTGGATCTTCGAAAAGAGCTGCTCGGTATCTGTTGCAGAGTTTGACTTGAAAGAAATCCTTTAATTAGAATAATTAACGAAGCTATCGTATCCCGAAACGAGATCTCTCCCCTACGGATATATATTGGTGCCCCGCATTTCACAGACAGCTCGCAGAAACCGCCGATTCTACCCCGCCATACGTCGTCCTGCAATTTATTATTCGCTGTACTTGACCAGAAGTACGCAGTACTCTAGAAAGGATTCCCCAATAATACGTGCCTCCCGCTAGAAATTACAGCTAAACAGCTACTCCCACAGCATCCATGGTACTCGGTGCGAAATGGACCATGCGCTTTGGTTCCTGCAAGAAGAGGAGAAATCGAGGCATGTTCAATTGCCGTCGCCATATCAAGAATTTTCCATCGCCGACACCTTCCCCCCACGCGAGAACATCGATCAATACGGCAATTTCGCGGCACATCCAAGTGGGTCCGTCGTCGGTTATTGAACCTTGGTGTGGGTATATCGGCTATTGAGAACCCGGCTTTTGAAGTTCCATATCGGGTAATCGAAATAGCCGACGCATCTCCCAATACCTGGAACCAAGACTGCCCTGGTGATAATAATACGTGAGAGATGAGTGATTCTTCCGGGAGCATGGGGAGAGAGAAACCAGGAGGGTGGCAATGGGTATTTAGCATTTGAGAAGCATGTGCTCGTGAGGGGTAACTTCCAGTTTGTATATTGAAGATGTATTTACGCCAGCTACCAAACCCATGGAAAAGGTTACTGCATATGAGCTCAAGTCGAATGTAGATTTATTCCTTCAGAGTTATAATTCAACAGAGGGTGTTATACTCTACAGAAGTAAAAGTATATGGGTAGAAACGTCGCTTAAGACAGAAGATGCTCCACATGATGGATTGAATATGAAGATCCTTTTGTTCCTCCTTATGCAAGTCAACTACCCTGTTCACCAGCAACATATTAAGAATAGTCCAGTACACACTGTCTAGGGCTCATACTTGATAAGGAACGACAAGGGACAAAAGCAAGGATCGCTACCAGGCAGGCATACTGGCCAGGACTAACTAGCATGAAGCTTCTTGTGCACGACCCACTTGGTAATACTCTTGTCTATATAGTGCATATACAACAGTGTAAAATCTTCATAATTATCATGGAGACCGACACTGATGATGTCGGATATTTCTACAGCGAATTTTGCAGGAATGGCCTGCCAGACCCCTGCATTTACTCGTGACCTTGCTCAACGCCAGATATAGCTACCTCGTAGGAGTCTTCGTCTCTTGCTAATGTGACTGGGCAATAAATCACTAGGCTGCGTTGATTCGAATCCATGGTAAGAAGATCTTGTGAAGCGAGGTTTTGGAAGTGCCAGAACAATGTCATCCTACAAAGTGTGTATCACAGCGAGCCCTATTGACAATCCAACAGCCCAACGCCAGCAACACCCCCGAGCCGCAGTTCCATAGAAACTAGCCGTTAGCGACCAGCCGAGCCGAGTTTGAGTATCACCATCGATTCTTGTGGCCGGGAGAGTCAGACGGACAAGGCCCGAGAAGTGTCACCGGCCCCGCGTTGGGCGCCCAATGGAGCGAGCATGCTTACCCGGGGCGCCACCGGTGCTTTTTGCCCAGTCCGGCTCGTGCACCTCACCACACGCGGAGACTCCAGAATCCCCTCAGGACAAGGCGAAAAGACCCTGGGGTTGCTGTGGGGAAGAGCTGGTCTGTGTCTGACGCTGATGGTCCCTGTTGGAGCATTAGGAATAGCTCCCTGGTGCCAGCAAAACAATTTTGAGTCTTTTTCCTGTCTTCTTTCATTTCTTCCTGGTGACTGGGACTATGCGACACATCGAAAACAACCTTAACGGAAGCATCAGATGTATCCATACGGAGGAGTGCGTTGATCATACAGCTGTTAGATTAAAACGAAAGATTTGAACACTCTTTCGAGAATCGTTGCTGTGATTATCGACACGGTTAGCAATAGCAGCAGCAGATACTCGAACAATGCGGTTGCACAACAATTCGCCTTGACGCCAACGTGAGCTTTGAATTGATTTCACTTGAAAGAATCATGACTGCCGAAGCACAGAGCCCGGTCTTGAAAAAGGCCGTAAAATCAAAATCCAGGTCGGGCGCAGACCATCTGATGAAGCGCGTTTCGAGAGCTTGCTTGCATTGTCGTCAGCGCAAGTCGAGATGCGATCTGTAAGTCTGTTTTAGCGATAATAACCCCGCCCAAGACAAGCAATTCTAGCCGCCAGGATACATGATCCTCTTCCAGTCTTTCCTGCGATACTGACAAGCAGAAACAGAGACAATAGTCCCAATCCGGGGACACCACCGTGTCAGCGCTGTCTTCGAGAAAAGCGCGAGTGTGTCCTGGGCAGTTCCAACAGAGGTGGCCGTCGCATCCGAAAGAATAAGATTAGCAATATCACACCGGCCACTGTGCCTACACCAACGAAGACTGTTCAACGGGAAGATACATCCGATTCGCCTAATTCAGATCGCTCTTCCTTTCCGATTTACGCTGGTTCCTTTGTCTACGTTCCGTCTGAGAACACCGTGACGAACGGGACAACTACAAAGGATGACGAAATTGTGTCAAATGCCGATAGTGCAATTGAAGAGGTTCCAAGAAACCCATCTGATGCATGGCAGTGTTTGAGCAGGGTCGCTAATCGAGGCGCGGAGGCTGCTGATGTGGAAAGACTGGAAGACCGTCAAACTGGCGATTCATCAGATCTCCCGTCAACTAATGGATACCAGAACGGGGACAGAATCGACTACCACGTGAGAAATCGCATCAATGAATACAGGCTTATCCAAAACCGTGCACTTGATCTCGAAACCGTATGGTTTCTGGTGAGTCGTTACGCTGAGCACTTTCATCCGTACTTCCCTCTAGTACCTAGGAGGTACTTTGACCGCAATGCTCTGGGAACATTTGCAGTAAAGGAGAAGCATCTCTTAACAGCAGTCCTCACGATTGCTACCAAAGACCTCGTCGAGCGCCCAGATATCCATGAGCATTGTTCGCAATACATGCACGAGTTGATTTCGGGGATTGCTGCCGGTGCCGATTGCGGAGTTGAAGCCGTCGAAGCTCTACTCCTTCTGGCTGAGTGGGAGCCACATGGATTACGGCCAGGAAAAACACCTGTTGGAAGAGGAGAAGAGGATCGAGCAGCGTGGATGCACGTAGGTCTTGCACTGCGCACGGGGTACTTCCTCGGTCTGGACCGGACATCATTTCGAGGCGACTGCGCTGGCGATCCTCAAACGGATGAGCGCAAGCGTTTGGCATGGGCCAACTGTTATATCTCAGATCGCCTG
Source organism: Paecilomyces sp. COH1141 (assembly GCA_003123655.1). Classification (NCBI taxonomy): domain Eukaryota; kingdom Fungi; phylum Ascomycota; class Eurotiomycetes; order Eurotiales; family Thermoascaceae; genus Paecilomyces; species Paecilomyces sp. COH1141. Next base: position 257,941 of record QBDR01000009.1, read on the forward strand.
ATATCAGTCCGCATCGGCCGTGCATTCTGGTCTCGAGGACCCGGGCCAATGACTGGGCTGGTTAGTCAGGACTTTCCTTCTCTACAGCCTATGAACGACGGAGATGAGGACTACGCGAACATCTTCCAGGCCTCGCTGGACCTGACCCAATTGTACGGGAATGTCCATGATGTACTTTACTCTGGGATGCGTACGAGCAATCAGATGATGCTCATGGGTGATTATGTCAAGTATGCGGATGACTTCCGGTCAGGCATCTTGCGATGGAACCAAAAATGGGGTAACTTGGCTTGTATGGTCATTGTCGTTCCACGTTTTCTTCGATTGGCTAACAGTGTGACAGGCTCCCACCACATTAAAGCGACGCTCCGCATGTCATATGAATACCTGCGACTTTACACAAATGCGTTTGCGTTCCAAGCCGCAATCTCCCAAACACTCGTGTCCAAACCAAAAGACGATGTCCACCCAACGAGAGAACATCTTAGGACTACATTCAGTAATCTCGCATCGATGCAAGATGCTCGTTTTATATATGATTCGGTGGATGCTGCCAAAGCCTATTTAAACGTTCTGGTCAGAGACGTGGACCCTGAACGTCACCTTCGTTATATGCCTCTGCGCTTTTATTTGTATGGTTGTTCATTTCCCTGTGAAATAGTCACATCTAACTCCGCTATAGTTATAGTATCTACGCTGCGGTTTTCCTATACAAGGTAAGAGCTCTGGGGGGTTGACTTCTCAATCTAGGCTAACTGCCTCTCTAGGCCCGTTCTTTCGGTGTGTTACGACTGAACGAGGAACTTGTTGTTCGGGAGCTCGTGAGCAGAACGACAGAAAAGCTCAACCGAGCGAGTCCGGGACCCGACGACATTGGATCTCGATATGCACGACTTTTGGAGCTTTTGTGGAAACCAAAATCTAATATTACTGCGCTGCCATCACCTCAGGGAACCCACATCAGCAATGATGTTCAACTGCCTGCTCCCATGCCCAGTGTTCCTGAACCGGGATACATGCAGTTCAGCCCAGCCAACGATTTCTCCTGGCTCGACCTCGAGGCAGTTGGTGACTATGTCGATCCCACACAGATGACTGGGACAGATATTCTTGGTTTTGACTCTTTTCAGAGCCCGGGGGTATATACTGCTGGACAGGAACGTTCATTGTGGCAGACACCAGGGTGGTCCAATGATATGTCCGCTAGTCTGCCCTTCTAAACCCGCAAGCGCTCCGTCGATCTTGAGCGCGTGGACCTGGGTCTCCTGCTAAATATCAAGCTACTTTTGTGCCATGTTAATTGTACTCGGAGTCAACTGCCTTGTTCGGCGGTGTCTTCTGTGGCTGGTTAGTGCGGGGGCCCCGTGGGGGTTTGCGGGGAGAACAATTTCGGCGGCTTACTTTCGGGATACCTTTATCCGATAATCATTAACTACCCCGCGACAGCCCCTCCGGCCTGGTAGGTACCGTACAGTACTAGTGCGGGATAACCAGGAAGGAATTCCAAGAGTGAGCAGATCGTAGCTGGGAAGGTCAATTGCATAGGCAACCGTGTCTGCCTACGATCTACTTCTTCGAGGCCAAACTGCTGCCAGAACCCAATGGCCGATCTCAATGAGATCCAGGGTCGTCTCGCCCTAATCACAGGAGCGTCTGGAGGGTAAACAATCCTTCTAATGGGTCCATATATCTCTACTGACGGTGCAACTGCGGATGCAGAATTGGAGCAGCATGTGCTCGCCAGCTTGCGCAACGCGGAGTCCATCTTGCTCTGACATACTCCAGCAATGCAGCGGCCATAAATGCTCTCGCAAACGAATTAAAATCGAGCGGTCCACACTTACGCGTCTCCGTCCATCAGGTAGATGTGGCTTCGGCAGAGCAGATCCAGGAAATGTTTGCGCAGATAGACAAGGAACATGACCAACGGCCTGACATTCTGGTCTCGAACGCTGGATACGGCAAGCGAATCCCCCAAGTCTGGGACATCTCCCTAGAGGAGTTTGACTACACGATCAACGTGAATCTGCGCGCGTCATTCATTCTCGTCAAAGGCGTAGTAGAGCACATGAAAGCTCAGCGATGGGGGCGAATCATTTTTATGTCCTCAATAGCTGGGTATGGCGGTGGTATTAATGGATGTCGTAAGTTCCACTATGATACTTCTGTTCGTACCAGGCATATAGCTAACAGCATGCTTGAACAGATTACGCATCCTCAAAAGGCGGCCTGACAGGCATGATGAAGAATCTCGCGACTCGCCTAGCAGAACACAACATCAGCGTCAACGACGTTGCCCCGGCTATGATTGGGGATACCGGCATGATTCCTGGTGCGCAGGCAATCCCAGAAGTCGCTGCCAATATTCCGCTAGGCAGACTCGGCACGCCAGAAGAAGTTGCCAATGTAGTCACGATGCTGGCTACGACGGGATATATGACTGGACAGAGTTTGTTAATAGCTGGGGGCTTGAAATGAATTAATGTCATGCTGGATATATTGTATTTATTCATTTTAATTCCGAAATCTCCTATTTTGGGTCAGGCCGCTTCTCTGCTTTTGTCATAATGTATCGCATCAAGTCATTACGTCAAGCAACTGCTACAAACATCTCGCCTCTTCTCAATCAACGCCCCTGGCATCAACTCCCCATCTCTAGTAATGTTGTACAAACCACATATTCATCTCTACAACTAAGTCCATAAAGATTCATCATTAGCATAATCAATCCTATCCACAACTACCACCATTTTCATAGCTTGGACACCACCGGACTTCTGCTCACCTGATCAGCACTCCCACTCTCAATCATCACCTTCACAACCGGGACACCCTTCTCATCTACTCCCTTCCCCGCCAAAGTAAAGGCTCTCTCGCCGCCTCCCTCTGCGGCCAACTGCACACGATGCGTAACCACCTTCTGCTCAACAACGTTAAACTTCCCACTCGCCATCAACGCAATCGCAGCCGGGTACGCGTATCCATCGTAGCGGAACACACCAATGATATCGACCTCGCGCAGCGCCGCCGCTCCAACAGGGAGCGTCTGCACAGGATTGCCCATTCCAATCTGCACGAGAACTCCGCCTGCAGCAGCAGCATAGATGCCTCCTTGCACGCACGCCGGCACACCAGTGCAGTCGTATACACGGCTAAATCCCTGGGGAACACCATGCGTCTCCTTCAGGGTCTTCGCAAGCGATTGGGCATTCTCCAGCGCGTAAGCGACCTGTTCAGCATGCGGTGCATCCTTCGCTGGAGGCGGGGTTGCTGAGCGCGGAATGAGATGTGTTTTCAAACCGAGATTGAGCTCTTCGGCGATCTTCAGTCTCGAGGCATCGATGTCTGCCACGATGATCTTCGTGAAGTTCTCCGATGTAGCCAACGCCGCGGCGAGTAGGAGCCCAATTGCGCCAGCGCCGAATACCAACGCAGCTGTCTCCTCGCCCACGGAGCTGGCCAGCTCCACGACCTCTTTACTAGGCGGATGCGACCTCCTGATCGCATGCAGACAGACGGCGAGAGGCTCAAGTAACGCACCACCGGCGTAGGAAACAGAATCAGGCAGCTTATGACACATCTCCGCGGGATGGTTCGTGAATTCCATCAACGTCCCGTCGAAATGGGGGTAGACTTTCGCACTACTTCTGAACTTCATTTCAGGACAGATGTTGTACCGGCCCTGTTTACACAGGGAGCATTTGCGGCAGGGGATACCGACTTCGAGAGCGACGCGGTCGCCGACCTTGAGGGTTGTGACGTCTGGTCCGAGGGCCGTTACGGTTCCAGAGGACTCGTGGCCGAGACACATGGGCTCGCGGACAACGAAGTCGCCATTACGGCCGTGGTTGTAGTAGTGCAGGTCTGAACCGCAGAGGCCTGTCGCGCGGACGGCGACTTGGACTTCGGAGCCGGTGGGAGAGGGGACGTTGCGAGATTCCTGGGAGGTTGTCAGAAGAGCTTTTGTAAATGTGTAATAGGCTATAGGTATTCAATTCTTTGAAATGGGAGTATACATGAGATATGAAAAACAATAGATGAATACGAATAGATAGCTAGACCCATTATTTGCGTGGGGGAGCATCCCTAGATCTGACCAAAAAAATCACAACAGAAACAGAATCTGGGATACAATGGGGTCCATACCAAGCGGAGATCCTTAGCACCATGAAGCACAAGCGCCTTTGAAGGCTTGCTGCCTTGTACTGTTGTTGCGGATGCCATTCTTGCTAGTTAGATCTTCTGCGTGTCTGTATCTGTCCTGCGCGATATCTGCTAGAGCGCTTCTTGTTGAGCTTCCCCCACGAAATATAGGTATGGAAGCAAACAAGAGAATAGATCCAGCTAGAAAACAAGCAGGTACAGCAAACAATGAGAGAAGAGAAGAGCGAATGACTGGATAGGTATAGGTATAGGTATAGGGCGCGATTGCTGCTCCAATAATCAGATGCCAGTTCGGAAAAGAAGCAAAGCGGTGCTGTCAGTGGCGTGTTGTGGGGGTTCCAGATAGATAGTACGTAGTACGGAGCACAAGCATCTAATCCGTTCAGATCAAGCTCGGATAGGCACGCGTCGGCGATTGAAGTTGTACTACTTAGCGTACCATAATCCCTGTAGCTCAAAAACAACGTGGGGGTGGCTAGTTTCGTTACCCCGCAGTGGGTGAGTGATAATACACAGTATGCGGTTGAGTGAAATCGCACGGGTATATCTATCAGCGCATGTAATAAATCCAGCAATAGATTTCTAGAGAGATGATATTACGATCATCTGTCTGATCTCTGGGCTTTTTCGTGGGCATGGATGTAATGTGGGATTGTGGCTGAAGATACCATCGGCCATTGAAATCCGCGGTGTGGATGTGCTTCTCTGTGGGGTTCGGGACTCTGTACATGCTCTACCATAGGTATTTTGTGTTTGTGTAACGTCTTACACAATGTAGAGTACTCCAAGTATCACCGCACGAAGCTTCTCGGGGTTTTTTCCGCTGTGTGGCGGGGCATTGGATCTCCCGGACTCACTGATAGTAAGATGATGCCGTGGGGGAGCATTTCAGCCGGCCGGACGTTTTCAATTACCGTCGATTCCAGAGACATAATTGGACAGGATATAGGAAGAACTTACTAGGAATAACGGTCATCCACAACACATTATCAAGAGGAACCGCTGCCGGTAAAATAGCTGGCTAATATAATCCCCGCTTGTCAACTAAGTACCACATCGCAGATTAGCTGGTCGGGGAGTATGTCCCTATCAGTTAGTCCGGTAGTTGACACAAGGGCAATTGCAGGATTAGCAATGCAGACAACCTAACGATCTGTTGAAGCGTATATATAATCAACAATCCGGGAAAAATATCGGAAGAACCCCACAGGTAGAAATCAGATCTGGGCTGATGGTCAACGTTGATCTATGTAGTAGACGACTCCATGGAATAATTACCCCACGCAACCGTCCCAGCCATTCATAGTGGATATTTGAAGCCGCCCTGACCATCTAAGCAACTGTCCGGTAACCGGATGAGGTCTCAGCAGAAAGGCGGACTTTCTGCGACACTAGAGTACCTAGTGATGATGCGAGGCCAGGCGCGGATAGCTTGTGGAGGAGGACACGCCGTGGCCGATTCCCCATCCATACGGCGCCCCTATGCGCTATCTTTCGTCGCATTCTCTTCTAATACAACCTGATCTTCTTTTGTCTTTTGTCTCTTCTTTCTTCGTCTGAGCTATTCTCTCTCGTTTCCCTTGTCTTCTTCTTCTGTCCTTAGTTGTGTCTTTTGGCTGCTCATCCTTCCTTTGAATACCTATCCTCCAAATACCCCGCGTGACATCATTTCAAACATTCTTTCACGATGTCGTCCCGAGCAGCCCTCCTCATCGGAAAGATCACCCATGCCCGGAAGGAGTGGGAGGCTCTCTCCTCGATTCTGACTCTCAAGGTGGGATCGCATGCATAATCTGACAGCTTCAAGGAATGCGCTGACGCAGATTAACTAGGAATATCCCGATGGAAACCGAGAGGAATTTATCAAGAACTGTCAGAGCGGACAGTACGACGACGTCGTTGCCATCTACAGATCCAATGCCTCGAACAAGGTGGGCAGAATTAATAATGCAAAGATCCAGAAGAGGCCTAACAGTTGCAAAAGGTAACGGGGTCCTTCAATGCGGAGCTCCTCTCAGTTCTGCCGAAATCCGTCAAGTACATCTGCCACAACGGAGCTGGTTACGACAATCTCGACGTTGCTACATGTTCGCAGAAAGGTATGGCTCTCTTATTGTCTTTTTTTTCGAGATTATACTTTGTTTCGCAATCTGCGTTTTAAGCCAGAGGTCCTGCTTCGGCAATCACAAACTTATAATAACCATTCTCTATCCAGGTATCTCGGTTTCAAGCACTCCCGTGGCAGTCAACAATGCGACAGCAGATGTCGGTGTTTTCCTCATGATTGGCGCCTTGCGCCACGCCTGGATTCCAGTCTCCGCGATTAGAGAAGGTGAGACCGCAGCTCTTAACTTCGACAGGAAATTCTGACATACAATGGACAGGAAACTGGCAAGGGCAGACCCCCCTCGGCCATGACCCTCAGGGCAAGACTCTAGGAATACTGGGTATGGGCGGTATCGGTCGGGTAAGACCTTATTGCAGCGAATACATATCAGGATAGCTTTACTGACAAGCCTAGGAAATGGCCCACCGTGCCAAGGCCTTCGGGATGAAGATCCAGTATCACAACCGCTCACGGCTTTCTCCAGAGCTCGAGGGAGGCGCTACATACGTGTCCTTTGATGACCTACTGGCTACTTCCGACGTCCTTAGTTTGAACCTCGCGCTCAACGAGTCAACCCGTCATATAATCAGCGCCAAAGAATTCCAGAAGATGAAGGATGGAATCGTCATCGTCAACACGGCACGTGGCGCCCTCATTGATGAAAAGGCACTCGTCGATGCACTTGAGTCCGGCAAGGTATGTCCCCTCTGGTCATGTGTAACGGACTGCATTTTGTGTTAACGTTGCCATAGGTCAGCTCCGCAGGCTTGGACGTATACGAGAACGAGCCCGAAGTCGAATCGGGTCTTCTGAAGAACCCCAAGGTTTTCCTGCTCCCTCACATCGGAACGGCGACGTATGAGACTCAAAAGGATATGGAATTGCTCGTATTGAATAATCTGCGATCCGCGGTGGAGAAGGGAGAGTTGATCACTCAGGTCCCGGAGCAGAAGGGCAAGCTCAGCAATGGGACGAACGGTCATTGAGAGTCAAGATCAGGGTAAAGGAAAGCGTGAAGTTGAAGTATCTTGGTTTCGTATCTCCCTACAATGATTTCGCATTTTATTTGTGAGTTAGTTAGAGCACCTAGATGGCGGCTGTTTCGTCTTTGACTGCATCGCTCCAGGTTCTGGTAGAGATCAGAGCAGTGATCACTATGTGAGAATAAGCGTGAAGATACCAATGGCGGCAGATATTATGTAGCAATGAATCGTTCACATTTTTGAGATTTTTCCAGCATTCAGCGACAACATGTAGCAAGGTCATCATAATACGGTAATCATAGCACGGCAACAGTTGACTTGAAGCTCGATGGAATCCCGAGTGCCCCACTGAAAGTTACTGCCGGGCGGTGAGAACTGCAACGCAGCCGCAGTGGGTTGGTCCAATGCGGGCTAGCCTTAGGGCTCGCTTAGGGCTTGTGGTGCCAAGGCGAAAAAGCACACTACACCAGACACTTCGAGATCTCCAGTTCCAGCGGCCGACCCGTCATCGAAAAGCGACAACAACTCACCCGACCTCGAGGACCATCCATCTCCGGCAACCTCTTCAAGATGGTGAGTGATTCCGAATCCTTATCTGTCGTCCGACGATCCGTCACGTCGATATTCCCCATTGCCAGCAAGATTGTCAAGTCCTGAGACGTTTGGCGCGCCCGCTCGATTTTTCATCTACCGGCAATGCACATACACCACCGCAATGCGTTACAAGAAGGAATTAAAAGAGCTGTAGCTGACACGCAATCGCGCTTCATATAGGTCCGTTACGCTGCACAGGAGATTCCGGCCGCAAAGAGCGCCCGTTCGCGGGGCTCTTACCTGCGTGTCTCTTTCAAGAACACCCGTGAAACCGCTCAGGCCATCAACGGATGGAAGCTGCAGCGCGCCGTTCAGTACCTCGAGAACGTCATCGGCCACAAGGAGGCTATCCCCATGAGACGGTACGCCGGTAGCACTGGTCGCACTGCCCAGGGTGAGTGACTACATTCTTTTTGCATGGTTACAGGTGTGGGATGGATTGGAGCGAAAACGTGAGATGGAAATATCTGCAGATGGACGGACGACGACATTACGAGGCAACTGGGACAATTGGTTGTGTGTTGTGGACTATGAGGCTTCGATTAGTGGATTTGGGATTTTTCGACACGAAGAGACGGAAAATATGGGTTATTTTGACAATTTTTCCTGGACCTTGCATTGCTGACTTGTATATCCGTCTGCAGGTAAGCAGTTCGGTGTCTCCAAGGCCCGCTGGCCCGTCAAGTCCGCCCAGTTCCTCCTTGACCTCCTCAAGAACGCTGAGGCCAACGCCGACACCAAGGGTCTCGACACCGGCAACCTCGTCGTCAAGCACATCCAGGTCAACCAGGCCCCCAAGGGTCGGAGACGTACCTACCGTGCTCACGGTCGTGTATGTTATTCCTGTTAGCTCGCTGGTTTCTCTCATACTAATCAAATCTCAGATCAACCCCTACATGACCAACCCCTGCCACATCGAGCTCATCCTTACCGAGGGTGAGGAGGTCGTCCAGAAGGCCGTTTCCAAGCGTGAGACCCGCCTGACCTCCCGCCAGCGTGGCGCTCAGATCCGCCGTGCCCTCACTGAGGCGTAAACGGGTTGTTGGATGACGGTGTAGGGGAGCTGGATCCGGGACTGGAGTTTACTGTTACAGGGAAACCAACCTGGTAAAAAAAGAAAGCGGGACGGACTGAGATGATGGATCGGGTGTTTCAGGCGCTGGCTCTCTTCCCAAGGGATGGAAGGCTGCGGTAGCTTGACATCCAGCAGGACCATTTGGCGGGCAATCTTTTCCATGTCGAAGATCCTGATAAAAAAAACAACCCACTTAGGTACTCTTGTCTTGTTCCACTATCTTTCTCCTCGGGTCAACTCGAGAGAATCATGAAATGGGATATGATTTTTCTTGAGATCCAGGGAGTCTGTCGAATAGATCGTACCGAGGAAATACCAATTTCTTTTTGTCTTTCAGCTGCGTTCAGTTTCCGGAGTGACCTCACAAATCTACGTCAACAGTATCCGTAGAACTGTACTGATATTCTGATCGAAGCGAACCTGAGCCCCGATTTATCTAAAAAACCATTAATCTCTATACGCAGTTGCTTCTTTGGCGTTAAGATTACTGATGTAAAATCCGCGAACATGCAGCCGTGCGCTACATGTTGGAAAATAGCCAGAGCACACTCATATGTAAAGGAGCATCCATCGTATACGAGTATAGATTCCCAGCAATATGCACCTTATAAATTGGTTATCATAGATTTTATACACTGGAATTTTCCGTGTTGCATGTAGATTAATCCTCAAATAATAATTGATCGAGACCGCAGAGCCACCAACAGTAGTGGATATATATATCTTGTAGACCAACTGAATTAACCGTAGTTAGTCCATCATAATAGTTGGACCAAACAATTTTTACGTCTAAACTGGACTCATCTAGTCTTGTTTCTTGTATCAGATTTTATTCACTTGTAGAAGTGCCTTTCTCACATTTGCTAAGCTATTTGCTGAAAGTATTATTGTTTGCATGTACCTGTCTCATATCGGGCGATTTAAACAAGTCCCCTGAAGCCGCTGTCTCCCGGCAGAAGGAAGAACTGTTATTTTAGCAGTTCCTGGATAAGTTCCCTGGTGATTTTGAGCTTCATATTGGCGTACAAGAATATTATTGCAAAGATCACACAACTCTTGATGTGCGTGGTGGTGGAAGATGTAATGATAATAGTTAACTAAGCGTCGCGGATAAAGTGGTGGTTGACATAGCCAATCAGAGGGTATCTGGCGGGTCCCAGATAAGATTTTGTATCCACCACAATTTTTCGCATGGTCAAGTACTACTATTGCTTCCAGCTGAGAATCAAAAGCAGCTTGCTCTGATTAAGTCTGAATGATTGCTCCAGACGTAGCCCATTCCACGAAGCCAGGATATCAGATAATGCATCGGTCTAAAAATGCGGACATTTCGCTTGACTAAGATGTATCTGGAAACCTTTAGCGGGTTCGTCGAGTTGCCCGTGTCTGATAAGATACACATTGAGATGTGCAGGTATAACTCGAAGCTACGAAGCGGTTGGTGCACAGCTCTAGTCTGCCCGTCCCTGTCAAGATGCAGTCTTGAGTATCGGTTAGTTCCGGGCACGATCCTTCTGCGGGCAGGTCCTTGCGATCTAGACGTGTCATTAGCTCGTTGTTCGCCGACTACAACTTACACTGAGCGGCCTGTCCGCGATAAGGATGCGATGTTACTGTGTACTCTGCCAGGGCCTTTCGGACTGATAAGGGATATCATTCTGAAAGATTAGGGCCCTGAGCCATAATGATAATGAGGGACTATTTAATATGGCCGATCAGGTGGGGAAGAGACTAGGATTCCCCTGAGAGAAGCTTCAGTATATCCATTGCAGTATATCCATTGGAATTACTAGTCATGAAGCTCACTACTCTGTGTCTTCTTATATCAACAACGTTATTTTCCAGCGCCGTTGCCCTCCCGCAGCCGAAAGCACCATGGGTTAAGAGACCTGGCCATTATCCCGGCGCAAGTAAAGGTCAAGTGAAGAGAGCGTACACGGGTACCAACACGTCAACATGTCCAGTGGACGAGAAGATTCTCATAAAAGCGCCAAAGAAGAATATTTTCATGGGTCTGGAAGACTCGGAGGCTGCGGCTGTTACTGCTTTTCTCCATAAGCAAGCTAGTTTGAATTTAACAGCTGTAGAGAACGCTACAAGGTAAGATCGCTTCTCTCATAATCTCAAGGTAGGCTCCGTATCAGTGAATAGTGACTAATTTTCAAAATCGGAAATAGCTGGGACAATGTTATTTTGCTGGTCGAGCTTCTACAGCCGAATAAGTCCGATGCTCTCCCCTACCTGAACTCGGAAGGGCCGGCTCCTGAGCGTTATGCGAAGGCGACGATTCAGTTCCAGGCAACTGAAGAGCCGTATATCCAGGAGTGGATGGTTGGGCCATTGCCTATATCTGATACCACCACTCTACAACCTCTCAACTATCTGTACAATAAAGGGACCGGGACGCAGCGCGTTTACGATGCGGACGACGATGCCCTGGATGATTTTATGAACAAGATTGGCGCTAGCATTGCGGATATAACTCTGGCATTATGGAATGGCGTAAGTAGCCAACCATGTATGTGTGAGAATACACTAATGAGGAATAATTGACAGACTGCAATGGGTCTAGACAACGATACAATGTCAATCTGGGGTATTGATCCTCTCTGGCACGAAAACGGTCGGATCATCTACTGGAGTGGGTTCTGGAATAATCCCACCAGCTTCTATGATTCGTCCACCCTCTTGCCTCTGGGACTATACGTGAAGACGGACATCACTGGACGAGATCCATCGAAATGGTCTGTCCAGGGCTGGTATTATGACGGTGAATTTTATCCATCAACTGAAGCATTCCGCAGCGCCTTCTACTCTCGGGGGTTCGAAAAGTTTGGTCCCAATATCGACGGTTCTTGGGCCCATACAAAGCAACAAGGGCCGGAGCTGCCATATGATGAAATGCCTCCTCCCATACCTGTACTCCCGCAGGGAGCACGGTACGGAGTGGATATCGAGGAGAAGTATGTTGAATGGAGTAAGTCGACGATAGTTACTGGCATGATGTGTCAGCTGTACTGACCTGGACTGTTCCCAGTGGATTTCTCTTTCTACATCTCTTTCAATAGAGACACCGGTATGAAGCTCTTCGACGTCAAGTACAAGGGTGAGCGGATTATCTACGAGGTCGGCCTACAAGAAGCCTTAGCCCATTATGCTGGAAGTGACCCTGTCCAATCTGGCACTGCATATCTCGACTCATACTACGGCTTTGGGCCCTATGCATTCGAACTCGTCGGAGGCTTCGACTGCCCTTCGTATGCCACCTTCCTCAACACCTCGTTCTACGTCGACGAGACAACGCATACACACGTTAACAGCTTGTGTCTCTTCGAGATTGATGCTGGATATCCGATCCAGCGACACTCCACTAGCCAATATGTATCAGTTACTAAGAACACCATTTTCACTCTAAGAAGCGTCAGCACAGTCGGCAACTACGATTACATGTTCGACTATTCCTTCCATATCGATGGATCGATCCAGATTTCTGTCCGCGCTTCGGGTTATATCCAAAGTGCATACTTCGCCAAGAACGGCGACTATGGATATAAAATCCACGATAACCTCTCTGGGTCTATGCATGACCACGTACTCAACTACAAGTTGGATATGGATATAGATGGCACGGCGAATACTCTCATGAAGACGGCCATTGTGCCTAGCAAGGAGAGGTTGGTTTCTTCATGGATGCCTGCCGTCTGCGACGACTAAGGACTAATGTAAACAGTTACCCTTGGAGTAATGGACAGATGCGAAATACAATGAAACTTGAAAGGTCGTTCGTTGAAAGTGAAGACGAATCTAAACTCATGTGGCCCGCAAACGGTGGCGCAATGTACAGTGTGGTTAACAAAGACTCGAAGAACAAATACGGTGAATATAGAGGTTACAGAATAATGCCAGGTATGCCTTCCGCTCTTCTTGAATACCATCCTGCCGACAGGTCCGAAATTAATTTTACATCCTAGCAACTGGCAGCGCCATCCACCTTACCGTTGAAGACTCGACCAATCTCCAAGATGCCGCAAACTGGGCCACTCACCATTTATTCGTCACTAAGCAGAAAGATACCGAGATGCGCAATGCATATCCCTACAATTCGCTTGATCCAGCTTATCCTGTCATTGATTTTAACAAGTTCTTCAATGGAGAGTCGCTGGAGCAAGAAGATATCGTTATGTAATACCTCCTGTTCAACTACTGCATAAAGATATGACCAAGCTGCTAAACAGATTCTAGACATTTCAACCTCGGCATGCACCACGTACCTGACACCTCTGATCTGCCTAATACTGTTTTTACCGTATGTTCTGTGTCCCAAGTTCTTCCTTTGTCAAAGGGGTTTTATCTGACTGGAAGACTTCCGTACCATAGACTGCTCAATCGGCATTGACTCTCCTTCCTCAAAACTACATGCTCAACGACCCATCTGTGCAGAGTGCTAACCAGGTCCGAATCATGTATGACAACGGCACTGTGCAGGAAGTCGAAAGATACGGAGTAAAGCAGCCAACATGCCAGGTTGATTTGGTACGTGTCCCACAGGTTATTTTGTGAATCCGTATTATTTCAACTGGCATATGTGAAGTTATGTGCCTTGGTAGCTAACGACAATGATGATATAGGCCACTACGTCCACGAACCTGTCGGCTTATGTCGGCGATGTCGTTGTGAGAAAGTTCCCTTACGAACCTCTTGACTGGTATTATGAGACGGATAGTATTGCTTAAAGGCCACAACGACTACAAAGAGACCGAATAAATTTCAGGATAGAGCCGGCTATACATTAGTAGATATTCTGGTTCTCTATGATACCATGCATGAATAGAGTCTCTATCTTTTGGTGTCCGAAGAAACTCCTAACACTCCTCTGTTCTTTTAATTTTCCCTTGTTATACGTCGTAGCGTTAACAAGCCCTATTGTACTGCTTAGAGCGATCAATAACATTATTGAAGATTATTGAAGACGCCATCGGGTTTCAATAATTTGGTGAATGCAAATTCTAAGTAGGGTGAGAGAGTCCGCAAAATCTCAAAGAATTGAAGTTTTCAAAACAACCTGTTTGTCTGATTGCTCCATTTTGCAATAATATGAGTGTCTCTCACTTGGCGTCACCGAGATGTTTCTTCAGGAAGGGGAGAACACTGTCAAGCGCAGCCTTGACAGCCTTGGGCTCATCGTAAAGCATGTAGTGTGTTACCCCAGGAAGTACGACTAACTGCTTCTCCTTGGAAGCAGCCCGGCCGTGAATCTCATGGGCATCGCGGTAGGCACCAAATCCCCCAGGGATGTCTCCAACAACAACGAGAAAAGGTCTGGTCATGAGGACTTCCGCATGGCTGAAGGCATCCCATGCGACTGCGGCGCTATTGAATGAGAAAAGGCCGCTCGTAGCACCACATGGCGCCTGGCCCCGTTTAGTCTTGTAGTATTCAGTCGCCTCGACTAAATCAGGGTCTGTGGTCATTTTCTTGGCTTCTTCAACTGTCGAAGGCAGATAATTGATAACAAAGCGATCTGCACCTTGAGCTTCGAGAGTGCGCTGTTTGGCCATCTTCTCAAGAGAGCCGACAGGGTCGAAGCCAGCAAAAGATTCTCGCGCAAGACGCCCGAAGTTACAAGCCGTGATGCCTACGCAGCACTTGAAGCGGTAGTCGGTCATGGTAGCGTTGATGGCGTAGCCACCGCCACCGCAAATTCCCAACACACCGATGCGCTCCGCGTCGACATAAGGGAGTGTTTGGATGTAGTCAACAACGTAGCGGAAGTCAGAAACTCGGAGTTCAGGGTTCTCAACGAATCTGGGCGCTCCTCCCGAAGCGCCCTGGAAAGATGCGTCAAACGCGACAACCACAAAACCTGCCTCAGCCAGTGCCTTTCCGTAGACGTTGCCCGAGGTCTGCTCTTTGCACGAGCCAATTGGGTGAGCTGATACAACGGCCGGATATTTCTTCTTTTCGTCGAAATCGGAGGGGAAGTAGATATCTGCCGCAGTCTCCCAAGCAATGTTTGGGATCTGGGTAGGTTTGATTGTACCAGACATTGTAAATGTTATCCGTGATAGCTAATATTGCGTTCCTTTTCGAATAAGATTATGGGTCGATTAAATTAGTTGGCTCAACGGAGTATATATACTTCTGAGACAGAAATCATGACGTCGTATTCAATCCCGAAATATTCGGGATACCCGAAAAACTTCGGGTCGGAGATAACCATGTAGCGCAGTTAACTAAACCCCGGGTATAACTATATTGACTAGCGAAGGATACTGATTTAGTCTACGGCGTAGTTAAAATAAGCACCCGTCTCCAATATTCGATGACAATATGTGAAGGTCTAGATACCGTAGTAGTATTAGAGTTTTGATTAAGACTAATTAACCCTTCCCTATAGCAAGTTGCTTGCCCAATAAAACTCGGACTGGGTGTATTAAAAACTCCGATTTTTCTGTATTTGATAGTATTTTCCTCCATATTTTATGATCAAAATATACTATGGTGCACTAAGGGTAGGCATAAAAGTGGTATCTGACGGTCCCTTAGACAAATCACGCCGGTTGAAATCCCATACTGACGATTGCAGCACTCGGCCAAGTACGCAATATGTCGAGCTTCAGATTCCATACATTGACACCATTTCTTCCAGAAAATACGTGCGCAGGCCCAAAGTGAGCTTGAGTTATGGGTATGACCTGGGTCGCTGCATTTGCCGGTGCTGGGAAGATA
Source organism: Paecilomyces sp. COH1141 (assembly GCA_003123655.1). NCBI lineage: Eukaryota > Fungi > Ascomycota > Eurotiomycetes > Eurotiales > Thermoascaceae > Paecilomyces > Paecilomyces sp. COH1141. Next base: position 273,593 of record QBDR01000009.1, read on the forward strand.
GCCTATTATTAAGTTATTTTTAGTCACTTGCTTGGTCCAAGGATATCTATTAAATCAATAACTTACCCCACCTTGCTTGAGATACGGAGTGTTACCAGCATGGAGTTCCCAGATCTCAAAGACCCCCCTTCCTTGTTGGACTGGAGTCTCAGAAATCGTAGTCCAACGGAGTAAGATAACAAGCTGGACTTCTGGTTGCCCACCCATAAGCCATAGGCGCTTATCCCTGTGGAACTGGGGCACTCCTTCTGCCCATCCGCTTTCGATTACGACACCAGGAATTGGACGGAGTTATAACATACGAGCATGTCTGGCTCTTTGTGTGGTCCAGTGTATTGTCCCGTGAAATGATCAATAGCTATCCACTATTAACAAATATAAACTGGAGGTTAAGTATATTAGATCAAAAAGATGACGTACTCGTTGCAACTGCTCACTTTAATATAAGTGCTTCTGGGTTATTCAAGAACCTAGAAAGAATCACCCGCACATTCTCTTCGTGCACCTTATAGGCATGACCAAGACGTTGAGAAGAGTATTCTTTTGATTATAGCATTGTGCCCATTTCTAAACGAGGTCGAGTGTAGCCAATCCCTTTCCTAGGAGATATTGCTTTATAAAACACGTTGTCTCTGTTTTGTATTATAATAATAATATTATGTAGTTCATAATGCTCTGCTATTTCTGCAACGTGAAATTTGGCGCTTGAATACTTAGCCCAAGCAGCTTTCTGGGCTATTTGCTGAAAGTGTCGGATATGTTCAGCTAAGGGTAGGTCTGGGTGGACCAATGTATCATTTAGCTTTTCTAATACTCTGTATATTTGAGGTATTATTTCCTGTAAAAGTTAGATTCTGTAATGAACTGCACCGAAATCTAATAGGCAGCGTTAGTGAAATGAATGGTTTATGGTTTAAGTTCCTCTCATAGAAATATTACCTTTGGTCATTCGATGTCCGGATCCTGTGAGAGGGATTCAACCAGTAATGACCCTTGTTCAGTTGAGATTATCGAATATTAACTCTACATATTGAGTTGGTGTTTGTATCCGTCTTTCAATTCAATAGAACCAGGTCTGTGCAGAGTTGTTCGACTCTGGAGCGGATGGTGTATTGACAGTTATATTGGGAGAATATTCGGTAGGACGGTTTTTGCAGCCAATATTCGAAACAAAGCTTGGTGTCGGGTTGGTTGTGGTGGATATATCTTTCTGCTGCGGAATTTGCTTGTTTGAACTTTTAGCGTCATAGCTGAAAGTTCTCTGAAAATTGTCTCAATAGGAGACCCATGCCACTCTTTCGCATAAGAAAAAAGTGATGTAATATGGTAACTTTTGAGCAGGTAGCGCTTTAGAAAGATCGGGGTGTATTTCCCTATAGCATTTGGTGTGATAATAGACCGTTCATAACTTGGTGCTCGTTGTACTTCTCTGCAGCTGGTACTTGTGGCTGAAATATTCACCTCTTTCCGTAGCCATCCTTCTCTGACGATATTTAGCTCAGATTGGATGGAATACCCTCTATCAGTTATATATATAAGAATCCTGGATCACCAGCAAGGTTAAACTCGGAATGACAAGCAAGGCACAGTGCTACTCCGTTCATCGTGGAGGATGGAGCTGCGCACATTATTGCTGGTAGAGGAGGCAGGGGAGGGGAAGAAGGGGGCCATTAACTGCCTGGCTCGCATTGCAGCCATCTTGCAGTGAGTCGAAACTATCACTAAAAAAAGTCTAAGATTCACTTATTGTGAATACGTGTCCATTTCTCTTCTGTCTCTTCTATTCGCTTAATCTGTCCATCATGGGAAAGAAAATAGTCGTTGTGGCCGATATCCACGTGCGGCAAGGTTCGCGGCATCTAATCTGATCAATTTATCGATCTTATCTTGCGCTCCACGTCCGGTTACGAGAGTAGTAATCAACGGGAAGAATACGAAGCACTCCGTACATAACGCAGCAATTCGATCCGCAAATGTGACTTGGCAAAACGTTGTCTCGGTCAATATCTCTGCTAGCAGTCAACGGAATACGACTGTGTCTGACACTAACGCAATTCACGGATTATTGGTCTAGACCAGACCAAGAGACAGATAAGAAAAGAACAAAAGATTTCCCCCCAGAGCTCTGCGCAAGAGTTGAGGACAGTAGAATAGATACAGAAAACAGGCTTCTCAGATCCGCTTGGGGACAATTTGTTGGGTCCCATGCCTGAGACTGATGCCCGCAACAGCACTTTCTTATATTTCTCTTAAGACATCTTCTCCAAAGTTTTCAAATAATTTGTGACCCGACTCACTAATATGCGACGTGGTTCATGCTGATCAGGATCGCTGAGCGCGTGAGATGCATTCGGAATGATCATGCTATTTTCACTGTCCCATATCTCAACCTTGCCATTCTGGTTTGCTGCGGTCTTCCACCGTTGCATCAGATTGCTCTTGTCAACCCACTTAGGAACAGACCGGTCCCGTCCAGAATAGAGAATCATCAGTTTGTGTCGTAGTAAGCCCTGAGTGGCAATTGCCCCAAAAGTCTCGTGTAGCCTGTCGTTACTGAGGTCAGAGCTGAACAAATCGTCAAGGGACGGTTTCTTCGGACTGTCCGGGCTGGCAAGGCTCAAGAAACGTCGACAGCTGATGGGAGTAGTAACCGGGTAGATGCGCGTTGTCCACTCGATTGGAAGCATGACATCCATAGTGCCATCACCAGATGAAGTATTCCTTCTGGCAAACTCTACCATCTTGTTGAAGTGCTCCCGAATGGCGGACGGGGAGTCGCGATGTGTGCCGTTCTCGAGTACGTTGAGGATGGCTTCACGATCAGACACAGGGGCCTGCATAATAGCACCATCAATAACTGGGCGTTTCACACTGTTGATTTCCACATGACAACCAGGAGACTTCAGCAATGGGTTGGGTCGATAGAGATAGCTCAGCACATCCTGGCTGCCGGTCGAATGGCCCATGATGGCGATACGGCCGGGGCCGAAATTAACGCTCTTGTATTCCCGAACATAATTCACACACTCAGCAATCTCTTCAATATCCTGATCAAGACTTCCTGATCCCCAGCCATCATACGATGAAGATAGCTGTAACGTGAAGATAGACCAAGGCGTCTTCTCCAGCGCAGCCACTATGTCTTCCATGTAGTCAACCGTAGCAACACCATCGCCGAGACCTCCAATGAAGAGTAGACTATGTGGCTTTTTGACAGATTGTGTCTTGTATTCAAAAGCGATGAGCTTCTTGGCCTAGAGAGGAAATAGAAGTGTTAGAACAGCTAGAGTTTGAATAGTTTTCTTATTTGTAGTCGTGCAAATTCATACATATTGATGAAGGACACCGGCCTTTGGCCCCAAAGATACAATGGCACACATCACTTAGTCTTTAAAGCCCGAGAAATCTTATCTGATCAAGCTTTCTGGGTGACTATGCCAGTCTCCCGATGACAGATGGCGGAGAACAATAATTCAGTTTCGCGTTCAAAAGATAGCAAATATCAGCTAGAAATCATCAAGGTAAAAGAACTGTAGGCGACATAATTTTGGAATGGACAATTGAGCAGTCAGCCGGACTGAGAGGAGTTTCAATGTTTGATCCTCCCCGACCATCGGAGATGAATAGTCTCCGGTGGTATGCTATCCAAAGAGCGAGTAGACCTCCTAAGGGGGTGGTATTTGCACCATGGCCACTGAAAATGTAACAGTTACACGTGGAGGAAACCACTCAGACTATAAGATACCTAGAATTTGCAAAACCACGAGACTAATATACGATACGTTACACATACGGTAAATCTGAATTACCACTGATACGGATATAATACAGGTTGTCTGGTTGGGAGTTTACCATATCCAGAGCCCCACATACTTATTAACTTGCTTAGAATGAGATCCGGTCCCGAGCTACCATTGATCTTATCAGATCAAAACTACTTCTTAGTGGGTGACGGAGTAGAAACTCTCATGTTAGTGACCAATACTAGAGCTGTGTCGGATCTTTTCCGAGTAGTTGCAAGAAATCAGGGTATGTCTCCATTTGCTTTCCGCCTCGCTTAAACACACCTCGATGGGAAAGAAAATAGTCTCGATCTTATCTTGCGCTCCACACCTCTTCGACTTGGCAAAGCGCTAATTTTCGCTCAATATCTCCATTAACGGTCAACGGACTACGAATGTGGCTGACAATAACGTAATCTACGGTCAAGCAGATTACTATTAGGCCGGGCCGGCAAAGAGAGAAACTAGAACAGAATGGATTTTTTTTTTCTTCTTTTTTTTGTGGCGCTCTGTGCACGAGTTATTTAAGGGCAGTAGCATAGATTACAGCAAACAAGCTTATCAGATCTAGAAATAAAAAAGTGGATCCTCTCGGAGTAAATCAGTATGGCCTAGTAAGTTAGCTCGAATAAGTACAGTTATACGACAAAAGTTTCAAACTATTAGTAGGTAAAACGCGGGCGGCCACCAGTTTCAAACTTAGGTATAACTCACCGGCATGTTATCTGCATGGTCTGAAGAATTATCGCTGGATTGATCCTACATTTCCGGGATCACAGCCCAGGGATCTCCTTAGTTCGTTTCCAAGTCGGATATTTCCGAGATACGGCCACCCCAGAATACTCGGTTGCGAAGACCGAATCTCGATTCTCTCACGTAGATAGCGCAGCAAGAAAACAACTTACAGCATCCCCATGGGAAGATTTATTTTTAATAAAATCTAACCTGCTGTCAGCGGAATGTCTGGGACTTTGTTCACGGTTTGCGCCAAAAAAAAAAAAAAAAAAAGGCACCACGGGTGTGCTTGCACAGATTCGCCATTGATGCATTTCGTATCAGCCTCCTTAGAGATGCTGTGAATATTAATTAGACTCTAACCCAGGCTCTCGGGTCACGGAAGTCAACGTGGCCCGATGGGAAGACGCTTTAGATCCGTATGTGACAGGCAGGGTCCCGCCAGCGGTCTAGAATCTGCCACTGGGCCACTCCTTCGAAGGACCGTGTCACTAGTGGTATACTTTGTAGTTGCGCCTAGACATAGTAACGATCTATACGAGACAAAATGGGCCAAAGAAAGCGGATTGTCTGCACTTATCTTATTAGTAACCGCTATCTAACAGAGGTGGCGCATGGATCAAAACGGCCGGTTAACTTGGTGGTATGGGCAGGTTTATGGGAAAAGTATTTCTCTGCTAGGAACTAGTGCATATTTTTATGTATATTATCACAGCTTTGAATTGATCCACTTTGGTTGGCGTTTCTCCACAAAGGCCTGGATACCTTCGGAAAAGTTACGCCCATTAACTAAGCGTGGGTACCACCGATCAGCTAGGGTCGACACAGCTTCTTCCACGCTACCTGTTTCCCAGCTAAGGCGAGTCCCTAAACGACCCAGAATCAGAGCGTCTGGACTGTTTCTGCACATCTCCTGAGCAATCCGGACCGCAACTGAGACAATATCGGAGCCAGGATCCACCACCCTTGCGACAAGTCCCCATTCGTATAGAGTCGTCGCACTCACGTCTCTGCCGGTCAACACGAGATCCATGGTATGTTGAAGTCCAATGGTACGAGTCAACCGCGGCAGGCATCCTGCCACGGGAATTATCCCTCTTTTCACTTCTGGTAAAGCAAAGTATGCGTTTGAGGATGCTATTACGATATCGCAATTAGCCACCATCTCGAATCCTCCTCCCATACACATGCCGTTAACAGCGGCAATAATCGGCTTTTTCCCACTCCGACGGGGCAGTCCAGCAAGACCGGGGGCGTCCATATCATTGACTATCCCAGCTTTGTTCATTTCATTCCACTCTGCTCACGTAGACTCTGATCAGTTTTCGTCACTTGAGCAGGAATTGCCGTACCTACCCTGTAGATCAGCCCCGGTACAGAAGGATCTCCCTGTTCCGGTGATGATACCAACCCATAGGCTCTCATCTTGGTCAAAGAGCTCCCAGATCTCTTGTATCTCTCGACTGGTAGTTTTGTCGATACAATTGAGCTTCTCTGGTCTGTTCAGTGTGACCAGAAGGATTCGATCTTTGGGGAAAGAGATATAAAAATGCCGGAACTTCTGAGGTCTGGCCCTAAGCGACATGGTGAAATGGATAATGACTACGTGAACTGTCAAAAGCGCAATAGGGGTGTACTATGAGTATGCCTGTAAAACTCCCTTACTACTTATACTTCTATCTGCTGCTCGGTCTTTGTTTTTTGGTGCACGTGTCTTCGGCGCTCCTGGTGTGGAACATTATCTCTGAAATATCGTTCAACGCACCCACCATGCGATACCGGCATTGATATTAACGCGCTTCCGCGTTCTTAGTACCTGTTAGAGCTTGAGGCGATACGTGCCATAGGACTGCCACAGCCGAGGAAATAAATTATTGCCAAGCATTAGAGTTCAATTGAGACGCATCTGGCTCAGATTACTATGGCGTCTTCCCTTTCTTCGGATATCCCAATGTCTATATAACGTGTTATCCAACCTTAACGATCATCGCGGTGTCGAGAAACACAAAAAGTGCAATTGTCCTATCTTAATTGAAGTACATATCTATCTCAGACCAAACTATTAGCCGCAATGGCGATGGCTAATCCAACATACTCAAGCAATTATCCTCCGGTAAAACTACCGCATCCTTTCCTTACGGCATATCGAGTATGCGTAATTGCCAAAACATCTCCGACAACGCTCAATTTGGTACTCGATACTCAGCCTTCGGATGGGCAGTTGCCTCCTGAACTACTGCATTGCGATTCACTCTCATGGCTCGATTTGTCGTCTAGACCTAACGATGAGTGTCCACCTCTCTCCGATAACAGCTCCTGGGCACGAGCATATCGAAGCCCAGAGACAACCTTCCAGTGGACAGAGAGTACTGCACCATCTCTGGGGCAAATCTGGAATGCTATACATGCCATATATCTCGCCTATCCGACATGTGAGTATTTCAGACTCACCCTGCGTGGTGCCGAGAAAGATGTCATTCAGAAGGAACTGCTATCGACTGGCCTAGGAATTGAACATCCAAAGCCATGGCATTCTGTCGGGAAGGGACTGACACATTCTGAAGAACTGTTAATCCTTCGAAGCGCCTTCTGGCAGGGTGCAGCCTCTCCCACGGGCTCGCGCCCAATTTGGGCCTTTGGAGATGGGACAGATGGTCCTCTACGCAAGTCACTCACTCAGTATCCGATCATGCCAGAGGCATATCATTTCACCATGAAGTTCCCCGAGGAGCCTATATATACTCGTCATCCGATACGTCGTCCTAAGCCGCATCCAGGATCGATTGTCTACAGTCGCTATATTCCGGAGCTGGATGAACACTTTTCACTTGAAGTGGTCAACTGGCAAGACCATGAACACTTGAAGCTATTTAACACTTGGCAAAACGATCCTCGTGTCGCAAAAGGCTGGAATGAGACTGGAAGTTTGGATCAACATCGGAAGTATCTGCGTCGACTCCACTGTGATCCTCACGTCCTTTGTTTGTTTGGAAGGTTCAATACATCCCGGTTTGCTTACTTTGAGCTTTACTGGGCGAAGGTAGGACCACATTTTCCCTGAAGTGTTCTATACTCCGTTAGCAATGCTTACGTTTTTCTCAACAGGAGGACCATTACGGAGCCCATTACGATGCCGGGCACTACGATCGTGGACGCCACTCTCTTGTTGGAGACGAAGCCTTCCGTGGTCCGAAAAGGGTCAACGCATGGTATTCTAGCTGCATCCATTACTGTTTTTTGGATGACCCTCGTACAGGGAATGTCGTCGGAGAGCCTCGAGCCACGGGCTCCACAATCTTGTCCTACGAGAATTCTCAAGGTCTAGTCATCGGAAAGTATGTTGACTTGGGACATAAGCGGTCGGTTCATTCAATCTGTAGCCGGGAGAAATGGTTCCAGCTTTGTCCGCTATTTTGGGATGGAAGGGAGAAACCATTGGAATCAGCCGACCGCGCCGCGTGGAATGCTAAATTATGATTACGTAGCGCTACATTTGGATTCATTTACAATAACGCAATGGGTTAGTTATAATAACACGAGTATGGTATAACGCAGTGTGTTTTGTTAGATTCTATAGTTGAACTTCCCACACGGACTATGTGCGCCATGCCAAGCTTCGGGGTGCGCATTACGGAACCGACTATTTTACGAATTAGTTCCACATTTAGTACCGTAGGCTCCGTATTACACTGGTAAACTCTGTAATACAGCGGAGGTACGAGCGTAACGGTATCGAGACTGTTTCGGAGTGTCTATGTGGTCTACCAACTATTATTCGTCTCGTAAAAATCAAGCCACTTCGGGGTTCACCGTTGCGGCTTAATGTGGATATACATTGTTAATTCAGAAACTACACGCTCTTTGTTTCTTATTACCAATTTGTTCCTAGAAAAAAAAAGGAAAAAGAAAAAAGTGGGCGTTGCTAGTTAAGTGATGTGACCACCTTTACCGTCCGATCTCGGGAGAACAATATACAGTGTCTGCGAAATAGACCCTTTCTTCACGGATAGTTCTATCACTTGGGTAAGGGATCATATTATTTTCTTGGGTATCCAAGTTACGACGTCCACCGTATAACTGCCGTGGGATTTGACTTGTACCCAGTCTCGGTGAGCTGATTATCATAATTTCAACGCAGAATGGGATCTATACAGATGGACAAGATCTGGGATCAAAATCGTCAGGAGGACGTGCCCTCTGATCTAATATTTCCGGGTGATGCTGGGCGCGATGGCTTCACGACTTTTGATATTACTGGTCTTGCATCCAACAAAGCCGACAGTCTGACGGGAATGAAAGATGAAATAGCGATCCTATCGTGGCTCATTGTACTCCTACGGGTTCGAGAGGACACCCAGGCGTCTTTTGAATGGACCTACAAGCTCTGGGGAAATGAGTCTGGGCCCAACTCGGTGAACAGATGCTCGTCGACAGAGGTAATTTCGGGGTTGCAAAATACTGTCGGGGATGCTGCTACAGCAATATCTCGTCAAATTACGAAAGTGGTGTCAAGTCAGTGTGCAAGGACGTCAACTTCCTTTTCACTTCTATTGAGCACCGGTTCACTGTTGCGAACATCTGAGATGGCTGAAGATGAGGTCAGTGAGCGAACCCTTCCAAGTCATGGCCGATAAGCTAATCATGTTACCAGACAGTACTTCAGCTTGAAATAGGCCTTTGCAGTGGTCGTTTCGAAGTCAGTCCAGTGTGGTATACTAAGGATATGTCACAATATACTGTGACTCGACACATTCAGACGTTGGTAGATATGATGAAGCTATGTATTTCGAAACCGGAAATATCCATTGGGGAATGTTGTCAGCCTACCATGCGTGACCTTCATGATATCTGGGAATGGAACAGCGAATTACCTCCAACTTTACATTTCTGCATGCACGAACTGATTTCGAAGCAAGCCCAGAAATTGTCAGACAAACAAGCCATATGCTCCTGGGATGGGAGTTTGTCTTACGCCCAACTCGACCAATACTCCACGTTTGTAGCGGGCCTGCTCAAGGAAATGGGTGTCCAATTACATGACGTTCTACCCGTATGCTTTGAAAAATCGAGATGGACCGCAGTCGCGGTTCTTGCAGTGATGAAAGCCGGGGGGACGTTTGTCTTAATGGATCCGACATTGCCGTTAGCTCGCCTTCAGAACATGGCAATGCAAGTGGGAGCAAAAATGATGGTGACATCCCGGAAACAGTACAGTTTGTCACGCTCAGTCATGGAAAATGAAAGGCTTATAATTGTGGAAGAAGACACCTTTAAGAAGTTCCCTGACTTTCAATGTTTCACAGAGCTTGTGGCCGTACCTCCATCCACTTTGATGTATATGATATTTACATCTGGAAGCACAGGTACACCAAAAGGCGTCAAGATCTCACACGAAACCTACACTAGCAGCGCCATCCCTCGATCAAAGGCTGTTGGTTACACGGAGAGTTCAAGAGTTCTGGATTTCGCATCCTACGCTTTTGACGTCAGTATCGATAGTATGCTTTTGACTTTCGGAAATGGTGGCTGCCTTTGCATTCCATCCGACGAAGATCGACTGAATGACATAAATGAAGTCATACGAAAGATGCGAGTTAACTACGCGGGGTTGACCCCATCCGTGGCTCGAATACTGGACTCGGATGTTATAGCGTCTCTCAGCGGACTCGGGCTCGGAGGAGAGGCTGTCTCTGCGAGGGACGTCATGCTATGGGGGCAGGTTACGAGGATCATCATAGGCTACGGCCCCTGCGAATGTACTATCGGATGCACAGTCAACAGTAGCGCTGCTACAGGCAAAAATTACATCTCCATTGGTAAAGGTAATGGAGCCGTTATTTGGATTGTTGATCCAAATAATCACGAATCACTAATGCCTGTTGGTGCTGTGGGAGAATTGCTCGTTGAAGGTCCTATCGTAGGGCAAGGATATTTAAATGACCCAGAAAAAACAGCGACTTCTTTCATTCACAATCCTTCGTGGTTGATCTCGGGGTATAATGGATATCCTGGCCGTCAGGGGCGCCTATACAAGACGGGCGATCTTGGAAGATACGATCCTGACGGCTCTGGGAGCATTGTTTTCGTTGGGCGAAAAGACACCCAAGTAAAATTACGCGGACAACGTGTTGAACTCGGCGAGATCGAAAGCCAACTCAAAGCAAGGCTGCCCTCGGACACGGCCGTTATTGCAGAGGTAATTACACCTCTGGGATCTGGAGGGCAACCAACGTTGGTAGCATTTGTTGCGCTCCAGGCTACGAAACGGAATCAGGACACTGGTATAAAGCTGGCACAACTTTCAGAAGGTCTGCGTGGAGAACTATCAAAAACTGATACGGGCCTAGCAAAGGTCTTGCCACGTTACATGGTGCCAACTGCATATATACCAGTCAATTACATTCCAGTCTTGATTTCGGGCAAGACTGATCGAAAAAGACTTCGAGAATTTGGTGCCACAATAGACTTGCGGAAATTGGATCCGGGAACGTCGACCACTGTTACTCGAGAGCTGAGCGACGTCGAGCAACGTTTACGATGGGCATGGGGCCAGGTATTGAAGGTCGATCAAGACACCATTAGACCCGACGACAACTTCATTACATTGGGTGGCGACTCATTGGCAGCAATGAGACTTGTGTCTGTTTGTAGGGCACAAGGCTTGGATATAACTGTGGCAGACACTTTCAGCTGCCCTACTCTGTCATCAATGGCAGGCTCGGTCCACACCGGTGACTTGAGGCAGTGGGCAGAAACACCAGCATTTTCAATGCTTTCCCAAGATATCGAAAGCGCCTGTCTCGAAGCGTCTAGCATCTGCGGGGTGTCTCTGACAGCCATCGAGGATATCTATCCTTGTACACCTACGCAAGAGTCTCTGTTCACCTTTTCGCTCAAATCCACGAAAGCATATATCGCCCAGAGGATAGCCCTCATTCCGTCACACATAAAACTTGATACTTGGAAAAAGGCATGGGGCGATGTTTTTGCAGAAAGTGCTATCCTACGCACTCGCTTAGCCCAATTTCAACACCCTGGTCTCCAACAGGTGGTGGTGAAGGAAACAATCCCGTGGATACATTCGACCGATTTAGCTAAGTATCTAGACAGAGATAAGAATCGGAAGATGGAACTGGGACAAAGTCTTGCTCGATATGCAATTATTGACGATCTAAAGGATGGGAAGAGATACATGGTCTGGACGGTTCATCACGTACTATACGATGGGTGGTCAGAGCCCCTTATACTTAAAAAGATCAGAGATGCTCTAGAAGGACGCCATACCAAAAACCAGGCACAGATTAAGGACTTCGTCAAATATCTGCGTGATACAGACGAGACTGCCATGCAGGAGTTCTGGAAGCAGGAGTTACAAGGTGCCGTGGGACCTCAGTTCCCACGTTTACCTTATAGGGATTATCTGCCAACTTCAGATTCAGAGGTTGAGCAATTCGTACCTCTCAATGTGAGCGGTGGATGGCCATTCACACTGGCGACCCTTATTAGAGGTGCCTGGGCACTGGTGGCTGCACAATACACAGGCAGCGATGATGTTGTGTTTGGCGAAACACTTACTGGTCGTGATATTACGCTCCCAGATGTCGAAAGTATCATTGGGCCATTGATTGCGACTATACCCATCCGTATACGCATTCGCCGAGAAAATTCCATCGAAGCTTTCATGCACAATGTACAGCAAGTCATGTCTGCCCATGCGCCATATCAGCATATGGGGATGCAGTATATCAGAAAGGTCAGCCAGGACGCCCAGTATGCATGTGAAGCTGGAACGGGACTTGTCATCCAACCAGAACCAGAATATGTTGGCAATGAGCTTGGCTTTGAAAAGGGTGACGTTGTACGCGAAGCACTCCATTTCAACCCATACCCTCTTATGCTGGCATGCGGGATACGAAAGGATGGCTTCAGAATATGCGCAAGTTTTGATAGCAAGCTGGTCGAGACCACGCAGATGAAACGCATCCTTGCCCAGTTACGAACTGCTTGTCTGAAGTTGACAACGGAAAACCTGTCCGCAAAGATTTCAGAAATATCCTTGCTACCCGAAGAGGAGCTGGACCAAATCTGGAGATGGAATCAGATACCACCACTATCCTTGGACATATCGTCCAAGATACTACGAGCAGATGAAACCACAAAACAAGGGTCTATCTATCCCCCTGTTATTGTCCCTTGGGTATGCAATCCACGAAATCCAACCTTATTGTCTCCTATTGGCTGTGTTGGTGAGCTCTGGCTTGAAGGCACTTTCTTTCCAGGAAACGTCCTTGAATCTCCTGCCTGGCTCGTAGCTGGAAGTTCTACCTACGCCGGCCGAACTGGCGTAGTTCAAGCGACAGGTGACCTAGTGCGACTACAAGACAATGGAAGTTTAGTGTTCATTGGGCGAAAAGATAATGTCATTCCAGTCCAAGGTCATGAAGTCGATCTCACGGATCTTGAAAGTCACTTCCCAAGGTATCTCCCGCAAGCCTGTGTCGTTGCAGCTGCATCCAAAACCCCATCAGGAATCAGTCATGAAATATCTGAACGTGAGATTATTGTCTTCATCGAACAAGATCGTTCGGAAGAAGACACAATTGAGATCATGTCGCTATCACCCAATGTAGGTTGGAACACAGCGCGCTCGCAGAGTTTCCAGACTGCTATTTGCTCCAAAGTTCATATTAGCCTTGCGATGGCACTGAGGACTCTCGATAAATTCATCCGTGACTCTCTCCCATCCTATATGATTCCCGCTGCATACGTTGTTGTTGAAAAAATGCCTACCGAGGCGGGCCATATTGATCGCAAACTTCTGAACGAGCTAGCCTCGAATATTTCGGATGAAGTTCTCCATGAAGTTTACCAAGGCCTCAAGGATGCATGGACAAAATGTTCTTCCCAAAGACATGTGACAGCCAATGAAAACATCCTACGGTCTTCCTGGGCGAAAGTACTTGGGATGGACATAGACATGATCAATCTTGATGACAACTTCTTCCGTCTTGGTGGCGACTCTGTACTGGCAATGAAATTGGTCTCGAGTCTCCGTGCACAGGGGTACATTTTGACAGTAGCTGACATCTTTCAACACATGCGTCTTGAGGATGCGGCCGAAGTATTGAAGGAAGACCAGGGATCGAAGAAGCCGAGTCGGGCATACGAACCTTTCACGGCACTGGGGTGTTTGGGTGTGGAGCAATTCCTGTCTGAGATTATCCGTCCCAACCTTGAGGACTCCAAATGGCCTATTCAAGATGTGCTCCCAGTTACAGATACTCAAGCACTCGATGTCAGGGCAACCATTCATGCGCCACGAACTTCAATACAATACACACTGTTATATCTTGATAAAGGTGTGAGACAGAAACAATTATTGGAGGCGTGCAAAGGGCTTCTCAAAACTCACGACATATTACGTACCATTTTCATTGAAAATGACTCGACTATCTATCAAGTTGTCCTCGCTGAATTGGACCATCATCCGGAAGTACATCAAGCCGACAAGGACCTTGGGCAATACGTTACCGAACTCTGCGCAACAGATATTGAATCGAGTTTCCGCCTAGGATCTTCTTTTCTTAAGATGACCTATGTTCAAGGAAACCATGATCAGAATTGCCTGGTATTACGCTTATCTCACGCTCAATATGATGGTACCTCTCTTCCCCGGCTCCTCCGAGATTTGGAAACTCTGTATACAGGAGGGACAATCACTGTTTTCGAGCCATTTTCCTCTTATATGTCCAAGGTCTGTGATGAAAGTGCCCAGAGAGAGGCTCGTGACTACTGGTATGATCTCCTAAGAGGCTCGTCATTGTCTGTTCTAGAAGAAAGGCCATTGCAGCCTACAGATAGAGCTACATTCAAATCGAAACCTGTCGATATATCAAAACGTCCACCAGAGATTACTGCAGCAAACTTTCTCACAGCGGCATGGGCACTAGTTTTGGCTCGCCATCTCCAAGTAACGGATGTCACATTTGGTAGTGTCACCTCTGGCCGAAGCATTGATCTAGCAAACGTGGAGAATGTCGTGGGTCCATGTTACCACTTGACACCTGTCAGAGTACGATTCGAACCTCAGTGGAAGACAATGGACCTGTTAAGATTCGTGCAGAGTCAAAGCGCCCGATCAGCAGCCTACGACTTTGTCGGTTTTGAGAAAATATTCGAGGAATGCACCGAGTGGTCAAGGGATATCCGATCGTTTGATTCTATTGTTCATCACCAAGACTTTGAAGATTTCGACAGCATGCCTTTCGCAGGAGGAAATTGCAGGGTGGATATATCCAATCCACATGGAGATGCAGCTTATCCTTTCAAAGCCGTTTCATTTGCCCGCAACGGAACGACGTATTTTGGAATGGTAGGTAGCGAGAGAGATCCAACATTTGTGGACAAAATGCTTGAAAAGCTAGCTGCGGCCGTTCAGGAACTGACATCACCGTCGGAAAACGCGCTTCTTGATGAAAGGACGTTCTAGATGACATGTTATGTATGCTCTATGTACCTCGTTAGACATAGAGTACAGTGTTTATATGTACTAGTTGGTAGAATTTCCATTTCTTTTGTTTTTGTGTTCTTTCCTGTTGGCTACAGATATGACATCTTAGCGATTGCCAGCTTAGAGGCAACGATTATCTGGGAGCATTCGAAAACTGAAATAAAGATGATATTGAGGTAAAAGCCTTTTTTATCCCGGCTAATCTGCTTGTCCTATGCGACTGTTTGATGCATCACATTCGCCCGATAACTTTCCGATCTTTCAAGCAATTCCTCATGAGATCCCCTGTCCACGCATTGCCCTGCTTCGATAAGGAAGATTACGTCTGCCTTTCTTATAGTGTGTAGACGGTGAGCAATTGCAATGACTGTAATCCCTTTAGCGGCTTTCTCAAGGCCGTCTTGTAGAAGCTTCTCTGATTCAGCGTCTAAAGCACTTGTTGATTCGTCTAGAATCAACAAGCTAGGTTTTCGAACAAGTGCTCGAGCGATCGATAACCTTTGTCTCTGGCCTCCAGAGAACTGGTTACCATTAGGTCCACAGAGGGTCTCGTAACCATTTGGCAAGGCTTTAATAGTGTCGTGGATGTTCGCGAGCTTGCATGCCTCTTCAATTTCATCCATCGTGGCTTCATGTCCTGGCTTGGCACCCAAACTGACGTTGAACTTGATAGTCCCTTCGAAGAGCACACTCTCTTGAGGTACCAGAGCAATCGTATCTCGAAAGGAAACATCCTTCGTTTTTGTCACGTCGACATTATTGACCAGGATAGAACCAGAGTGTGGTGTGTATAATCTTTCAACCAGAGATATGACCGTTGACTTGCCAGCTCCGCTTGGTCCAACAAGGGCACAGAACTTTCCGGGGGCAATATCAATACTCAAGCCATTTAAGACTTTGATATCTGGTCGAGCAGGATATGAAAAATATACATCGCGAAGTTGTACACTCGAGGCTTGTTTCCCACCAGGACAAGGTTCTTTTGATTCAGCTTTGGCTTCCAGGTCTTCCTTTTCCGAAGGTTCAACGAGTGCATTTTCCGGCACATGTCCCTGCATTTTGTCGGTTCCGCACTCTATCAGTCCCAAGATCCTTGCCATCGCAGCCCTGGCATTCGAAAGCTCTGGTGCAAGAGCAAACATTTGACTCCATAATAATGCGCTAACTAGAAGAGAGAATACCACGATCAGAAATTGTGTCTGTGTGTAGTTCCCCGCTATTATTTGTTTGGCACCCCACCAGTACGCCAGTGCATTCACAAGGTTGCCCAGAAAGTAAGTCATTGCCTGCCAAAGGCTTGCTTGAACTGTAACCTTTAATGTCTCTTTGCGCGGTCCTTTCAATGATCGCCGGTACGTCTTGAGAGTCTCATCTTCAAGAGAAAGAGCTGCAACTGTCTTGATGGATGTAATTGCTTCAACGCCAATATCAACTGACTTCGTGTATGCGGTTTCATGTTTCTCTTCAAATTTACCAAGTACCCGCAGTTCCATAAGGCCAGCACCGAGCAGAAGCGGTACCAAGGACAGGCAGACCAGCGCGATTCTCCAGGCAATTATATGGGTCAGAATAATTGCTGCAATGAGGTTGATTGTTATCGAGATCAGTGTACCAATGACAGAACCACTCAAGCCGGCTAAGGCATTCCCATCTCTGGTAATATAAGACAGGAGTAAGGCTGGTGTTCGGCCTTCAGACTGATGCCATTGAAGATCTTGCTGGAATAGTGAGCGAAATGACAGGACTCTAACCGTATAGACGATCTTTTCGGAAACCCAGCCAAACCCAGACCAACTAACGCAGTTTGCAAAGAACTCAATGATTGCAAGTATGAAAAACATGAGTCCAAAGAAGTCGCCTTGAGATCTGATAACTGGCGCGCTCTTACAGGGGTTCAGACTTCCCACTGTGTTTCCGAAAATGACTGCTTCCCCGGAGAAGGCTCCGCCGACAATGCTGGAGCCAAGTAGAGCGACAGCAATAGTAAGAAGGTGCGGTCTCACAGCTGGTGCATATCCCCCTAGTAGACTCCATAAAGATTTGGACGGTGTATCAGGCTCTTCCCGCTCCTCTGCGGAATCGCTCGCTGCTGACTCGACTGCAGAAAGTTCGACTTTCTTGATGTCTTGCGAGCCGCCCTTTGTGAAATAGTCCTTTTCTCTATCTGCATCTATTGCAGAGACCTGATCAGAAGTGCTCACATCATCTATGCTAGCTGTTGCTTCATTTTCCTGCGAAGTAGGTCCGAGGGTTTGCAATCTGACGAGATCGGCATATGTTCCATTCTTTGCCATTAAGGCTGCGTGGTTGCCCTCCTCCAATATCTGACCCCTGTGCATGACTATAATATTGTCCGCGGTGGTAATTGTCGACAGGCGATGAGCAATAGTGATCATAGTTCTGCCACTGGCAATGTTCGAAATTGCTTTCTGGATGCGTTGCTCACTTCTTGAGTCCAGAGAAGCTGTGGCTTCGTCGAGTATCAAAACCGTGGGGTCCTTTATAAGGGCCCTAGCGAGGGCTACTCGTTGCTTTTGGCCTCCACTTATCAGCCGACCACTCGAACCCACAAGGGTTCCATATCCATGTTGCAAGGCCACAATGAAGGTGTCTGCATCTGCAAGTGCTGCCGCCTTTCGGATTAAGGTGACAATTTCGACAACGCCGGGGCCTCGTTCCTCGGCTGCAGCCATGAGATCTTTTCCTTCCCTCACTTCGCTAGCTAGGTCCGCGAGCTCTGAGCTTAGGAGTATCTTCTTCAAATTTAGGTGGTTGGGGTTACTAGAGTTGATCAATCCATGCGCAATGTTCTCTAAAAGCGAACGGTCGAGTAGAGAAGGTTCTTGCTGCACCAAGCTCAGAAAGCTTCTCAATTCGTGGACATTTAGTTCATGAATATCGTGACCGTCAAAGAGTATTTTCCCCTTGGTAGGATCATATAACCTTGTGACCAAACCTGCGATTGTAGACTTTCCACTTCCAGAAAGGCCGACGATAGCAGTATGTTTCTTGGGCGGTATGCTGAGGTTAATGCTATCAAGTACAGTGACCTCTGGTCTAGAAGGATACATAAACGAGACGTCCTGGAACACAAAACCACCTTTCGCCTGGGAAAGGCGAAGACCAGAATCAGCAGTACTGTCAATAAGTGGCTGACGATCGATGTCGACACGCAGCTTTTCAAACGTGGCAACAGCTGTCATAAACATGTGCAGAAATGGCGCTACCTGACTTAGAAGTAAGGTGGCTGTTACCGTGTTAGTAAATGAGTATGATGAAACTGAAATTCAACGGACCTTCAACGAGGATAAAAATCACCGTAAAGATAGCTCCCACGGTGGCACCATGAGAGTCACGTCCCACTGCATCTGCGATGCGTTTGCTTCCTTGCCAAAATGCCAAACCATTCGCAGAATAAGCAATAAAATACAAAAATCCTGATTGTATGCCAACCGCTGTAGCTTTCTTGATCCCAGACTGCTCTGAAGTTTTGAGGGCCTTTGCAAATTTATCTTCCAATCGAACGCTTGCGCCGAAAGCTTGTACCACAATGATGTTCGAGAGCGCTTCTGAGGCGATTGAGGCCGCAGTATCAGCATAGTCAGACATGATGACTGAGTATTTCTCAATGTAATGGCTTCCAACAAATGACATCAAAAAGTAAGCCGGAATCAGTGATATCAACATCGCAGCAATCTTGGGGTCCTTTATGAAAGCTACAATGTAGGCCGTGACGAAAAAGGACACACTTGATAGTAATATTCCGACCTTCTCTGATGTTCCAGAGCGGATAGCCTGGATATCGTTATTGAGTCGAGATGCAACTTCTCCCGGAGGCAGGTTATCGAAGTATGACGGCTCTTGCCGGAGCAGATTCCGGAGATAGTTCTCTCGCAACCTCTGTGCCAGTCGGGCACCGTTGAGACTCCAAAATGTCAGATGGGCGTAGATCGTAACGAATTGGGCAATGGCCAAATACACAATCACCAGTATCTTGTCGTTGATACTATCCTGGTACTGCGATCCAGCGCCAGATGCTTCAGGTGAAGCACACGTCACTGCGTTGAAATCATCTAGTAGCTGGCCGAAAAGAATACCAATCAATGGGAACGGGATCCCAGATGCTATTGCACATATTATACCCAGCAACAGCATTCCAATGTCGACTTTCGATGGCTGGGCAGCCAGAAGCAATCTGGGATATCGGGAGAGCTTTCGGATGAACCTCATGGCGAAAGAGGTCTATGGCGACTTCGTACAAGCGTTTTGTCGGTGTTTGCCCTCGAGTTCCAAGATCGTGGCCTTCTCTGGATGATATTATGTGCCTCTGAACGAGTTCCCTGCACACTTCAGAGAGTTCCCTTCGGGTTTGAGTAAGTCCAGGAAGGCTTATCCACAATTGTCAAAGTCAAAGGGTCTGCTCAACCGGGTAATAGTTGACACAGTATAGAAACTCGGTGAGGGTTCCCAGCCCCGTACAAGGATAATAATTATCGGCCGGACGAGGAAGATTCCAGCTATGGATCCCGAAAGTTGCTGGGACTTGTCCCGACATCGGGTCTCGGTCTGCAACTTCAGTCCCAACTGCCATGGCTGCTCACCTCGAGAAACACTCATAGATAGAATATAATTTACAGCATTAAAATCACTGTTACCGCTAATGGAGCGGGCCCGTTATAAACAGTACAAGCCACATAATACGAGTAATATTGTATTATATACCATTCATTTCCGCGATATACCATACCGCTAAAAACATAAACTTCCGTAGGCTCCGCTAGTTCAGGTTACAGCTCGGTTAGTAGAACCATTATCTAATCTGATGATCAGATAACTAATTAACCCTAGCAGGACGATGGTGTTTACCGTGGTTTTTCCAGCCGAGTGGCGCACGCCAACTTCAGAAGACACCAAGCTTCACCAGGGCCTGAGGGTCTGTCACGAGTCATGGTAAAGACCCAACAAGACGAGTGGAGAAGCAGGACGAAAAAAAGAAGGAGCAAAAAGAAAGGAAAGGCTAAATAGAGAAGGTTGGACTGCTTTGATCCAACTCTCCAGCAGGACACAGAAAATAGAAGGGCACCTTGAACTAGCACACGCAACTACTGTATTGGTATTATTATGTATTGAAATTTTCCATGATACTAGTGAGTTTTGTATGGTAGCGTGGGTAGGCCTTAACTATTCCCGATCTCGTACCACGCCGGCCATTGAATACGGCCGTTAGGAAGCAGGTTAAGTTTCGTAGTATGTTGCGTCGCACTCGAGGATATTTGCCGCTAAGTTTGAGTAGAGTTTTCCATGCAGCCCTGCACTCACTAGATCCTCGAGGATGCGTATGGTTTTCCAACTCGGAAATGTTTTAAGGGAGGGCCCGATGCCCGTGGTGTCTCAAAGTTTCTGTTTTCCAATTTGCGATCGGCACATTCCTATAGAAGCCAGAGTAATCGTTTCACGATGTTGTCGGCTCTTCAGCAGTTCTTCCGATCTGCGGATGCTGCTCATCAAGGTGTTGGTGGAAACGATGAGCTCATAACTGCAGAAACAATCACGAAAGCAGAGTCAAAGCTTCCAGCTGAGGTAGTCGACCAGGCGGTCAATCAACAGGTTCCTGATGAAGCAGCTCAGAGTGGTGTAACACAAGCTGAAGCTATCACTTTGTCATGGACGAAGACATCCCTGGGAGCAGCTTATATCCTGTGAGTTTGATATAATGTAGCCTTTCAGAAGGGAGATTACTGACTATCAATTAAACAGCATGTTTCTGATATACTTTGTCAATGCCTTCCAATCCTCAATCACAAGTAACCTATCGGCCTACGTGACCAGCGGCTTTGAATCACACTCCCTGATCCCGGTGATCTATATCGTGTCCAGCGTCATGTCAGCAGCAACATATATGCCTGTCGCAAAGATACTGAACCTCTGGGACCGCTCTATTGGGTTCCTCCTTATGGCAACTTTTGCAACTATAGGATTGGTATTGTCTGCGACTTGCAAAGACATTGCGACTTATTGCGCATCGCAAGTAAGTCGATACTGCCATTCCAGCCCATAACCGATGCCACAAATGACTCACCTTTATAAAGGTCTTTTACAGTGTGGGATTCGCGGGCATGATCTTTTGCGTCGACGTAATAACAGCCGATACCTCAACACTGCGCGATCGAGGTCTCGCGTATGCATTTACATCTTCGCCTTATATCATTACTGCATATGCCGGTTCTGCCGCTTCTCAACATTTTTACGAGACCAACTGGCGCTGGGCATATGGCTGTTTTTCTATTGTCCTGCCAGTGGTCGCATTGCCAATGTTTGGTCTTCTTCAGTACAATCGTCATAAGGCGAAAAAGAAAGGACTCCTTCACAAAAAAGAACGAAGTGGCAGAACTTTTATCCAGAGTGTCATATTTTATCTTATTGAATTCGACAGTAGGTTCTGACGCCTTACTTCCTGACTTGTACTGACATTTATAGTTCTGGGGGTATTCCTTTTGACTGCTGGGCTTACCCTTTTTCTGCTCCCTTTTAGCATCGCTGGATCGACAGCCCACGATTGGAGATCCGGTTCTATCATCACCATGCTCGTGATCGGTATTGTATGCTTGATTGCTTTTGCTCTGGCAGAGCGCTTTTTTGCTCCGGTACCCTTTCTCCCATGGAAATTATTGGTCTCGAGAACCGTCCTCGGTGCCTGTCTCATAGACGTCTGTTACCAGATCGCATATTACTGCTGGGCCGACTACTTCACTTCATATCTCCAGGTCGTATACGGAACAAGCATTGAAGTTGCAGGCTATATAAGCAGCATTTTTGATGTTGTTTCTGGCGTATGGCTCTTCATTGTCGGTCTTCTGATAAGAAAAACCTGCCGTTTCCGATGGTTACTCTGGATAGCAGTGCCTTTATATATGCTTGGTGTCGGCTTGATGATCTACTTCCGCAACCCAAGTTGGTCTGTTGGCTATACAATCATGTGCCAGGTATTCATTGCTTTTGCAGGGGGCACTATGATCATTTGCCAACAGGTTGCAGTCCTCGCTGCATCAGATCACAACCACGCTGCTTCGTCTCTCGCATTCCTGAATTGCTTCGGTTCTATGGGAAGTGCTATTGGAAGTAGTATTTCTGGTGCTATATGGACACACACATTGCCTGCGGCATTGAAGCGTTTACTTCCTGACTCCGCCAAGGCCGATTGGGAAACTATCTATGACTCGCTTGAATCGCAGCTGAGTTATCCAAGTGGTGAAGCGGTCCGACATGCTATTTCCCTCGCGTACGCCGAGGCCCAAAGCAGAATGTTGATTGCTGGTACCGCCATCATGGCTCTTTCTCTTATCTGGATGTTCGTCATTCGGGATATCAAGCTCACTAAAGAGGTGCAAACCAAGGGTGTCTTGTTCTAGTCACTATTCGTTTTCCGTTTGTGGACATCGGGAATGGGAACAGCATATTTCCTGGAATACAAGAAGCATCCTTTCAAATATTACTAGAACCTAGTTATATAGCCATAAACGATTAACTAAATCTCCTCTAAACTTTACAGAGTTTTTTAAGTATGCGAAATTCGTTCAACGAAAGTAAGCTCATTTGTATTCATAGCCCTTTTGGAAACAGTAGGAGTGACTATTGACTACTACAGGGCGGCAGGGTCATAAGACAATGTGTCTTTACTGTCTATATTTGGAGTCTCTCAACGGTATTGATAGTGCTCTGAAGATTCGTCACATTAGAGGATTACTTAGTTACCATCCAGCGCTTATGCTTGTCGATCGATGTTATTGACCCTGCTACTTTACCGGTCAGGATTTGATTCTATTTTCTGTCCCACCATGACTGCTAACTGTTTCTGCATCTTTGCCAGCTCCTCAACCTCGTCTCTCAACATCTCCACGTTCTTAATGATGTAACTGAGCGCGAACCACTTTGCGCCCTCCGTATCGACGTCTATGCGAAACGGCCAATCTTCTGGCATGCATGCACGACCTCCGGGGATATTGTTCGAGCCTTCGGGCCTGTCGAACTCTGGCGGTTCATGACTCTGGCTATTCCTCTCCTTATTACTACAGGACTCGTTCTCGATTTCTTCTGTCTGCGTTCTGACAGGATCTGCCGGCGTGACAGCCTCGGGGCTTTGGGAGCTCCGAATGTTCCTCGAGTCGGCAGCGATCGTTTCCAGCGGTGTAAGCAGACCATGATCTTCGAGTATTCTTCTTTCTTCAATGGCCTCTGCCGTCTGATTCTGCGACTCCTCGGCTGGCTCAGAGGTTTTCTTCACGGCGGCATCCACCACATCCGCATTATGTCCCAATTCCCCAGACTCCATCTTGACGCATCCAAGAAATTCCAGCCACTCGTCCATAACCTCCCTCCACTCGGTCTTGGGTAGTGGCACCCTAGTATCTCTCTCCATCTCGACCTCTCTCCGCCTTCTCGTCTCCCACGTCTGGATCGACTTATCCGGACGGACGATAAACCTGCCGAACCTGTGCTGCATCCATCGGGTACAGGCATTCCAGAACTCTCTCTTCGTGCAGTTCTTGTCTGCAAAGTAATTCCGATGCCCGAGACACCATCGCATAATAAGGATCTGCTCCTGTTCGGACCAGAACGCGCGCGGTTTTCGAGAACCGAACGAGAAATACGACGACGACGACCGCCGTCTACCGGACGACAAAGAAGATGAAGAAGTAGGGACTCGATGCATAGCCGGCGGCAGATGAGGGAAGAGAAACGGCGGCGAGTGCGATGCTGATGGTGGGGAAGATTCATATCTCGCAGTGGTTGCCTGCATTTGCGCCTGCTGCTCGTTATCCTGGGACAATTCACGGCCCGATCTCAGTATGCGATGAAGGTCCATGATGGTAATTCAGTCATTTTGTTTCTTTTCCCATTCAACCGAGCAATGACGACGATACACTAGCAAGTGACGAATTCGACGTTGGCATGACTACTGCTTCCAGCCAGTAACTGAGTTCTTCCTCCGACTACTACTAACTACTGCTGCTGCTACTAATACGTACCTTCTCTCCTATTTCCGTTGGATCCGAACTGGTGATTCTAGTTTCAGGAGAACGACCATGCCGAAATCAGTATGAGCGATGCTACAGGTAAACGTCAGCTCCTGCTATATATGTGGAGAGACCCCCTATTCCATATTACGTCTGGGTCTGGTGTTCATGCTAATCATCGCCGGGGCCATGCGTTTACCAGAAGCGGATTAGTCGGTTTGTTTATGTCGAGGACTATCATTGTCTAGGTTAACCGCGTTAACGGTTCTGGAGTATTTCCCCAGATTGGAATACATCTGAAGTAATCATTCATATTTGACACCAGCCAGAGGTCCGGATTATTGATATCTTGGAGTGTTATCTGATTCATTCTTGTTTGTCGAAATCGGGAAGAGCTAAACATACAACGCACGTGATGTATAAAAATAGATGCAGTAGTCGATCCTTGAGGACCACTCGCTAACTTCCTTAGGAAAGGAAGTGGTCGTTCATATCCAGTGCACTGTCTACTACTATATCTGTCTGTTGCGATGGACTGATACATAAATAAAAAAGAGAAAATTCCTTGGGGTTCCAGAACCCTGAGCTGATAAAATACTGAGCCTGAGTTAAGGAGACACAATAGTATAGATCGTAAATTTCATCTAGATTCATTACAGTACATACATTGAGGCATACATCAGTACACAACATAAGTCATAAACAGCGAACATGGTCCTTCGCGCTGATATCATATCCATAAAACAGATTGCCTCCCTGCATCATGTCAGAGACGAGATGCTTAAATAGCCAAAAACATTAATCTCAAGCACGATATAGTATAAGTCGAGGAATCAAACGCGTCAAAATTTTTCCAATACAGGCATAGTGTAGTGAGGAGCAAGACGTGAAAGGAGGCAAAAATCCAGAAGGACATTTCCTATCCTTGGCTCTTTTTGTTTTGTTTTCCAATATTGCTGTCCGTATAAGATCTATACCCTGGATCAATGTGCAAAGGTAGTTCTTTATCACGTCAGACCGTAATGAGATTCGTTCCTGGCGTATCTTAATTTGATATTTTTTTGTGTATGCGCCATTCTGGACGTCGATATAACATGAATGCAGCCCAGTCGGGGCCGGGTCAGTGAGAGTAGCCACGCATTGTTGGAAGACAGACGAGCTTAGACCACGTAATGAGGTCTTCTTCCACTCGAACTGCGGCGATGCGAATGCGACGAATGACCCCTGCGACTGCTATGGCTCCTCCGTCGGACCGTCTCCTTAACAACGACTTCTTCACGGTGATGGCGGTGGAGAAACAGCGCAACCAGCGCAGTCCAGAAGAAGAAAAGGACCTCCATGATCCCAAATGCAAAGCACGTCTTGAGCATTGCGCAGGTCTTGTTCAGATCGACTGTCGGCTTGTGCGTCTCGATGCCCCAGCTCCCGAACGGGCCGAGGGAGACGATGACGGAACCACCATTCCAGTGTGCACAGTTCTGGTTCGCGATGAAGCCTAGCTCGTATACGCCAGCGATAAAGGCGCCGAAGAAGCAAAGGTCCATAAAAGCCACGAAGAGCGCGGACCGCCTGGTGGTGCCGAACCGGATAGTGGTGTCGATGGCCCAGAACACAGCGATGACGCTGACAATGAATAGGACGAGGATGTAGGCTGGTGTTAATTGGTTATTGTTCAGAAAACCGTTAACGAAGTATGCCTGGATAGCAATAGAATGTGATTAGTTCCGTGGAGTGGAATGTGGTATGAGATATAGAAGCCAAGAAGACTTACCAGCATGCCAATGATAGGGATCAAGAAGACGATCTCTACGATTCGCCAGAAGATAAAAATGAGAGCGCCAATCATCTTGACGGATTGTTGGAGTTTGTAGCGATTGATTTAAGATAGAAACGATGGCTTCCTTTTCTAAAGATATGATGTCCTTTCGTCTAGATAGTCATCGTCTGCTAGCGCTCCTGCGCAAGACAGTAGAAAGACCGTACCCGCTCCAGATAGCGCTCGAGACTTGCGATCGCGATTGCAGACCTCTTCGTCGTTGATAATGGCTCCAGCTGCGTGTGTATCTCCTTGGTCGCACAGTGCGCAGCTATGGTAGAACAGTACACACAGCTCGAGCGGAGACCGAGGCGGGGACTATCCGGAGTATGGTATGTAAGTACTTATTCCAGGCCCTAAACGACGACAGCGCAGATGCAAGGGGGAGATCCAGCAGCAGCAGAGAAAGAAAAAGAAGAAAATATGCGAAAATATGCAGTCGATCATGAGAGAAGAAGAAAAGAGGCCTTTGTTCTTGCAGGACAGGGTTCAATCCGAGATCGCCCCTCACTGTGTTTCTTTCTTTCTACTTCGTTACGAGGAGGCTGGGCCAAATGGCGGGGAGGTTGGTTGCCAGGGACTCTGCCGTTGGCCCGTTCGCTCAGAGACCAACCTTAACCACCAGGTCATCCTCTCCAGGCGTTGTGATGCTGCTATTTCGACGCTAACATGGCAGTCTAGCGCCCGATAAGTGGCAGACAGTCCTATCGGGAGAAATGGAAGAGCAACTAGGGAAGGGTCTT
Source organism: Paecilomyces sp. COH1141 (assembly GCA_003123655.1). Lineage (NCBI taxonomy): Eukaryota > Fungi > Ascomycota > Eurotiomycetes > Eurotiales > Thermoascaceae > Paecilomyces > Paecilomyces sp. COH1141. Next base: position 300,193 of record QBDR01000009.1, read on the forward strand.
CCCAGCCATCTGGTTTTGCTTCCCTCGTGGTCGGATCATAGGATGTCCATGACACCGTCAGCAAGACCAACTACGGAGTACGGAGTATACAAAGTACTCCATACATGGGGAGAAATTATGTTTATTTTCTTTCTTACGATCATCATCACTGTTTACCCTTCAAACTTTGGTGTTCTTCTTCGTCCCTCCTCCCACGGTACAAACCCACCAGAACCGACCGTGAACCGTGGGCGGCAGACAAAGCTACCAGAAGTTTCCTGCAACGCACAGCTGCTGCCACTAAGTACATACTTAACACAGACTATTATGGTATGGGACAGGGAAGTGGCAGCAATAGTGAATACTAAAAATATCTTGGAAGAGTTCAAACGGCTTATCGGAGGGTTACTAGGGTGATAATCAGCCGAATCCTCACCATCCCAGTTCCTCATGACGGACAGGCCGTTTGAATTGATAGCCCTTCGGTTTTTAATCTGTAACTAGTTGTTTTGCCTGCATGATTAGCGTCGCATAGCACTCATGACAGGACCCATTGGAGAGAATTGGTGTCGTTGGTTGCTCAACCATGGCGGTGGCAGTATGTCTCTGCCATGCTATAACTTCAGTCCTCGAGAGGCACTTAGATAACCTTTGCGGCTCTTTAGTAGTAAATAGCTCGTTTTTGTATCATCTTCCTAGAGGCTGCTATACTGCCTAGTGCACAGCTTTGCCAAAACCCCTCCACACGGTTAAAACATCAGAATGCTGGAATTTCTTGGAACCTTAATGGAAAAAGAGAAGTAATATTTGCTACCAGATTCGTATCAGCCTGATAAAAAGCCAACAAGGGTATATGTCGTTGTATCCAAATACTGCAATAATTCTACCGCCCAAGCTTGGAGAACCAGAAATAATATCCAACGTCGTGTCTTTCCATAAATTGATGGTGAAATCACCAGAACCATAATTGACCAAAAGATACAGCAGCCCCGAACGAAAGCAAGTCGTCACAAGAAAAGAAAATAGAACCAAAAGATAAGAAACAATGCTCATCGAGCACATCCAGAAAAGTTAAATGCGTATCTTTACATATGCATCCAAGAAATTCCATCGTAAATTTTGTTAGATATCGGCTGCTCAGGTGAGTGGTCGCTCGCCCAAGTGAGCTGGAGCGGGTGTCGAGTAGTCTTGCGCGAGATGACCTTGAAATGCTGGGGAATGGTAGGTCGTATCAGACTCATATCGCGGAGCTGGCTCTGCTCCAGCGTAATTCGCTGTTCGAGTATATCCTTCGCGCATTTCATATCCATCAGTAACGTCTTCGCTGGAGGAAGACGAATATTCGTCCCCCTCACGGGGTCGCCGTTGATAGGCACCAGACCCAAAAGGGTTGTTTTCGTATGGCTGAGGAGTAGGGGCGATAGATACTCCCCGGGGCGGCGAGTGCTCATTAGACCTCCGTGGCTGAGAGTACACACCTGTATCCAATCGCTCCTCATCGGGGTTACGCAGTGCCATATCACTGTCTCCATATGCCTTCATCTGGGTAACTGGTTCCATAGGAGCAGTTCCCCATGTGCGAATGGAATACGCCCGGCCTTTCTTCCACGGCTGCGTTACCGGGGGGAAGTACTGACGATAGGACGCCCACGCGCAGAACACGCCTAGAAGCGAACCGGTGATCACATCGAAGGGGTGGTGCCGGGCATCCATTATACGAGAAACAGCAATGAGCGCCGCTGCGATGTTGGGAGTGACAACGATAGCCAGCTTCCAGACTTCACCGCGGTTGTCCATGACATGCAGTTTACCGCAGAGGTACAACGAAATGTAAAACAGACCGGCAAAAGAGGCTAGAAAGGGTCAGTAAATTCAACAACACATTACTGGAAGTAGATGGGATCTCACAGCTGCTATGTCCTGTATATTCAAATTAGTTTCCCATATTCGTCAATTGGAATTCAAGAAGCTTACCGGACGGCCATGATCGAAAACCATCCTTCAACAGTGCCTTATCACCAGTACATATCGAGTAGTCGGACAGACTGAGAGGCGTAGGATCTGTAGTAACGGACGGCTTGCACCGATCGATCAGATCTGGCCTGGGTTTCCCGCACGCATTCTTCAGAATCTGCGTGATAACAAACGCCATGCCCTGCGAGAGCAGCAAACCAAGAATACCGCAGTTCAGCTCCCACAGCCTGTCCTTCCACCTGTATGGACCCGACAGCTTCCTCCTCCCCGATCTCGAAGTCGTGGAAGTTTTGTTGTGCGAAAATATGCCATCGATAAATAGTGTGTATATCACTATAACTGCCAGCGGGAAAACAAGTGAGATCAATAACGCCAGTTGTATAGGCACCCGTTCGTGCACGGCATATGGATATTGTAGCGTGTAGTTTCGCAGGGAGAAGTGCTGGTGGAAAGGCTCAATCGAGTCGAGGATATAGAAGCCTATAACGCAGGCGCTGCGGTGATCTCGCCGTTAGTCTTGAGATCCGTGGCAAGGATGCTTGAAGCAGTAGGTGGTCGCATGTCAGGAAGAGCAGCACGAACATAATAATGACATAGTCGGCGATATATCTGCGAAAGGGAAGTATTAGTAACGTCAACCTCCATCCTCGACTACTTCAGACGCAATAAGACTCACGAGATCACCACACGCGCCCTGAGGCGCTTCTTGGAGAAGGGCAATTTGGTCGGTAGCCGGTCCATAGCGGTGAGGTCGATGCGATGCGATGCGATGCGATACAAACAGAAAACACCGAGAAATATCTAAACTCGTCCCAGACGGCGTATCATTCCAACGATAGAATATGCGACGAAGTGAAAAATCGAAACAAACCGTCCGTATTGTCAAGAGTTCGAGTGTTTGTCGACAGAACGAACTTCGTGATCGGACGTCCAGCTTACGCCGTGGCGGAGCAGAGCGAAACACGTATTCCGTCCGCTAAGGTGAGGAATCGCTTTCCGGCGCTTCTTGAAACCCAAGATCGCCAAGCAGAACCGCTTCTTAGTATTATTTCATTCCTGGACGAAGAACCTCATTTCCATCCCACACTCGATCGTCACACTATGTATCAGAGCTCATCCAAAGGGTGCTCCGCCAAAAAAACGAAAAAACGGGGCGACCGTTCTGGCCAGCCACACAGCGAGTCTGTTTTTGCGCTTCTCAAGAATAGCAGTGGAACCATTCTTTGACACTAGTGAAGCCATCGTCCAACAGCTAAGCTTTGCTCTGATCGTGCCAGTGACATATTGCTAGTTTTCTATTGGAGCCATGAGGTTTGTGTCTACGTACTTCTCATCGAGCTTTCCATACTCGTCTGATTCCTGAAACTTTTCGCGCGATCACCAGCGTTGCACATAAATAGAGGAGGTAAGATCATCAAAGAATGCCCCTAACTGCCTTAACAGCTCCACGCAGCCAGATAACTCGACGATATGTCACTCAGCTTGATAAAGCCGGTTGTGGCTCACATTTCTATTTCGACGATATGGATCTCGCTCTCCCAGAAGGGGATTTGTTGCTTCCATAAATAGCATGCCATGAGCAATGCGACGCTAGACCTTAACGATCAATTAAGCTCTCAGCCTCCTTGACGCTCATCCTGGAAGTTTCCAAACTGGTTCGAGAAGCGAGATGGAAACCCAACTGAGGGTGCAGTCTGGGGCTCAACGGCTACGAACACATGGGGCAGCGATCTAACAGATGAGTATCTATGGGAGATTTGCTAAAAGATCCCTACGGGTAGTCGTGCTGAGATCTGATTATCTCAGTTGATTAAGGTGCAGGTTGAGGTCATATATACCCACACACCGTGGCAAAGACAGCAACCTTCCCGTCTTCTGTTGCACGATGGCAGATACAGATCCGTTGAGTAATTTACCAGCAGCAGAAAAATAATTTGGACTCTGTCCGTAAAAGTCGTCGATTCGATAGGGTTTTACATAGTCATGTTAGCAAAGCGGGCGCTTGAGCGTTGTCTAAGAAGCACATGATGCTCCATCAACCAGCACCGCGAATGCCGAGGTGGTACCACTGTGCTTGAGCATTTAATGGCATTGTTGGAAGGTCCATTCGTATTTCTGCTCGCTGGCACAAAGTCAGCACTTGCTCTAAGAATTCTGGTGGTTCGCTAGATTGCGCCTAGCCAGGTTGAAGAACGCCCGAATATTCAGAGGTGAGCTTTGTTCTATTAGATATAATAGCCATATTGACAGTCTACGGCATGTATTCAAATTAGTTTTGAAGGGTTAGAAAAGAGAAGAAATTGTCAAGTGGACTACGTGCATTAGATATACCTAAGCAAATATCAAAATATATATTCCTTTTCTCCTGATGCTGTAACGATCTCATGAAGTTAGCGACAACGAATTGAAGGTAACATTCGCGGTATACAGAGGGAAAAGCATTATGATTTCAAATGGGACACATAATGTGCTGACAGTCCACGATAATACAACTAACCATATCTACAACTTTCTTCTCTACTTATGTAAAAGAACTCAAAGCCAAGCGCTGTTGAGAATTGCTTGGCATTAATGAGTGGATACATATACTCGATTTCGATTCGCTCCTCCGCAGCCGTTTCGTACACCTTCCCTTTTATGTCCTAGTGTCCTGAGCTATTTCAAGCTGGATAACGCAGAGAGCGATACTCGCTCCGCCATGTTCATTGATAAAGAAATGAAGATCATTCTGCTATGACCAGCTTACACTCCAATGATGATACAAGTGCTAGCTTCAATCATCGCTCTTCGTATGGACTGAGGTAGGTGCCTGGCTTTCGGCATGCCTTCTCGGCGCCTCCATACCAAAACCCGCCATGGATGTCTTTTGTGCAAGTCCCGCAGAGTGAAGGTCGGTACATCTATACTTCCATACACGAGCGAATTGCATATGCGAGAGCGATCTGCTGACGTTGAGCTTGAGATGAAAGTGTGATTTAACTCGTCCCGCCTGTGGAAGCTGTGCCAAAAGAGGAGTAAAATGCTCTCTTGGATATGGAACTGAATGGACATCAGACACGCCAGTCTCATATAGTGCTATAAGAAGCCAAAGACATACCTCTCCCAAGCACAGTACTACATACAGTTCCGCGGGAACTTTATCCCCAGATCTATATCCACCACTGACCGATCCGGATGAATCGAGTCTTCTACGACGATTCTCATCCGAGGTCGTCCCCAGCGTCGTCGGGAGATCCTATTCTCTGATATGGAAGTCCACAGTCTATTCCATCCATACAGCCCCATCATATGTGGTACACTGCATGTTTTCGGTCTCCGCCATCTACTACGCAGAGACAGCCAACCTGAGCTCTATCCAAGTCGATCATTATCGGAATCTGGGCATCCATCACGAAAATCTCGCGCTGTCATTACTACGGCCAGAACTGAATTACATTAACGCCGATAACTGCGAGGCAATCTACGCGAGCACGGCGTTAATATTCCTCTCAACCATCGCGCTGCCGCAGTTTAATAGGGAAGCCCCAGATCCATTTCTCGAAAGGCTAGTCGAGCTCAGTGAGCTGGCCAAAGGACCCTTGGCTGTACGGAGAAACTCCCCAAAGCCACTACACAGTCTCTATAACCTGAAGCCATGGAACGAACCGATCGATTTGCCAGCAGAGCTTACCGATCCACTCGACAATATAAGACGCGTCGTTGAGGCAGATGACAACCGCAATGTCAACACCACACGAAAAGCCATCTACTTACAAGCGATCGACACCCTGAAACAGACTTTGATCGCTATGTTTCATAATAAACTATACCCATTGATCATATTCATGTTTCTATCGGTCGTGGATCGACGATTTATTGAGCTGGTAGCCTTGAAAGACGTGACGGCCCTTCGGATTCTGGGACATTATGGTGTGTGCTCGAACTATATCCCGAGGCAATGGTGGAATCGGTACTGGGGACGTGATATTATCGATGCAGTAGTGAGTATTTTGGATGAAGAGGACGGCCATCGCCCTTTGTCTAATGATAGGACCTATGTCCATGCCTGATGGTGGGATTGGTGCGTTTACTTGTTACATCTTGCAGCTGGATCTGGGTTCGCTGCAGAACCGAGAATTACTTAGCTCTGGTTCAGAGATTCTACTTCTTAAATGAATGAATACAATGCAGGGCTACAATAAGAAGTCAATCCGCAATATCTGAGCTGTGCAATGCCATTGGATGAGGAAGAACATATCGAATATACCGCTAGAGACAACCGAGATAGACAATCCAAGAACAGCAAATTTACTCCTTTCTTCATCTTATCTGTTGTGAGGATATCCCACCCACGAAGGCGTTCGGGACATTCCTAAGAAGAGGAAACTTGTATGCAGTTATGTGCATTATAAACCCCATGAGTTACTACCGTCCGAGTGATTGTCATAGACTAGAGTATAGATGGCATAAGCCAATCTAGATAAACCAATACCAATATACAATGAAGCAAGCGTCTTCGAATGACCTGACAGGTTCTGCTTCGCCAGAAAATAGAAACGATCCATTGCACCTGCGCCGTAGTATTTATATAACGTTTAAGAAAAGCGGTATACTGGAGAGCTGCCCTGGGTTTTCGTATTGAATTATGACATTGACGAGTCGAACTGTCGAATCTTCAAACACAGATATACTGTATACATAATTTAAAGATGCAGCATAAGTTATCAACGCGTTGAGGTATAGATAGGTCCAAGGAGGTACAGTCAAGAATACCCAGCGATGTTATTTGATATAGGTGGAATTTGATACTTGCATGAGTCGCTAGCTTTAGCTTGGAATTAACAGTTGTGTCCAGTACTAAAAGTAACTGTCCAACGCTAGCTAGACCATATTGTGCTTAACTATCCTCCATCTCAACAAGACGGACAAGTGATACTAGGTTGGTATACTCTACAGCGGCACGGTCAACCCCGCACGCGATGTCGACTCGCCTGCATAAATAAGCCGCACTCTTCAGAATGACGACCGTTAGCTTAGCTTCATGAATTGCCACAACAAGCTCTAGAGTATGGCACAGAGCCAAGTACGAGTAGTCTAGAAGTCTATGCGCGCGCATGTCCCGCACGTCAATGGCCCAGCCACCCGGACGACAGCGGGAGGATAGCATAAATCCTGCATTCTACCGTGCGCACAAGCCTCATCACGAAACAAACTCGAACGAATAATCGACTCCAACGGACGGATCAGACGGAGGGGCTTGCAAAAGCATCGCATCGCGACTTGCTCTTCACACTGCCAATATGGTACAGACAGAACTTCCATCATCATCGAGCTTTGGTTACCTGTTCCGGGTGGCGAACATGGCATCACGATGCAGGGGGAGTCGAAGCATAATGAAATAATGAATATTTCCCGATCGAATCTCCGTCAACCACGTTGTTCAGCCTGCCAGGGCTGGCTATTATGGACAAGGTTTCATTGCGTGACCCGGGAGAAAGAGAGAGGGGAAGAGAGGGAGAGACAGGAACCTATGGAAGTTACATCAAATGAAAGAAATCAATCCTCCTGTGACGCGCTCTCGCGCAAGAGAGAGATAGAGAGAGGGAGGGAGATTGAAGTGTTTTGTGTGTCCCGCCATCTCCCATGGCTCAAGCCCTTCGCGTCCCAGACGCCATGATCGTCGCGCCTCGCGATCCGCCCGAGTCTTTGGGGTCTCGGACATGTGGCTTTGAATTTCTCCATGATCGTAACTCGTCGCGAAACAAGTCTCGCGATCGAGGCTGACAGGCTGACAGGCTGACACTACTACAGACGTGGTTTGGGAATTTGGAGGATCTTCGATTGAATCGAATTCCCACTCGATCGTGGAGCCGATTCAGCGAGTGGGCACGATGGGTGGGAATTTTGATGGGAATAATCTGTATAAGAATCCGTGGTTGGGCGGGAATTCAGCGCCGGGCAAGGATCATCAGGAGTTGAAGCCCATCCAGGCCAAGCGGCGTTTCACAGCCCAAAGAAAAGAAGAGCGGGACAAGTCTGGATGCTCGCGGGAGATCTATCACATGGCGGGCGAGGCAGAGGAAGTTTATTGTCGGGACCGGCTTTCTGGCTGGACGATGCTGGTCGGTGCCTGTCAAGAGCACATCGGAGCCAGCTGGTCGTCGGTTATTGGAGAGTATCTTTTTTCTTTGAGACGAGACAGCTGTAAGGTACGAATATTTGTTAGGGGTTGGTCCCGTATACTCCGTAAGTAATATGGCAGACCGGTTTGCTGGAAATCTGGGATAGAACAGTAACAACAGTTCGTCCTGGATCCTGGCAAGTGACGTAGTGATAATGGCTAGTCCTATTACCACGAGTATCTATCGGACTATCCATACTAACGACGTACAACTAATTAGATCGTCTGTCAGTCTGCACTACGCAGCGTTGTAGCTAGTCTGAGTGGTTAGGCAAGGCTTAGTACTTCGCTAACGAGATCGCATGGATAAAACGGAACTGCACCGTGGCTGAACCATCGGTGGCGGTGTTTCCCGCCAGAGGCAAGAAAGAAACAAGTCAAAGCGACTCAACTCTTCTTTTACCTTCTTTTTTCGTTCTTTTCAGTTTAACCGGAACGACTAAAGCCCCTGATTGCGTCGATGGCGCGGGGGCAGCTGGAGGTCTCGACTGTCGGAGATCAGGTCGTGGTGGATTCAAGGAGTCGCAGAGATTATTACCATAAATTAATTCAGAATTAATAACGAGAAATTAATCCTTTTATGATTTGGGTTATGCTTTCGGGAATAATAGACTTTGTTATTTAGATTGTGGTCTGGATGGACGGGGAGAGAGGTGAGCCAGGAATAGAGTAATGACAGTAATAAGGATAGACAAAGCTAAAACCAGAGACTGAGGTGCAGTTCTTAATATTCGACCTTGATAGTGAGCTATAATATGAATTACGATGTAATTGACTGGTTACTGGTTACTGTGGTATACTACTATCGCGGTAGTGTTCATATAATCCCGGCAAAAGGCGTACAAAGTTTGAAACCTGAGCACATGCATGTCGCGGATGTTCTGGATCGTTGTGCCTCGATTGGCCGAGTCGACGATGTGCCTAGCCAACCTTCCACGCTTTTGCTTGCTTCCCCCCGCGTGCATGGGACGCTTCAGTCGTTATCGCTCACGGTGATGCTACGGAGTTTAGCGGCTGAGAAGGCCTTAAAGGCAGGAGAAACAACAACACTAGATAGAGTAGTATGCATCTGGATATGCAAGAGGATGACCGAGACGGTAAATGTGAGGAGGTGTTGCCCCGCGGGTGCGCAGTCCTACCATAATCATCGATCATCAAACTGCGCTGCACAGCACAATTCTGTAGGATCTCGTTGATGAACCTTTTTCAACCTCCTCTCGTGGCAAATCCGACCTGGCCAGTCAGCGCTGCTGGACTGCCGAAATTACTGGCTTGGGTGAAACTTGGGTCCGTGTGTGTGTTCCGACCGCGACGCAATTTCTGCTTTCGACCATCTTGATTGTCCTCGTCTCAGTCTCAGGCTGGTTGGGAATTCGCCATGATGACTGTTGCTGTGCCCGCTGCTCTGACCGACTGAGGAGTATCATCCTGCTCGTGATAGTAGTAGTTCCCCAGCCATGTCGGTCGCTAGTAACGCTCGTTGCTCGGGGATAAGTCCTCTTGAGCGTCAGCCACTGTCCGGATGCCGGTGCACCCGCCCCCGAGAAGTATGGAAGCGCCCGGCATGGCGACAATGTGACGGTTGAGGGCTAACAGTCGAGAGTATTCGATGTGCTATATCTACTGCTATACTGAGTTAGTACCGGCAGTATCTGGGCGATTGTTATTGCAGCGATACTCTCATGCCTGTCTGGCGGCTTCTAGAGCGCAGGAGGGCTGACGTGCACCCTATCATGGCCATCATTCCTCGGACGCGGACCGATCATTTCCATTGCGGGCGAGCCATGGTTGCTGACGTGCCAACTTGGAATGTCCGTGGCCTGCCAACTTTCTGTCCCTGCTGGCGGACCATGGACGAGCACGTCAGGTCCGGACATATCATAACAACAATTATATTTGGCTGGACGGTAGTATACCCGTGTTATTTATTATTGTTATGTTTCTTATGCCTGCTTCTCTTTGGTCCTTTTCTACCTACCAGTAGTATGAGCACTGAACCATGAATCCGGTCGGTGCTAGAGCCGGGTGCCAGACTCCAGGGCCGATCGGTGCGTCGTCCGGTTCTGGCCCTGAGCGTGGGTCGGTGGATCGAGCTTTCTGCTGTACCAGATAAGTAGTTATGGGCGAGGGCCGACCTCACCGCTGGGGGTCGCCCGTTCCAGCTTGCCTGAGCGAGAAGGGGCCGCGTATTTGTTTCTGCGCGGGAGAGGAAGTGTATACTTAGTAGCAGGTAGTGTCAACAATAAGTAAGAAGTAGTAAGTACAGGGACTCGAACTAGATGGGATGAGATGTTCATCATTCAAGGGTACATCAATGATCCTCCCTCCATGGACGTGAGATAGAGTATGGCCAGTCTGCATGGTAAAAAATAGCATCAGATAGTCAACCATAGAATGGAGGAAAAGAAAAACACACTAATCAGACAGCAAATAGCATCAAGCGAGAGGCCAGAGAGGGATGCCCGGGCCAGCCGCGTGCAGCAACTCAGCAATGTGACAGTTGCGCAAACCACAACCCAGCCCTGGAACCCTTTCCCAATGCGGCCAGATTGGACGCAGTTTTTGCATCCTCGTCGACGGGATTATCCCTTGACGGTCATGCCATCGAAGAATGGATTGTTAGAGGCTAGGTACGGATACGCCTCAGATAGCCCAGGTAGGTATCGTGTGATGGCAATGGCAATGGTGATAGCGATGGAGATGATGATAATGATGACTGTTATGTATCTTTCTGTATGGTATTATGTAGTTATGGTATCTTCTGGTTGCGGATATAGACACCGGGGGTCCTCGCATGGCTCTGATGGTCAATCAAATGTATGTATGTAGAGCTAAAGAGAGTCACTTACACACGCGCACACACACACCTCTCCAGACGCTCCAGCAGCAACCAGACCAAAACCACGATCGATGACAGCCGATGGACTCATAATACGTCGCTAGCACCGCTCTAGCTGCCGGTAGAATCGTCTACAAGAACGCCAGGTGGACCAGGATCGGGTCGACGGTGGCCCCCTCCTCGCGCACAGAACCAGACGAAGCACGCCCAGCAGAACCACCGGGCGTCCCGCGGCTGCTCTCGTAGTCGCAGCAGAAACCAAGAAATCATAATCCTGCATCCACTTCCCGCTTCACAGCAGAAACAACCTTCATCCCGTCTCTGCTGTGCTTCTCTCTCTCTCTCTCGCGTCCCCTCCTCTCTCAATCTTCTTTCTTCCCTTTCTCTTTTTGTTCTCTCTCGATCCTCTCGCCTGGTTACACCCCTCCTCCTCCCTCCTCTTCCACCTCTTCTTCCACCTGCTGTACCCTCGTTCCTGGGACTTCTGCACCTGTCCATCCGGATCGTCCGTCTCTCGTTACTCGCGTTTTGGTGCCGTCCCGGGCGACGATGTCCTCGACCTTCTGACAGCTTGTCTGCGATTGTCGATCATCGAATGCCTCAGCCTTGAAGTCCAGGTATCAGTGAAGGAAGGTGGGTGGCAGGTTTATTCGCAAAGGAAAAGAGAAAAAAACAATCAAGGATTTACAGGGTAGGTTGGAGCTTTGTGCTGCTGCATAGCTGATAGTAGCTGGAGGCTGACACGGTCGCTTTCGACGTTGAAGGGGATCCTACACTCGTTATTGTTTGAAGAACACGATCCAGGATTGCTTGTTTTCTCCGACTCTCACGACATCGATACACGTGCAGTAGTCAGGACTGGATCATTGTCTTTACACCAGACCACGCTACGTTTCGAGGTGTTGGCCGACCGTTTCGTTTTGCCGTCGGGCTTTCGAGGAAGCAACGTAAAACCCTACCAACATCGATTGGAGGCGTTCACACGCCAGCGTATATTGAGGGACGGGTATTCTCGACATCTACCGGGTCGACACCTGGCCAACAGGATCTGTGAGACGGCGCGAGATCTCACCGTCCACCATGACTTTCACCGGGCTCTCTATGATGCGCCTGGCGCTGTTGGCTGGCGTGGCCATGCACAGTGTGCTAGCTTCTGAAGACATCGCATACTGTTCTTCGCAAAACACAGGCTCAGATTTCGATGCTAGTATGTGATACCAAAATTGCCTTGTGATGGAAGGTAAATACTGACCGTCACCCACAGATGCGAGCACATATCAGTCTTATGGACTCTGCTACCAGACCTGTAGCTCCAAATATGCCTATGCTATCTTGCAGGGCCATGACTGCTGGTGTTCCGACTTTGCCCCCAGCTCGACGACGTCGGCCGACGATTGTGCAGAAACGTGCCCCGGCTATAAATCCGATAAATGTGGTAGCGTCTCAAAGGGTCTCTACGTTTATTATCAGATGCCAAACGTGGCTCCTTCAGGTACTCAGTCATCCAGCAGCAAGACTGCTGCGTCAACCTCCCAGGCGGTTAGTTCCTCCTCCCCTCCAGCGTTTGGTCCGCGTCGTGCCATTCTTGCGAGTCTTTCTGCGATATGATACCCAAGCGTTTTGTTTCTCGTCGGTGTACATGGTTTTGACGACGACCAGGAGGGTACTACTGTTAGTGCTGAGCCTGAGCCCGCGACTGTGACGGTGACTGCTTCGGATGACAAACCGAACACCGTCGTCACAGAGACCCCTAGTTCTTCAACTTCAACATTGCCTACTACTGTACGGGTCTCTCTCCTTCGGATGTGGAATACGCACGACGCACGGATTATATAAATTGCTATGCATCTCGCAGAATATTGTGCTAACTTTGCCATAGACGTCTTCTAGTAGTACCGAGTCAAGCTCCAGCACAGACTCAACCACCGCTAAGCCGACTGTTGCTCCAACCACTACCAAGCCATCCCTTTCCGTGCAGACGGTGGCTGGTCAGCCTGTGACAGTCACCGTCCAGAATCCGGAGGCAACGATGGCGGCTGGAGAGGAAGCCACCCACAAGTCGAGCACCTCGGCCTTGGGCAGCGGAGCCATTGCCGGTGTTGTTGTCGGCTCTATCGCCGGAGTTGGTGTTCTGCTGGGATTCCTCTTCTGGTTCTGCTACGCTCGCCGACGCTCCGCTGCCAGCGATGGATCATACGACCCCAGCATCCAAGGCAACCTGCTCGATGGACGCCGTCACAGCAAGGCGTCGCAGATGAGCATGATGAGAAATATTCCCTCGTCGCCAATTGGGGCCGCTACCTTTACGGATAACCGCATGAATAAGGAAGCGACCCTCTACCCTAACGGGAACCGCCTCAGCAACATCTCTCTCCAGGATAACCAGGATTACTCACGACCTGTCCTGCGGGTAAGCAATACTGATTCCTTTGTGCTGACTTGGACTTTCAATGCTAACTCTCTGCAGCTTACGAACCCAGACTAAGTCGACGTATACCGTTGCGGTAGCGATCTACCACTCCTGCAATGGATTTCTTTACCCTATTTGATTTGCACAGCATGGCGAACACTGTGGTGTTATGATACCCATCTTCTTTTCCAACACAACTTGTTTCCTTACTCCATCTGCTTGTGGGCAGTCATCGCTTTGACGACCCTCGTTCGCGCATGATATCTGAGAAACGCAAGCTGTAGTCTACTGCTGTGGTCTATCCTTTTGCATTCCGGGTGGGTGGTTTTTCTGACACGTGTATCACGACCTCATGTGCCTTCACGTCATCGTGGAGATTCTCGATGACCTGGGAGGCCATTTGCCTTCATTTCTTGTGGCCACGCTCCACAGCGTGGCATTATCACTTAAAAACGGAGGTGATGCCTGCTCTTCTGGGAACATATTCGCGGCACATCCACGCGTTTATCTTCTCCTGAGACCGCTCTTTTCGACTCTTTCATTCCTTCCAAGAGAACATAAAATTCTTGAACAACACGAACCGGATTGGTGGTTTGTTAGGTGGGGATAATGGTGTATACCGCGGTGGAGCTTCTTTGCAGATAGTCCTGGGATCCGGAAGGCGTTTTCGAGTACATACCTACATATCATATGAATGTCATGCCCTTAGATTATCGATTATGTACTAAGCAGTTGCGTCTATATTACATCGCATCTTTTAGTCCATTTGAATGCAGTTTAATTCAACCGACGTACTGTGCATTGGGCTCTACTCGTACTTATCAAACCAGCTTGCCTTAACACTGTCCAGCTCATCACATTGATAGTTTACCTGCCAACTGGATACTGCACTTGACACATCTGAGGCTGCCGTAAGCACGCTACACTTCCGTGATCAGTCTCAACAGCTACATTGACGGCAGTCTTCCATGCGGTCGATGAGAATGGGATCCACGTTCGTACAATACCTTGAAAAGCTCACTGCGGCGGCTCATAACTGCCAGATACAGCGGCATCCGTCCAAATGCACCAGATAGATCAACAACTCGCCCATCTCCTGTCCTCCACGGACGGTTCATCCCCATGATATTGTTAAACTATGTTGATTGAATCCATTAAGCTTGCCTCGCGTTAATCAATATTCATTGAAAAGGGTTAGGAGATTTCATTATCTCTATTGTACTACCTCGTTCTAGACAGCGAGCACTTCCAGTTGGTTCGGGAGATGTGGTGGATGTGGAATTAGTTTGCTGCTATCTGATCTCTCCTAGCGCCGAACCTTCTTTCCAGATCTAGAGCCTCAGGACGATGATTCTGAGGGAGCGACGCGCCATTTCTTGGAATCTATCAAGCTGGCGAGGGCGTAGAGCTTTCCAAATTTTTGGAGACTCGACTAGAGTAGCTCGTTGAGGTGGCCACGTGCCGCAGAGAGATGGCACAGGTCTTGCACAGAGAGGTATACGGCACGAGGAAGACGATTTCAGGTGAGAGGAAATGAATCCGCTCAATGTGGCCATTGCTAATAATCCACATTCTGATTTGTGGAGGTAACAATAGCCGTAAACTTGCGTATAGTCAGTATAGAACTTTCGACATGTGAGAAATGCAGTGCTGGTCGGAATCTGGAACGGACAAGTGAGGATGGAACTTATCTGATACAATCTATATCACGATGCTCAGCATTTACTTATGGACCTGTGGGGTCCACCTTAAATAGACCACTACAGAAACTTAGCTATTTCTGCAGTAAGTGAGATACTGCAGTCTATGGATGGTGGTGGTACACGAATTAGCTATTAGCAGTATATCACTGGCTTCTTTCGTACTGGGTGAAATTTAGGGCAACTTATGCTGGTATTTTACCCCTGATGAGACTCTCACTGTTAGAATTACCTTCGACACGTAGATACTCGACTCGTAGGATCTCAAGAGTAACATGCGTCGACAGAAGCAGATCTAAACTTGAGAAGACTGAGTGAATAGATCAAGCAACCGCAGTACATTCCATAGAGACTGAACTATGGCTCCTGCCAGATTATCTCTGCACCTGTCTACTATGATGACCATCGACTGTTATCAATTATTTCTCACAGTAGTCTTTCTAGCGGTATGGCTCAGCTTGATAATGATTGTGCACGGGACAGTTTTACCGGATCGGGAGGTGGCCTCCCCTCCAGCACTTTTCCTCTTCGGTACAGCCAGTCCAGCGCCATGACGATTAGTTCCCCAACTGTATCCGAACCACGTCCAAGCAATCGCCATGCCCAGCTCATCGTTATATTTCGCCTCTTCGCGCACCTGCCAATCGTGGAGTGTGCGATGCGAAGTGGCACGGTTGTCGAATCGTGGGGGCTGATGACCGGCTATTTGAAGCAGAGGACGGCGCTTGGATGAAAGAAATGGAAGGCCAATGCGATTCGGAACTTTTGTATGGACAGAGCTGTTGGAGAGAATGAGGAGTCGTCGAGTCGAGTAATTCCTGTGCGTTTGAATGGAATATTGCTTGACGGTAATTCGGTTATTGCTTGACTTGCTGGATAATACACGACAAGAATGCATTAACTCGCAACCATAGGGAGGAGACCAAGCGAGATAATGCAAACCAAGATATCCTAATAGGATAATGCTCGATGGACTATTGCAGTCTCTCACGACAAGGAACAGAGTATCTTGCAGCGCGATCTCCAGCGCCAGCATCCGTTGATCCCTTGTCCATTCGCTATCTCTGCACAGGTCAATGCAGGTCAATCCATCCGTTTATTCTTCTTGGATCAAAACAGCCAGCCGCTGAGACTAATCCCTGCGAGGCAATCGATGCCTTTACGTGTGGGGAGATGCGCTTATCAGCACCTCTTATCTGCATCTCCTCGCCCAACGTAGTAAAACCATTCGACCGGCGCCGCTGGACGCATTTATCCAGTGCAACCGCGGTGGGACGCTCGACTGTGTTGGAATCGTACCGAGACTGCGAGAGGCTGCATTTACGCCTGTCTTAAAGCCTTCCTTTCCGGCTGTTCGCTTGCTGACAGAATGTATCTGTTCCTGCACCATTCGTTATTACTATCTTGTCCGGGGAGTGTGCAGACTCCGGATTTATACCAGCGAACCTGGTTAACTATATAGGATTACTATATTCTTCGATGCTAGCTTAGTTGCTATAGCGTCTCGCTATTGATCTATACAGACCTCTGCGGCAGATTGTCGCCCCGGAGAGATGGCTTACATGGAGATCCTCAACATGGACCCCATGTGGGTGGTCGGTCTGATCATGGTCTCAATCAGCGCAGCGTATTTCATCACGAATAAATCACAGCGAATGGCCCTCATCGATCGTGTCAGCTTCCGTGGCCGCAAAGCTTCAACCGCCGCTACACCACCGCGTTCGCTGTCCCCCGAGAAGAAAGACGCTGCTTCCATATCACCACCGAGCTATAGTGATACCCTCCCGCCTCAGCGTCGTGAGACCCTTCCAAATGTTGCAAAGGGACTGCCCGATACATTGGGAAAACTTCCCTGCACAGATGTAAGCGAGGAGGAGGTCCGAAAACACATCCTCCCGATGACGGCGAACTACATGACGAGCGAGCCGAACCTATATACCCCGACAGGCTTCTCTGCGGAGGAGATCAGAGCCATGGGAGATTTCCCGAACTATGCAGAACTCAGCGGTGTACCTCTACCACAGCCCTATGCAGAATTCGATATTGACAAGGCTCTTCCGCGTCCGTATCGTCCGTTTAGATGGGCCTATCACCAGACCATGTGTATGCTCGCCATTGCGCCTTGGAAGATTCAGAACATCCACTAACATGTAAAACACAGCCCTGAAGAAAATGGAAACCGACTGGTGGATCGAATTCGAAAACACCTACAAGCAACGCATCGCGCAGCGACAAGCTCTCTACGCAAAGCACGGCAAAGCCGTCCTCGACTACCTCCCCGGTTCCGAACTCGCCTGCAAAGAACTCATGGAAATGGTCTTGCAATTCATCTGTGCTCGATATCCACAGTATTTCACCCTGGTCGACAAGCGCATTTTCAAGAACAAGATCCTCGGCACGGAAGTCGTTATCAAGAGTAAACACCCCCTAGAGATTTTAATGGATAACGTCCCTGAAGACTTTGGCATCATGCTGCGGGACGATAAGACGGGTTTCTATTTCTTCCGGGCTGGAGTGATCTGTTCCTCGCTAGGATGGAACGTCGGCACGAAGATCGGGATGCAGCTGCATGAGATCCATGCGCCGATTCCAGATTATAAGGAGAAGATGCAGTTTTCTATGGATCGGTACGTGCCCAGACTCCTCTCAGACATGGCATATGCTCCGCCATTTGCATATAATGTATAATCTAACGCATCTGGCACATAGATTCTTTTCCAAAATGCCCACGGACAAACCCATCCAGCGCGGCTCCTGGGGTCTTGAAGTCGACCAACCTCTCTTCATGCCTCCCGGAGACCCTCACGAAGCCCACCGATTGTCACAAAACCCCGACCTCCGCCTGGAAGATTGCTACCTCCGTGTAGACTGGCAGACATTGCGCCGACTCCCGCTCTCCGCGGCTATCGTGTTCAACTTCAAAGCCCTCTTCACTCCCGTCACGGAGTTCCGTGACGAGCCATGCATTCCCGCTCTAGTGGCCACGGTCCTGAAAGAAGGGAAGAGGAGCTTGATGGAGTATAAGAATACATGGCATGTCGAGCATGTTGTTTTGCCAAAGTTAGAAGAGTGGAGTAGAGAGCAAGAGGAGAATGGGCTGATGGAGAAAGGATGGAAGGTTGAGACGCTGGATGAGAACCCGTGGTTTAAGGGGTGGGAGGAGAAATGGCATCGACAGCAGGGGTATTAGGTTGTTATTTCTTGAGGTGGTTCTTTCTGGGAATCAATGAAATCATTGAGAGAGGAGGTGTGATGAAGATGATGATCAATGTTTGGTTCTATTGCATTGAGTGTTCCGGTCAATCTACTTGTATAGGCGGCTATTCCATTAGGGCTAGGGACTTTGATACCGTTTTGATATTCTGATATGTTATGGTGTATAGGTCGAATCTATATGATGAATATGAATGATTCTCGATATTTGTATTCGTGGATGTTTGTATTACGATTCCGTGCACGTATAGTTATAATATGTTCCTTTTGCTCCTGCATGATGATTGTTGGGATCCTCTTGTCCGACGACTTTCATGAAGTTATCCATCACATATATCGAATCGACGCCGATCATCTAGCCCACTTGTTCTATCCAGGCCAACTCAAGTTGTACCCATGTTCCGACCGATACGGATAGAATTACCGCATGGAGGGTTTGGATGCTTGTCTTCTGCTTTCCCCGGAATGTCCACATTCCGAGGCAGAATAATGGCCTGATGTCAGATATCCGGACCTGAGCGTATTGCTGTGCCACAGCAAGACCAAAGGCCCACGAAGAGGACGCCAGAGAACGTCAATACGGCTTCTCACAGCTGTACCCAAGTGGCTGGCACCTGCACACGTAGTGCTATCAACTGCATCGTCCAAGACCCCCATAAGCGGCAAGTCGAAAGAGAAAGAGAGAAGGTCTGCTAGTTTCCACTCCATTCTCGTAGTGTTACGCCTTCGAGTCCAAATTCCCGACGACTCGACTCTCGAAATCAGTCCTCGCTAGCGCGTCCAGATGATTCGGCATCACTGTGTCGACTTCCTTCATTGCTGTGGTCGCTCTCATTCTCCAGCTCTTCAATTTCGTCAGCCAAAGGGCTTACCCGTTCTTCCAACAAGTCCAGGTCCTCCAGCTGTTGTCTGGACGGAATCTTCCACAAACTCGTCGCACAGACGCGGTCTTTGGTCAGGAGATCATCCACAAACTGGTCGATCGTTGTAAGCACGAATCCCTCTCGCATTCTCCGTCTCAACTTCCGGTAATCCAGCAGAAGCGGCTCCAGTGACTTGTATATGTCAACCGGATCAAAAGTCAACCGGATATAGAAAGCCGCCAGAGCACGCAGATACTTGAAATCCCCACGGGATTTCACCACGCCAGTATCCGCATCTTCTGCTGTGTCGCCTTCCGCATCACTCCCCGGGTCTGTGAAGTTCAGATACTCCAACACGATATCCTTTTCTGGCGCAAGCTGCAGCATCTTGAACGCAAGACACAGAAACGGGGTAGGCTTTTGCCCAACACCATACGTTCCTCCAATCGAGGTCAATTCGGCTGCGCGATCACACAGAGTGGCAGAATTGAGACCAAAGCATTGCTCTTTCCAGTAGTATGAGTCTGTGATGCGGTCGCGGACGGCCTTTTCGAATAGCGTCGCTGGGTTGACACCGCGGATGAGGGGACCCGTATAGCCACGGTTGTCAAGGAGTGCGGCGGCATCCGCACGATGGGTTGTCATCTTGATGTTGACTCTGCTACTTGCCTCCTCAGTCCGCACTGCAGAGAAACTGGTCTTCGGTAAAGGATGGGGCTGAAGCTCTCTAGGTGACTTTTGCCTGGCGATCAACTCGTAAAGCGGCGCAAAGAGGGACTAGTAGCGAAAGAAGCGGCAGAGAAGGCCGAGTCTCTCGAGCCGAATGACGTTGAGGCCGTGGAAGATCGATGTCGCAAGCTGAAAGTCTGGAGCGGTCGTGGATCGTGGATCGTGGGCTGGCGCTTTTTTGCTTGGCCGGATCGGAAACGCCACACTGCTTATCGATAGTCGCGCGGACAACCGATCAAGGTAAACACAACGCCATCTGGTTTCACAGCGCGATCGAGACGGTCATGAGGCGTGGAGAGTCGGCTGGTTTCGATCAGTTAATTCCTACACATTTAATCAGACAGTTTATCAATTAATACATCTTTCTGCATTGTTCTCGATCCCTAAATTGACACATTGTCGCGTCTCTGTTGATCTCATCCTGCGCTGATCACGGATCTAGCATACCTCTATCTAGGGGCATTCATGCCACGCATGCGCCCACAGCCATGGTGCTCGTAACGTCGTCGACGATCTCCGTTGTCCTATCATCGAGTGTCGTGTGCATCTTCACATTCCTGCTCTTCCTGTCAGGATACGTACTCCAACAGCAATCTGTACGGAGTATACAACATGCTATCCGCCCACCACTTGATTCTCCGCATAAGATATCCCCGCATCTGGTAGCGAGAGATCGAGGTGCAGATGATCAGTTGTACCTGAATGAAGCTAGCAGCAATTACGCACAAGATATCCTATCAGGGACACGAGACGAGGATGATATACTATCCAATGCAACAGGAGACATCGCAGCGAAGGGCAATTACGCCTATCTGCAACTTGTCTCCGATCCAGATCCCTCAAATATCTGCTCTGCAATTCTCTTCTTCAAGACTCTTTCGAAGTCACGTTCCTCCATCCATGACCGTCTCTTCATGTACCCACAGGACTGGGATATGATGAGCGAACCCCCGAAACAAATCGCTACGGCCCTCAGTCTACTCCGCGATGCAAGCACCAAGTACGACTTTTGGCCCCTCCCCATCGACATGTCGCTGGCAACCAAGCACGGGTACCAGATCACAGACTCGAAGCTCCTTCGTCTCGGCCAGATCCAATTCCTCCAGTACGACAGCGTGTTGTATCTTCGATCACCGGGACTGCTCCTCGACGGCGAGAAGCTGGATCAAGTGCTTCTTTCCCGGCCTCTTCCTCTCAGTTATGACAAGAACAGAATCGAGTCATACAGGAACGATGCCTGGATCGCCATGCCATTGAAGCCGGAACGGGAGCCTGATCTTCCACCAGTATACCTCATCGCGGTAAACAACATGGGAGACCACGTGGAAGCGCGGACGCATATTCCAAATGTTGCCATTCCCAGCTTTGGAGAACTAGTCACTGGGCCCTGGGGCGGAGATGATCCCAGCGCCGCATACGTTTTCTTCGAGAAAGATCGCGACGGACACGTACGCTGGGAAGATAACCCGCTATTTGGGACTTGGCGGGCACAGCAGAACGAGGTCTGTGAAGGTCTAAACCTGGATTCTCATTGAATGGCCCTGTTTTATGGCTGTTTTCTATTGCTACCACTGCACTTATGATGTGTTATGGGAACTATTTGCATTCACGGCGGAATGGCGGTAAATATACGAGAATGGGAAAAGGAACGGTCGTATTCTGCAATATGTTGGCGTTATTCCACCTATGTTTATTTTTCTGTGATAAGATGACTATATCTGCATCTTTTAGGTTATGTTCGAAAGAAATCTTTACCTGTTTTGTGAATATTATTTACGAAGGACGCTGTGGCTGCAGTGAGGATGGGCTTATGTACGATGAATTAGATGAGAAATGAACATATTCAAGTGAGCACTGAGCATTGCATAGTCAGAACCAAAACAATGAAATTGTATATCTCGTAGATTTCCTAGATTCTTTTTTTTTTACCAGGTATCACAGACCCCTCTCTAAGTTTCATATTAAATGACATAACGACGGAGCAAAAGGTATCTCTCGTCTCATGGGTAAGCGACTTTTCCGTCCACGCTACCAAATTCCTTACCAATAAACCGGAACATTGGAGGCGTCAAAATGTATAAGGATGACGGTGCCTAGGATATGGAGGCACAAAAATAAAAACAATGATCCAAAATCAAATTTCCCGTGAGGGGCAAAATGAGTACTACGCCATTGGAGCAATCTCGTATCCTAGCAGGACTTCCGTCGAGTTACCTTCCCAGCCTCTATTTCCGCTGGTCGAGATCATGAATCGACATGCAGGATCGATGTAAAGCTGCGATATGACACCAGTTCGGTGACCAGGTATGATAAGGAAAGGGACGGCAGAATGCCGCGAGGTTTGTTCGGCTTTGAGGTCGTATAGACGAAGGATATCGTGTGAGGCACTATGGGGCGCAGTTAGTGACTGTTCATACAGTGTGAAGGCACATGGCACTGTGGCAACTGGAGATGGTCCTTACCAAACAAGATGTCGTCCATTAGGCATGGGGTATAGTGCAGTGACTGCACCACTTCCTTGAGGAAATTTGAATGTGCGCTCCGCGCTGCGCAGTCCTTTGTGCAGAGAAAACTCTTCAACCGTTCCGTTTCGACGGCCCGCATAGATATAATTCCCATCAGGAGACCAGCAAGCGTTCATACACCACGGAGGGACATTTCGAGGGCTGATGCGGGCTACGGGGTCTTGCTGTCTTCTATCCCACACACAGATAGTGCCGTCAATGGAAGCGGCAAGGAAGGTAGTGTCATTTGTGATACTTGAGTCAGATATTGATGGCTGAGTGAGGTCGAGGTCCATCGCAGAAGATTCTAATTGCTCTGCGTGGGGCAGACCATTGACCACAGGCTCAGATGTTCCGTTTGGAAGTGCTGCATCAGAAACCGTCTCCTGGCCTTGACTTGCCGGTTCTGTCGATGTCTCCAAGGCCGGGAGCGCGGAATCTTGCATATTATTGGGTTGATCCATGAAATCAGGTTCGCCATGGGCGTCTTCCTCCGAGTGTTGAGCTCCGTTAGCAAGCGCACGGCTAAGCTCATCCTCTCCATCAGTTCCAAAAGCTCCACCAGACGGTGCTCCGCCGTCAATTGCGCCTCCATCGGCATCTCCAAATAATGAATCTGCTCCTCCAAAAAGTGAGTCAGCTGGCGAACCTGCTTCTGCGTTCGCCGCCGGCTGATCCTGCTGGCTCTCAGTTACACCGTTTGCAAATCCAAAACTGCCTCCAGCACTGGCTTGGTAATTAGACGAATACGTTCCATTAGGCTGTGAAACATCTGGAATGTCTTGTGGTATTGGTAGGGTCGAGTCTGGACGAATCTGTATAGCAGATACCTGTCCAGCACTGGCACTGAAGAGGCGCCGACTCTGTCCCGTATTTAGATCCCAATCGATGACCTTTTTATCCCAGCTTCCAGACAGGACCGACTTTTCATCCGACGTGAGATGCAAGGCGGATACTGCAGAGGTATGCTGCTGTAGAAGGGCAACTTCCTTGCCCTCTTCGTGGCGGATTGTTTGGAGACGAATGTTGCCTGACTCGAGTCCGGAAAGCAGCCACAGACCCTGGCTTTGGGATGCCAAAGAGTAGACCGGAGATAAGACGTTCCCATCCATGTTTTCCCAATATGTCATCAACACACCTGCCTTGATCACACTGTCCACAAAGGGGTGCCTTTGCGCCACTGTCAACATGAGCTTGCTATTGAGCGAATCCACCCAGTTGAACTTGCGAATGTATCCATCGGCGCCTCCGCTGAACACCCATCTCATGTCCGCCGTCGCCGTCACCGCGTTGATTGACGTACTATGAGGAGCTGCCGTGGTAGGGACGATGTCGTATGTTGATGCCGTGAGGCATTCGGGGCGCACTGTAGGTCGAAACGCAGCAAGTGGGTCTGATAGATTGTTTGTAGCACTTGGAGATGCAGCAGCATTCGTCTGCGAAACTCCGCCTGCTCCTTCCGACGTCTGACTGGCATTCGAAGGGCTTTCAGCATCTGGTTCGGGGTCCGCATCGGCGTCGCCATCAGCATCTGCGTCGTTATCGCCGTCGCCGTCGCCATCATCCACATCTCTCATCGTATCGTCCATATCATTATCAGAGCTTTCATCTTGCGATCCTACTCAACGTAGCACCAAAGTCAGCCATCCGAAGTAGCGACGCGGAAACCGGTCACTTACCCACGAGATCGCGGTCGTCCTCCTCCTCTCCAATTGAGGGCATGGTCACATTAGGTTCTCAGATATTATACCTCTGCAATGCGCTGGTTATTAGAGTAATGATTGAAGGGATAAGAGGTCTGGGATAAGTCGTCCTTGGTCGTGGTCTGCAGAGTTAATACCGGCGCAAAAGCGGAGCTCTATTCGGGACGTGAACTGCGGCCCTTCACAGGGACAATACAGATAGATCATACGGCCATCTGCAAGGGTGCTTTGTGCAAAGCTATATATAAAGCCAGCCGGTCTATGACTGTCACAGGGGTTCAGTTCAAATAGACAGAAAGAAGAAAAGCGCTGTAATTATTCTGGATTGTTGCTTTCTTTGATTTCTCCCACTTCCCCAGGCCTCGCTCCGCTCCGCTTCTGGCCTGAGGCTCCAGAGTGTTCCTGTTCTGGAATAGTACTATATTCTTGATTAGTCATGATATATGGCAGTCCTGGAATTACAGTACAAACTACAATAAAGATCTTCGAATTTGCTTCCCTTTTGATGATGAACTCTATATACTCTGTAGTGTACATGATGCTATTCCAGAAGAGACTCAATTTCCAACCTTCGAGGCCGCGTGTAAGTTGCCTACACCACGATATATAACTTCCAAACCCAGCTTGTGGCCTCTAGAAAAATCGCTAGCGTTTCCACATTCGTCAGATATGTTTGTCTTTGAGAGCCCAAGTTACGTAGAGAGATGAAAAGGAAATATACAGCAAGCAAACATGAATAGTAGCCCACCACTGCTGCTACCCGTTCATTGTTCGTTATATTGTATGGTAACCTCACTAGATATATTCTTTCAAGCAAGCATGTAGTATCCATTATCCCACATATATCACTCAACAAATTACACTATTTAGTGTGAGAGGCTGTCATGATAATATGCTCTCAGATATATGCATCGTTGTTGAGCCTTTCACCATAAATATGCTCAACGGGAATACCATGCAGGGACCCGCC
This sequence comes from Paecilomyces sp. COH1141, assembly GCA_003123655.1. Lineage (NCBI taxonomy): Eukaryota > Fungi > Ascomycota > Eurotiomycetes > Eurotiales > Thermoascaceae > Paecilomyces > Paecilomyces sp. COH1141. The sequence goes on from QBDR01000009.1 coordinate 325,237, forward strand.
TTGCTGTGATATATTGAGGTGTCAAATGGTACCTGCAGTGAATACTAGGATAAGGATTCATTGGCTCAATTCCCTAATTTTCTCCTTGTTTGGTAATATGCCTAGCTCAGTAAAGCCCTTTGTCTCATTTATGACCTGCCGAGAACCAGAAGGCACTTGCCAACCGTCACCCTCCCAACCACTTCATCGTGACCTATTAACAGTTCACCTAGACACATCTCAGATCTTGCTGCAGTTTATGGACATGAGTGCTTAACATAGTTTTGCTCTGGTGAGGGATGAAAAGCAGACTGCCTTCTTCAGGTGCAAATATCTGGTCTTGATCTCTTGCTCGTGGTCACCTCATTCCTGAACGCGTGCTACTGTTTGGCACCTTAGTGACGCATCCTCGCTACTTGATTTCCCAATACAATACGATGAAGGTAATACCATATTCTGAGGGTCAATATGGACCCGAGCCATCCGACCTGCCTTCTGAGGTTGCCGGTCTCCCTGAACTGAACAAAGACATACGGCAATATGTTCGCAAGGAAGACACAGAGGGGAGCAATGACAAGCTATGGATTTCGAAACCTGAACTTCCTTCCTCCTCCGAGATCATGGGGGCAGAGATGGAAAATGATGACTTCGTCGCCTTGATGCCTAATAGGATACTTGGTCCCTGGCCATCTCGTGGTGCATATCTCAAAGCGCACTACGAGCTGCTAAGGGAAGATGCAGTCGCTCCATTGAGAGACGCAGTAGCATATGTGAAAGACGATCCCCATATGGTGGATTCCCCGCTTCTCAACATCTATGAAAAGGTACGTATACTGCCAGCCGAGTGCAATGATATCAATACAGTTTTCTGACAAGCAGCAGGTCTATATCACAGGAATCACGTTTGCGCAGAAAGGTGTTGCCATAAAGGTCCGCTTCTCGACAGCACGAGCTGGGAAGAACATTGTGTGGGAATACTCAAAACGGCTTATAAGTGGCAACATAGTTGCTCTGTCTCCATCAAGTGACTGTTTTCAGTCAAAATGCGCGGTGGCTGTGGTAGCTGCCAGGCCTCTTGAAGGTGTAAAGCAACAACCCCCGGAGATTGATCTGCTGTTTGCTCGTGCGGAGGACGCAGATTTCGATCCTCAACAGGAATGGATCATGGTAGAGGCGAAGACGGGTTACTACGAGGCACATAGACATACAATGACCGCTCTTCAGAAAATGGCCAGGGAAAGGTGAGTCCCATTCTGTGTTAGGAAGATAGGCTGCATCTGACATAAACCAGCTTTCCTCTTGCAAAGCATGTTTGCCATCTCGATCCGCAGTTGAAACCTCCAGACTACTTGAATGCTAACCCAGTTGTGGACATGGCGTCCATATTCCCGGATGGTGCTGAAACAAGCGAGACTAATGTGCTGGAATCGTGGCCACAGAACCCAATGGGGAACCTAGATTCCTCCCAATGGGCGGCGCTCAACCAAATCCTTACAAAGGAACTGGCACTCGTACAGGGGCCACCAGGTACTGGGAAAACATTTGTATCAGTCGTCGCCCTTAAAGCCATACTCTCGCACATGCGAGAGGATGATCCGCCAATTATCCTTGCTGCGCAGACTAATCATGCTCTCGATCAGCTTCTCCGCCATATATCCATATTCCAGGGGAACTACATTCGCCTTGGCGGAAGAAGCACAGACCCCGATATCAAAAAACGTACCTTATTCGAAATCAGGAAAAAGCTACCCCTGCAGATGGTCCCTGGTGGCCTTTTGGGTCCCGCGAGGAAAGAGCTAAAAAGACTGATTGACGAGATCTCCGATCTCCTCAAACCATTCAATCAGGAACGCTCTGGCTACCCTCTTCCAGCATATTTTTTCTTGAAAGTAGGCGTTATGTCTCAGTCACAATTCGATTCCCTCGAAAGAGGAGCTCAGGGCTGGGTTCGAGGTGGATCGGGAAATGATTCTGACCCTATTGTGAACTGGTTGGGTGACTGTATATCAAAGTTCGAAGTCATCTATGACGGCGAGAATTTTGGGTTTTCGGAAGATGATATCGATCTCGAGTATGAACAGCTCAAAGAGCTAGAAGCAGAGCAGGGCATTGAGGACGACGATCTAGAGATCCTGAGGGGCACCTTCACCCATCTAAAAGAAGGTTTCATTGGTCGCGCAATGCCTTCCCTTTCTGAGAGAACGATTCAGGAAGTACACCTCAGACGTCAGGATTTGTGGAGAATACCAGCTAACGTCCGCGGATCCGTGTACAATACCCTTCGCAGGCTCGCCAAGGAGAAAATCGCTAGAAAACTCCGACAATTTTTGCGCCTATACGATGACTCCTGCGTCGATTTGCAAGTTGGGAAATGGGAGCGTGATTACAATATCCTGAAGAGCGCTAAAGTGATCGGAATGACCACAACGGGATTGAGCAAGTATCGAGCGTTAGTCTCTAGTCTCAAGCCAAAGATTGTCATGATCGAGGAAGCTGCAGAGGTGATTGAGGGGCCAGTTGCTGCGGCCTGTATCGAGTCCCTGGAGCATCTCATCCTTGTGGGTGATCACAAGCAGCTTCAGGGCCATTGTTCCGTCCAGGAACTCGAAGGAGACCCCTTTTTCCTAAATGTGTCCATGTTCGAAAGGCTGGTCCACAATGGTATTGACTTCAAAACCCTGATCAGGCAGCGGAGAATGGCCCCCGAAATCCGCAAACTGCTAAGTCCGATCTACGACAATTTGCAGGACCACCCTTCTGTTTTAGACCGTCCAAAGATCCCAGGAATGGGCGACATAAATACCTACTTCTTTCATCACACATGGCCAGAAAGTTCCGATAACCTTTCGTCCAAATACAACCAGGATGAGGCGCATATGATCGTCGGTTTTTACTTTTATCTTGTGCTGAATGGACTATCAGTCAACACCATCACAGTCCTTACATTTTATAATGGCCAGAGAAAGAAGATTCTGAAATTGCTAAAAGATCACCAATATCTCCAGGGCCAGTATGTCAAAGTGGTCACTGTCGATTCCTACCAGGGAGAAGAGAATGAAGTTGTTATCTTGTCACTTGTTCGTAGTAGCGAACGCGCAAACATTGGTTTCCTGTCTATTGAAAACAGGGTTTGCGTTGCACTTTCCAGAGCCAAACGAGGATTTTACATCTTTGGTAACGGCGAGGCTGTTTCCCTTGCTGATCCGCTATGGTGGGAAATCGTCCGTATTATGGGAGAGGGTCAGTCTGGCCAGCGAAGATTGGGTCGTCGTCTGCCGCTTACGTGTTCCAAGCACGGAATAAAGACCTATGTTCGAGGTATTTTCTTGTTTTTTGTTGCTTAGCTGAGCCCGAAGCTGACCATTCTTTATAGAACCGAAGGAGTGGCACGCAACGAATGGAGGTTGCCAGCTCATGTGTGGTGAAACTCTCTCTTGCGGGCACAAATGTGGCCTTCGTTGTCATAGGTAAGGAGTTCGCGTTTCATATCTGATGCTGGATACGTGATTGACGAGTCCATGCAGTTTCTCTCATGATCAAGTGAGCTGTAATCAGGTCTGTGGAAACCAAGTTGCATGTGGCCACCTCTGTCGCGAGCCTTGCTCAGTGGGACATTCATGCCATTGCGAATGCAAAGGGTCTACCCTCGAAAGTGTTGCTGTCGAACGTATCGCCATCGAACGTCTTGCTATAGAAGAAGTGCGATCGACTCCCAAGACGACGACTACAAAATCTTCTATTACAAAAGATAAACACACACAGCTTGTTCAAAAGTACCACAATTTCGTCAACGGTGGCGCCCAAGAACAAGATGCGTTCCTAAACGCGAGGGCTAAGGATATCGCATCGGAGGAATTAAGACAGCAGATGGACGATGAGGCGTTCAGAGATCTTTTCGGAGATGAGAATGAGGACGTTGCTGCTAAGCCATCTAAACCAGCTAGGACCCCTTCGATGAAGCGCGTCCCTGATGGTAAGGGCGGTTACAGGGAGCGATATGTGGATTACTTCAGCGCGCGCACGACTCCAAGCAGAACGTCCAAGGAAAGTTCTCCTGGACCACACCTGCTGGATAACAGCGATTAGGAGCCATTATTTCTTATAGTGGCTGGGTGAATTATGCCGAAGGGCCTTTTCACAGTCAACAACACCAGGTTATCTCAAGCTATGTCGGGGCTGGTTAGAGGTCGGATAAATAGAACTGGGAGGTAACGAGAGATGGAAACTACTTCGAAGAGTTAAAGTCAATAGATGCCTTGAGTAATCCGGTATTCAATATCTTTTTATTCACATGTATTACTAGGTGTTCCCAGTAAAGAAGCTATGGAACTGCCCCATAGCTGAGTACACTATTCCTTGGCATTCTATTTGGCTCGCTCTACTTTGTACGCCATGGAGAACATCAAAAAATACGCAAAAGTATCAATTAATATTCAGTCAACTTCGAGCGGGGAAATCTGAGATACCCAACGATGCCCCACATTATTATAAATCATACTGCTAACAGCCATCTCGATTGACGCGTATATAGCCTAAATGAAGAGTCCATATACATCAGAAGAATATGTAAGGATGAGACTTATCTCCCGTCTCAATCAACTGTCTACATTGCTCCAATCTTCTTTTCTTGCACCATGCCCAACTTCGGGAAGATCAACGGCCCCGCCATCTTTGTGGCGCAATACGTCTCCGATGAGGCACCGTTCAATAGTTTAGACGGTATTGCCAAGTGGGCAGCAAGTCTTGGATTCAAAGGAATACAAATCCCCGTCGATGAAAGACTGATCGATATTGAAAAGGCCGCAAACGACCAGGCATACTGTGACGAACTGTTAGCTACGCTCAAACGCTACAACATCCAACTAACAGAGTTGTCCACCCATCTCCAAGGGCAGCTTATTGCGGTTCACCCAGCTTATGATGTTTTATTTGATGGCTTTGCACCGCAAGAGGTCCGCGGAAACCCTCCGCGACGGGAAGAGTGGGCTCGAAAGATTCTCTTTTCTGCAGCAAAGGCTTCCAGGAACCTCGGATTGAAAGCTCATGCCACATTCAGCGGGTCGCTATTATGGCCGTACATGTATCCCTGGCCCCAGCGGCCGGAGGCATTGGTTGAGAAAGGATTCAGTGAACTTGCGGCCCGGTGGAAACCAATTCTCGATGCGTTTGATGAAGCAGACGTCGACCTCTGCTACGAGATCCACCCGGGAGAGGACCTTCATGATGGTGTCTCCTTCGAGAGATTCCTGGAAGCAGTTGGCGGGCATAAACGAGCATCGATCCTTTATGACCCTAGCCATTTCATACTGCAGCAGCTCGATTACCTTGGCTTTCTCGATGTATATCGTGATCGCATCAAGATCTTCCATGTCAAGGATGCGGAATTCTTGCCAGATGCGCGGCAAGGTGTCTATGGTGGTTTCAGTTCATGGACAGAACGAGCTGGTCGGTTCAGAGCTCTTGGAGATGGCCAGGTAGATTTCAAGGGCATTTTCACAAGATTGACAAAGAACGGCTACAACGGATGGGCTGTCTTGGAGTCTGAGTGTGCTTTCAAGAACAAAATAACTTGTGCTGAAGAGGGGGCTAGGTTTATAGCGAGTCACATCTTTCCCGTGGCGGAATCAAGTTTCGATGACTTTGCTGGTTCGGGGATCAGTGATGACCAAATTTCCAAGATATTGGGAATTTGATAAATTGTGTAGGACAGTCACTTCGCAATTATGTATGTACAGCTGCGTTGTGTAGTACTTAGAATGCCGAGGCTGTAGCTCTTTTGATGCACTATATGTCGGTTTCGAAATTAGTACGTGCACATGTACTGGTGTGGACATAATGTATGGAAAAGTAGAACATCAAATAAACGATAATATTTGCATCATGATGGAGGGTTTGCATTCATAGTTAGATGGCAAGTATAAGCTCTCCGAGGCTATGTATCGCCCCGCGATGCGAACAACCGAGGTCCGTGTACTCAAGTACATGGGGTAATAACGACAGCAATGGACCTCTACCAAAGATGTAGAAGTCAGTACAACAATCTAACAGATATGAACTAACTGGACACAGCCGACAAAAAAGGATCATCCAGATCGTACTGTACAGTATATACCTTGAACATCCAGAATACCTGCTGCGTCAAACATGACGCGACCCGTGAGAATATGTGTTAGTCGGCAATTCCCCTGTCCTCTGGCCTGTATCATACCCTGACAATATCACACCAGGGAGTAAGCGGCTCCCTACTAGACCGACGCCATGGATTCAACCTTGCAGCAGAAGCTGAAGAGCAAGTCGATGTCATCATTGGTGACTGGATGTCCGAGGGGAATATGGTCTCTGCTGCGTTTCGCAAGCTGAGCCGAACAGGTAAGTAAGCCAATATAACTTAGGCTCATGGGAAAAGAAAAGATCTAACTTGAAGCCCACAGGTAATGGCCAAGGAGATCCTGGATATGAGAGGTCATTCCTGCCATCCATTGCGACCGCTCTGCCCACGATTGCCCGAAAGGGAATCAAGGTCGTGGTGAACGCTGGCGCTAGTGACCCAGAAGGTCTTTCCAGAGCAGTCTCTGAGATCATCAAGAAACAAGGCTTGGATCTCAAGACGGCCTGGGTTACCGGAGATGAAGTTATGGACCAGGTTCGCGATGGCCTAGCGGGCGGAGAGCCTGTCCTCTACGATCTCGAGACACGCCAACCTCTGAAGACTCTGCCAGAGGATATCGTCTACGCCCAGGCGTACTTGGGAGCTGCTGGTATTGCCGAGGGACTTCGCCAAGGTGCCGATATTGTTATCTGCGGCCGTGTCGCAGACGCCAGTCTGGTAGTAGGAGCTGCGCATTGGTGGCATGGATGGACACGCGAGCAACATCAGCAATTGGCCTCTAGTCTGGTAGCTGGCCATTTGATCGAATGCTCCACGTACGTGACCGGCGGTAACTTTTCGGGCTTCAAGTCTGTACCAGGTTTAGGAAATCTAGGCTTCCCCATCGCAGAAATCGGCCACGATGGAGATGTCATCATCACCAAATTGGTAAAAACGGGCGGCATCGTGACGACGGATACTGTCACGGCACAACTTCTCTACGAAATTCAAGGACCTCTGTAAGACTGACTGAAGTCCTCATACATGCTGTGACCCTTGTTGCTATATAGTGCTAACACACTCAATAGGTACTTTAACTCGGATGTGACGGCCCGGCTTGATGATATACAACTGACTCAACTCGGGCCAGATCGAGTCCGTGTCCAAGGAGTAGGCGCGCTGCCACCTCCGACGACGACAAAGGTCGGCCTGACTGGGAAACGTCGATATAAAGCCGAAGTCCACTGGTCACTAGTTGGCCTTGATATCGCTGAAAAAGCAGAGCTACTCAAAACCGACATCCTTGCCAGTCTCGGGCAGGAAGCAGTGTCTCGGTTCTCTCTTCTCCATTTCGACACCTATGGCGTGTGTCCTGAGAATCCAGCCTCGCAGAATGCAGCTACGGTCGATTTTCGCATATTTGCCCAAGCTGACTCGATAGAAGCTCTATCGCCACAGTTCTTTCTGCAGCCAATACTTAACGTAATCATGTGCTCGTAAGTCATATATTGTTCTATAGTATTTGCAATATATACTGATGGACTATACAGATATCCTGGAGCAACCATGCAACCGGTAGGACATCTCACTCTCACCCCTTTCACTTACTCTACAGATGACACTAACATCCCCCTCACCGTTTAAGTCCTTTGCATTCGGACTCCCACAGCCTTACAGCGAATACTACGTCGCGCTCATCCCGCAAGAAAAGCTAAAACACACCGTCCACATCGGCGAACAATCCCATCCCATCCCACCGCCCACTCTCACACAAACCTACCCACCAGAGCAAAGGAGCCACGACCCCCTCAACACCATCGACGTAACCAGCTTCGGCGAGACGATCCAAGGCCCAATCGGATGGATCGTCCACGCCCGCTCCGGCGATAAAGGCTCGAACGCCAACGTCGGATTCTGGGCCCGCGACGACGAAGAATACACCTGGCTTCGAAGCCTGCTCACGATTCCTCGCATCCAGGATCTCCTGGGCGCCGAGTATAAACCGGGCAATCGAATCGAGCGAGTCGAGTTCCCGGGTCTCCGCGCCGTTCACTTCGTGTTATACGGCCATCTCGACCGCGGCGTGAATAGTACTAGTACGTATGACATTCTGGGAAAGAATGTGGCGGAGTTCTTGCGCGCGAGACATGTGCCTCTCCCGAAGAAGTTTTTGGTTAAGGGGAAGATATGAAGTGATGTTATTTTGCATACATGATATGACCCGGATTAGTGTCAGCGGGAAGCGAAGGTGGTTGTGATTATGTTCAACGGATGTGAAGACAAATGAGGCGTGGTATTTGGTACGGCCAGATCTCGTTATAACCCTTCATCCAGGTCTGGTGGTTGCTTTTGAGCAAAAGGTTCGTTCCTACTGTGGAATTAGAACGAGGCGAGCCGCTATAATGAATAGCCAAGAGCGCGCAGAAAGAAAATGCATTGATTTCTCCATGGATGAGCATGTATCGCAAGGAAGTACGTGGGAGTAAGATGATTAAAAAGATAGGATTTATTACTATTGACTTTTCCCCTATCAGCTCTGGTCTATCAATCTATATAGGACATGTTCGGCGGCAGCGAAAGTTCCGGCAAGAAAACCGGGAAATATATCAGCCTCAAACAACGCCCTCTGTAGAGTGTGGAAAAGATCAGACATGAATAATCGACCAAGCATCCTAGGATGCGCCAATGGGCGGCTAGGAATGAAAAGCTTAAAAACAAACAGCCTCCCAGAAATAGACATTCAAAAAGGAAAGGAAAGACATTATAAGACTACAGTCATCTTACCCGCACACGGATGCAACGGGTACTGACACATATAAACGGTGGTGTGGTATATTCAGGCCATATGCTGTCCATCTAAGAGTCGTCCACAAGCCTCTTCTGGTCCCAGGCCTTCTTGGCTCCCTCGAGAAGCACCTCCATGTTGCCACTGTTTTCACACATGCCACGGAAGCTGCCTCCTTCCTTGCTGATCAAGGTCCACGGGTGATCGAACTCGACGACCTCACCATGGTCCAACACGAGCACCTTGTCGTAATCAATGATCGTCTGTAGACGATGGGCGATTGTGATGATAGTGCTATACTTCAATTCACGAAGGGTTTCTTGGATCTTGGCATCAGTGGCGTAATCGATGGATGCTGTTGCCTCATCCATCATCAGAATCCGCGGGTTCTTAAGGAGAGCCCGGGCCATGCAAAGCAGCTGGCGCTGGCCTTGAGAGAGGTTAGAGCCAGACTCTGACACCGGGGTCTCCAGATTGCGGAATATGTTCTTGTTATCTTGGAACACGGCGGCAGTGGTGTCACTTCCATCGGGCGTAGGAGAGGCCGTCTCGGCATCAGACAAATTGCCGGTCGCCGGTGTAGCCAACCCTGATGTGCCAGGGCCGATCAGGTGTACCCGGCGCAGGGCCGTGAAGATCTGCTCGTCCGTAAACAGGCCGAAGGGGTCGAGGTTGCTACGGATGGTTCCCGTGAAAAGCGTAGGATCTTGGGGAACGATGGTGATTGCTTCACGCAAGTCCTGTAGGCCAATCTTTCCGATATCCACATCATCGATAATAATTTGACCTTTCTCGGCTTCAAGACCACGGAAGAGAGCAAGAGCAAGCGAACTCTTACCGGCGCCAGTGCGACCAACGATTCCTACCTTCTCACCTGCCTGCACCGCGAAAGTGACGTTTTTGAGCACCGGATCAAGGTCTGGTCTGTACCGTGTAGTGTAGTCGACAAATTTCAGAGAACCCCTAGTCGGCCAGCCAGGAGGAGGACGAGAATCCGGTATGACCGCATCTGCCTCTTGGTCTACCTCGAGATACTCCTTAACACGTTCAACGGAGTTCATGTTCTGCTGAGCTTCTGCGTAGAGACGGACGAGCCAAAGGATATTCTCCGTGAAGGTAACGGCGTATGTCAGTGCCAGACCCGCCGCTCCCGCGTCAATCTTGCCGACATTCAAGATCACAAATGTCGCCGAGAAGAACGAGACTAGGGCACCTGTCATGTCGATACGGTACGCGAGCCAACGGTTACAAGCCCACAGATACAAATGAGGACGATTGTAGGAATTGATGCGTCGATGATTGTCGAGAATGAAACGTTCTTCGTCCCCATACGCACGGATAGTGACAATGCCATGCAGAGTCTCGCCGAACTGCTGGTATAGAGGACTTCGTTGCACAGATTCGAGTCTCTTCAGATCCCGGGAGGAGTTCAAGTAGACCGCTCCAAGCGCCACATAAACCAGAGTGATAAAGATACCTGCTATCAAAAATCCCGGCGTAATGACGGAAATGAGAATCACGATCATGATGACAGAGGCCAAGCAGTGAAGCATGCCTATCGCGACAGGGGCAACCTCCTGATCCACAGCCTCCACATCTTTTGAGAATCGATTCATCAACTGGCCTAGGGGAGTCGAATCGAAAAATCGGAACTTGGCGTGAAGAACAGCTTTAAGGAGGCGCCCATGTATCTTCCACGATGCGTGCAAGGAACCCCAGAATAAAACAGCTTCCCTAGACATTGAGATAATTACGTATGCAAGACCCAAGAGCGCATACACCCCAAGATAATATGAGACGTTAACGTCACTATCGGTTGAGTTAGTGGAGTTCACATTGAGCTGATGAGCACCCCATGAGGTTGTTCGTGGGACGTTTCCGGTGATGAAAGACGGGAACTTGAAGTTTGCAGCGGCAGCATATGTACCAGCATCGTCCGGTTGGCTCTTCTCACTGTGGTACGCGTTCGCCCATTGCCTTATCCAGATATTGGTAGACACGGAGCCGAGCTGCTGGGCGCAAAAGACGGCGGTAGCAGCAATCCAGAAATACCAGGGCCCCATAGAGTCAAGATACATTTTGATGGTAGACATCTTGACACTGCCAACGGCCTTCGATTCGGTCAGAGCAGACTTTCCTGCCTTTTGGTCCTGTGATGCTGAGCCATTCGCTGTACCATCTGCATCGCCATTCGCATGCTCTAACTGCTCTTCAAGGTTTGAAGGGACCCGCGACGACAGATGAGAGCCACCCCTTGAAGTCGGTCTCGACTTGAGAAGCTCCTCTCCGAGAGCTCCAGAGGCTGCAACATCATCAGGTGGGCCCTGGACCGTGATTCTGCCGTTATCGAGGACAACAACATGGTCCGCTTGAGGAACAGTGAGTGCAATATTGTGCGTGACGAGCACGCAGGTCCGGTTGAACATCAGTGGCCCCATAATTGCCTCCTGGAAGATGTGTTTAGCAGTATGAGAGTCGACAGCACTCAAGCAGTCGTCCAGGAGAAGGTGCCTAGCTCTACTGTACATGGCACGAGCTAATGATATTCTCTGCTTTTGCCCGCCAGAGAGACTGATGCCCTTCTCACCGACAAGCGTCTGGTCTCCAGCATCCAGAATGGCAAGATCACGTTCGAGAGCACATGCTTTGATCACGGAGTTGTATCGTCGCTTGTCAAAAGGTGATGCGAAGACAATGTTCTCTTTAATGGTATCATTTACCAACCAGGCCTCCTGGGCACAATAGGCGACACTCTCCGTGAGCAGCGTCTCAGGGTCCAATGGAAGTTCTGCGCGACTCCGAGCACCACCCGGTAGATAGACCTTTCCTTCGATGAGATTCATTTCACCCAGTAGGGCCATCAATAGTGACGTTTTTCCTGATCCAGTTGGACCTGCAATCACGTTCAACTTTCCAATTTCGAACGAAACATCCAGGTTGATCAAGCGGAAAGAGTCTGCGATGTTCTCAGCAGAGCTATCGTGAGAATCTTTCTTCGGAGCGGCCCAGGTTAAGGTAGCTCGTTCTAGGGCGATCTTAGGCGGGCCTTCCACGCTGTCACGAAGCTGGTCGTACTTCTCAGTCTCATCCTCGTTTAGGTATTTCTCTACTCTGTCTATTGAGACCTTAGACTCTTGCACGTGAGCAACCATATCGGCGAGCTGGTCCAGTGGAACACGAAGTAAGGAGAACATCGAGAGAGCTGGGAAAGCAACCGACGGAGTCAAACGTTTCTTTTCGACGACAGTGTAGAGAAAGAAGGAGGTGAAGGTGATCAGGATTGGTGTGCCGTACCACACAGTCGCTGCGATAGACCAAATGATATAACGTCGGCGAAGGGCCTTCAGTTCCGCTCTTCTCTTCTCATTAACGATATCCTCGAACCGTTGCTCCCAGGCGAAGTACTTGATGATCCGTATGTTCTGGAGAACTTCGTTGGTCGAGTGAATTCGCGCATCCGTGTTTGCCAGGATTTTGTTCTGGACCATTCTGAACATGCGTGCGATGTAGACATTTACAGGAAGAATCAGGATCATCAACGCGATTCCGGCGAAGGAGCTAAAGCCCAGGATCCGATACAACAGGATCACAGCCATGATAACCTGTACGGGAACGCTGGCCCAGAGGAAGTGTAGGTAGGCACCAACCTCACTGACCTTGAAAGAATCGATTGCCATGAGGTTGATAATAGTTCCAACATTTGCTTGCGCGGCATCTTCAGCCTTCTTCACGAGCTCACTGTCCGTTTTGACATCGGCTTTCTTCTTTCGTCCAAAAGAGAGTATCTTCTTCTTTAGCTTCTGCGGTTCGTTTTCCTTCTTCGTCGGCGCATCAGGAGACGCACCCGCCTTCCGGCGTAGCGCTTTGGAATAGATTTCTCCAATAATGATCGCTCGCAGCTTCACACCAAGCTTCCGTCCGATCCAGAGAGCCTGTCCATCTGCTGTACCTTGCACAGCGCCAGAGCAAAAGAGTAGAACGGCATAGAGCCAAGCCGCGTTGCGTGGGGTTGCGCGTGGATCTTCGACATATTCAAGGATCGCCTTCAAGAGTAGAGTCGGCATGAAGGTGAACAGGTTGGAGAACATCGTCCACGCTCCTTGCACCAATAGCATTCTGTGGAAATAGCCCAACAGTCTCCAGACGAGTGCGGTCGTTTTCCCAGCCCGACGGAAGTCCTCGAGGACTGTAGCCGCCTGCTGTCCAACCGTCAGGTTCCAGACGTCCTCGAGTTCCAGCGCCCTCCTGTATCCCTTCAGCACGAGCGGGTCCAACCATGTAAAGGTAGCCAGAGAGAGCAAGCTCGCCCTTGGGTCCCTTGGCGGCTCCAGTCCATCTTCATGTTGAACGAGCACGCTCTTGTTTCCACGCCGCGTAGTCAAGGCTATTAACAATAAAACGGTTGATAGAGCGAATTCCGTTGACGTAAGAATAACGGCGCGTCGAGAAAGTGGGTGAATCAGGGCAGATCGGAATATGCAGACGGTCAAAAGCCATTGGCGTAGAGAATGGCGGTATGATTCCAGATCCTTGGGAACGAGCGAAGATCCAGCGCGGAGAGCAAAAACCGCAGAGAGACCAGGAATAACAAATACGACCATGAGACCAGCCTGGCAATGGCTGGCACCGTGCCGTGGCGTCCCCAGCCATGAGTACTAAGCGCTGCGATGCTGACGGCGACTTCTCCAGTCAATGCGATCGCTTCCAAAGCCACCAAGGTCAGCTCTCCCCGCGGGCGATCCAATTCATAATGTACATTCGAATCTCCTTCTGCCTTCCGCAGCACCGGTTCCTCCTCCTCACTGTCACGGCTGGTCTCTGGCACTACACCATTGGCAATCGGAGTGTATGCAAACCCTTTCGAAGATGAAAAACGGCGATATACGAAGTGGGCGAGGATGAAGAACAAGGAGATTCCGCAGGCAGTCAAAGGAAAGATAATTTGTAGATAGCTAGCATAGCGTGTTAGAACACTCCAAGTTCTTATGCGACGCAAAGATGCTGGATGAGATAACTTACTTGCGCTGAAAGCAATGGGAAAGGTCGTCAATGACCCAGATGGGGCCTTGACATTGCGTTACCATTGCGAGCGACACAGATGGCGAGGAGGCAAGAGCAGGAAATTGAACTTCCCCGGCTACTCCTCTAGCATCTAGTCGTTGTTGTCACGGATCCTGCAGTGAAGACCGTTTCGACCAAGAAGTAAGCGGCGTTATTGATAACTACCTTCCACAACGGATACCCCGGACAGGACTGGCATGGCAGGACTCTGGAGTCGCAGAGCACAGTCCGATCAAGAGCACGACGGTCGAGCAGTTGAAAATCGCAACCGTCGGGATTGGATGGTGAAGAGAAGAGAATGAAAGATGGGGAGAGATGAAGTGACGCGCAGGAATGGAGCGGCCAAGGTCGAGACTACAAAACAACCGTGCAGGTCCTGGATCGACAGCAACCGAAGGGCGTCACGGGCGACCTTTCTTACCTACCCAGCACCTGCGCTGTCTGTCTCTTTTCTCTTTTTGCTTCCCTTCTTTTCAACTCCACCGCTATGAAGGGGTCCGCAGTAAGATACTACGATCCTAGCTCTTTGCTAGTCTACCAGAGGAAAAAAGGGCTGATGGCTCACTAATGACTGTATTTGCTCCAGACCGTGCAAGACTGGATCTCCGATACATTCTCCAGGGCGACTCTGGCCGAGCAGCAGAACCTGCTAGCTAACAACTACCCCACCAGTCATCCTCTATGCTCTATCAGTCGATCGGGGGAGCCGGAGAGAACAAAAGCCCCGCCAGCAAGAGACTTCCGGTTAGCGACGCTTAGCTCTAGGACTATGGCGTCAAGAGGACCGTGGAAGACCGAAGATATATCACGGAGTAGCGCTCGAGCGCAGGCCAGGCCGTGGGTGATAAGGAGATAACAATAAAAATTCAAACGGGCTTCTTCCTCGTCCTCCGTTTGCACGATGTTCGGGAGTAGTACCATATCTCCGCAACGCCATACGATAGACTAGACTAACTATATTGGTTCCCCGAACACACGACTTGAGACGGGTCTTGTCATGGCCAAGAGCAATCGTCCGACGCAAGGTCCGTCACGTCACTGGCGCAATATGGTACATCCTTTCTTTGAGCCCTTGCCCTTGAGCCCTCGAGGTTCTCGGGTGGGAACGGGCCGTTGAAATGGTTCATCTGGTCGGAGTCCGCATACAGTAATTGAAGCCGTGACTGGATGCGAACTATGGATCTCGTCGTCTGTCCGTCAAAGAGAAAGTCTCTGCTCAGTGGTGGCGACTGTGGTCGCAAAGTCAAGTCTGCAGGAAGCATGCATCCCATAGGAGCAAAGGCTCTGTATGTATGTTCCGGACGGTTCAGCTGTTGGGGAGAATGATTTGTCCCATTAAGCGCCTGCTTGCAATAGGCATTAATGAACGGTGAAAAGGCCGGATGATCGCCTAATCCTTTGTCTATGACTCTCACCGCTCCACCCGCCATCTATCGCCACTAAATAGTTAGAACCTCCTGCCCATCCGGGCTTTGTAAGATAACATAGCTGCGTCCCTATCGCCACTAACGCATTCACTCACTGCACTGCAACACCTCCCCCATTCTGTCGTCCCAGCCACTTTCTTGAGGGCTACTGCTGCTGCTGTCAGGGCGTCCTCGTATCCAGCCGTTGGTCTCAACCGAAGTCCGTGCCTGAATCGGCCACATTCCGCTTTCTGGTCCGCTACGCAACAGGACACCAAGATACATGCGGAGCAGCCATGGCTGAACGAATTCTGATGAACGAGTACAAGTCTCTAGCACAAGAGAAATGGGTCAATATCGAGGTATGTCCTGTCTGCTGCTCGTGTCGGTCGAGTAGCACGTTACACAGGAGTCGGATGTGCTAACAAGGCGGGGTCATTAGTTGAACGAGGATGACATCTTCAACTGGAACATTGGACTGATTGTCCTCAACCCGGATTCTCTGTACTATGGCGGCTATTTCAAAGCCAAGATGACTTTCCCCAAGAACTATCCGTACTCGCCGCCAGGTAAGGAACTACGGTCTGAAAGCAAGCGGTGAAGTAGCATACTGATAAGCGCTACCTTTAGAATTCCGTTTCCTGCGCCCCCTTTATCATCCGAACATCTACGAGGACGGCAAGCTCTGCATCTCGATCCTCCATGCACCGGGAGAAGATGAAATGTCCGGTGAATTGGCTGCAGAACGCTGGTCACCAGCGCAGCGGGTGGAATCGGTGCTGATTTCCATCTTGTCGCTCCTGGACGATGCGGAAGTGTCCTCGCCAGCCAACGTCGATGCCGGGGTCATGTTGCGCAAGGAACCCGAGAAATACAAGGAGATCGTGAGGGAGAACGTGGAGGCGTCGAAGAAAGACATCCCAGAGGGTTTCGTGATGCCCACCCACGAGTCTACCATGAAGCAACCTGTCGAGAAGACGGACGATCTCGATTTCTGGGCGGACAGCGATGACGACGATGTGTTCGGCGGCAGCGACTCGGATGAGGAAATGAACTTCGACAGTGAGGACGAAGAGGAGAGCTCTTAACTGAGTCTACTTCTCAGATCATCCAGAGGCGTGTCCGATTGCTTAACGGCGATCGCCGCGTCCTCGTACGGTCATTCTCGACAGTTATTTCGTGGGCAAAGTTTCCATTTCAGTTGCATTAGCGGGAGGCGCATATGGATCGAGCATGCATACGACATGTCGTTCCGCAGATATCACCTGGCCATCATCATCATCATCATCATCAGGTTCTTGCTAGCGGGTTGGCGTTCACAGTTTTCTATTTAGCCCATTTCAGAGACGCCCATGCCTCATCTCAAGTCTTCCTATCTATCTTCAGCAGCATCTACAGGGAAAGGCGTTGAGAAGAGGGCGTTCTATTAGGCATATCGTTCATATTTAAGCGCACGCAGCTAGATACCTTCAATAATCCTACCTAGAATAATTTCACGCTATCTTTTCATTCCAACGGCGCATAAACACGTCCATAATAGCCTCAAGATCCCAGTTCCAGTATCCTCCGATCCAATTACACTATCTAAAAGTACTCATCGTATCCCATCCCATCCCATGCTATCCCTGTTTCCCCGCACGCTGTTCGTCCGATGTCGACGGTTTCCATCCGATATCGCTGCATGTGTAGTTTCCCTTTACAGGTCTTACTGCAGCTGAGACTATTTCATAACTGTTACTGGCTACACCAAAATACTCCTCTGTCTTGTCTGTACCAACTTCTCCTACCTGATCGCACGTGTTGTAGGGATGTAAAACAGTCACATGTCCATTATTGCCCCGCAGTCCAGGGAGGAAATGCGGATTCAAAGGAGCACAGGCACGACATCTGACCTGATTATCCCTTTCTCTCGCTTGTTTCTCGCTAGAGCCATCCCAACGGGTTTTAGGGAAGCACGTGCCCCCCAGGTCAGATTCCATATTTCTCTCAGATATCGTTGCTTAATCTAAATAATCATCAGATCGAAGGCAGAACATATCACGGTGTTGTTGTCTTCCCCTTTCTATATGTATCATACTCCATAATCCAGCCAATGGATGTCAAGATAATATCTCTCGAAGTGCGATTCTTACCTCCCCTTTCATTTAACATAACAATGCTGTCCCATTCTCATCCATATATTCTTAAAGATCGCACAGCACAGTGAGTACAAAGATTCCACGCCTATCTAAATTTGAACCACTCCGCATGGAACCATCCAGATCCGATGTGGGCTTGTGGATACAAGCTGTAAGGGGTCCGATCGATCACTAGACAAGTACATGGTCCAAGCGCAAGTTACCAACCTCCTGGGAACGAGGGCTTGTTTTTCTCTGGGCTACGGATGCTTGTGATCTACAAGTTTGCGTCATTGTATCTACTAATATATTAAATCTTAAAGAAAGAAAGAAGAAGAAGGAGAATTGAGAGTCAGTCCGGCCTTCTTGTACACGTCGATAAGAAGACAGATGAAGGCGGTCCTTGATTCTATCGAAAGGATGATCATCCACTCACCGGGTATCAGACATCAGGTATCAGAACTAGCTAAAGGAGGGCAGAAGCCTTCTATCGGTCTCAGCCCGTCAGTACAGATATGAATTGGCATGACTTGGCACGAGCGGTCTATCTAAAAGTTTCATTCGGGTGCCTTCTCAGACTCTCGGACACAATTATCAGGTGGTTTAATGGCACGTTGCAGCCCCCTCGACTGCGATAGTGCTTTTTCATGGTCGTCGGGGTGAAGGGGTCTGAGGGTTTCGTATTTTGTATTGTACCGCAAGCTAATCGCTTGGAAATATCCGATATTATCCCCTGTGACACAATTGTCCCCCACATACAGTTGGAAATTGCCGTAGCTGCACGGTGCAATCTCCTGGATTCTTCGCTACGCAAACAGAGATATAAATCTTCAGTCGTGTTACTATGATTTCCACCTTACCATTTTAGCTCTCTTGTTTGAATAGCTACGGTAACCAAGCCGCGTAGACATTTGAGAGAACAAGCGAATCTACCGGCTAGATAGGACGAACGCGAATTAGGACACTATCTGGTCGATGCGACGTCTAACATCCAGCGTTCTTATTCCACGTGTTAGCGGGGTAATTAATTACTGCCAATCTTGTCGGGAAGGCTTTATCACTAGCTCTCTCAGTTCCTTCAAATATTCCCTTCTCGTGCTTCTAATGAGAATTTGAATTCTAAATGCCGGCAACGTTGACTTCTGTTTATCAAAGATGAGTGAATCCCAGAGTTCTCTTCGCAGACGGCGAGAGTATCCTCTAAAAGGGCCTGAAGACAAAATCGTAAGAGAAATAGCCTCCTCCTTGCTTATGCTAGACATCTCGACGTTGCGGGCACTAGAAGAGCACGGAGACTCTAATGATTACCGAATCTTTCAGCAGTTGACCGAAGACCATATCTCCAGTATCTCACGTGATGGTTTTTCCAAGCCAATTCATTCGCTCGAAACGGCCGTCAAGCGTTATGTGAGAACGCTCTCTGGCGAGAAACTTGATCAGATAGTATCGAAACCCGTGGACAGTCAATATTACCGTGAGATGATATATCTACGGATAAACGATTGTGAAAATATGAGGGAAGAAGCCATGCAGATTCCGGATGAAAGCAATGGTCTTGAGGCAGCTGAGTATGAATTAGACTATATTGTGAACCTATCACAGAATCTATACAAGCATATCAAGGATGCAGCCATGAATGGTTATCTGGAGAAGCATATTGTTTTGCTCAAAACAAAAGTACAAAGCATAGATGAGGTCATCGAAGATGCTTGTGGGTCTTTGCGTATTCCACACCAGCCTCTAGTTTACACAGATACTGCTAACCAGAGGTAAGCCCTTTTTCCTCCTCTTCTAAGCTACTTCAGCTAACTTTCAGGCAGGGAAACGCCGGACAACCATTCGAATAATCCTACAATCACTAGCATTGAACATGAAACGGCAAGATCTGTTCTTGCTTTTCTGGTCCCCGCGATATGCGCACTTTCGGCTATTCCCGCATATTTTGCCTTGACTCATGCAGATAATAAGCCAGGAAAAGCAACAGATTCGGATTTTTTTCAACTTCTAGCATCTGCTCCAATTCAGCTCCTTGGCATAAGCTCAACACTCTGGCCGATAATCAACAATCTTCGTCCTGATCGTGCTGCCTGGATTCAGTCTTGGACTTTGGCAATCATAAGTATCGGCTTTACTATTGCTGCGTTTCCTCTTTACCTTCATGCACCAGTATCCTGGAGTGGAATATCCCTTCTTGCTGGATCCTTTATGCAATCGTTTCTGCAATTGCAACTCGTTCTCGGGATGCCTAGGCTCAGAAGTCACCAAGACTAGATATATAATCGCGCACGATCTAACGATGTTTCAAGAGAGGTACGTGTTGTTTTGTGCCAATAGGGAGCCAAGTCTTATATTGTAGATAATGGAGGGCGTTGGTTGTGGTATCTTAACAGACAAGGTTCTAGCTAAATTGCTAAAGACTGTTTTCAATCTGTCATCTGAGCGCTTTTTAGTTTTTAATCTGGAGTTGTATTGCTATTTGTTAATAGTTAGATCGCAGTCAATTATGTAATGTTTTATTTGCATTATTTAAATATTAGCGACATGGATGTTTTCAATACTGGGATGCGTGGCGATAATAAAGTCAGCAGCTGGCGTTTGAGACAACCTGAGTAAGCAGCCTCTCAGTTATTGACTACCCCCCAGCTATAGCAAACAACTTTATTATAGCTTTGTCCGGTTAGACTTCCGTTTTGCCAGTGAAGGCATAAGCTGACAGACTAACAAGACAAATGTATTCTATAATTATCCGCAAGTATCGAGAAGTCAATGAGATATGAGATATTTTCCGTAGCAGAAACTAGCAAATTCTGTAAGAGCCTCAATTCTGACTCTCAAGTGGTATACCTAAACGTCACATTTTCCTTGTCTGTGAAATCTAAGAAGTCTGCCGAATGCTCGTTAATAGCATCTTCAGACATAGTCGAGTGCTCCTTTTCTCTCTGTGCATTTTGCACCCTGCACGCTATGCCGTGAGCAAGAGCAAGAACTATACACATTGCATAGCACAATAGTATTGCGATTGTCGCTCCGATATACTTCGGCGCTTGGTCTTCGAGGAACGTCTGGGGTCCTATAATACAATCAGAATGGTTTCTGTTCGGCCTGAAACCAAACGTACCGATGATATTGCCCACCGTATATGCGACGTAGTCCATTGCGTTGACGGTTGTCTTCTTTGTATGACCTGCTGTGTTCGCCTGGAACATAGCAAGGCCACATACATATGGCGCCCAATAAACGTAGAGCATATAAAGTCCAACTAGCTGGCCGGCAGCATTGCTTCTCGGGAGAGCTTATTTTATGTCTGTTAGTGCTGTTCTATCCTGAGCTTGATAAATGATTAGGGCGTACTCCATCATTAAACGTACCATAAACGACAATCGTTCCGACTAACGGGATAATCAAACTAGAAACGGTGACCAAGGAGCGGTATTTCCGTGTTCGTCCCGCGAAATAGCTGAAGAAACTCCCGCTGATAGTGGATATAACACCTAGACAGTAAGTTTGTGCCCAAGTCGGAAAAGCAAGGTAGAGACTTACCCGTAGGGATAGTCATTAAAGAAGAGTTTAAAGCACTGAACCCAAGGCTATTGACAATTATCACAATGAACTAGAAGGGTCAGTTACGTTCATCTCGTACAATGAACTATGCCTTCAACATACTGCAATGAGACCCCCATTTGGAATATTGACAGAAACGAAGAAGAACCACAAAATCCAGTTCTTCCAGTCTGTAACAGCCTCGTATGATTGAGACCATTTCCATGTCTTGTTTTCCATCCCCAGCTTTTCATCTCTCAGTCTCTCTACTGCCACCATCTTTTCCCTTTCAGGGAGCCATTTAGCATCTGCAGGGCTGTCGGGGAGAATGAAGAACATTAATGCGCCGTACAGCACAGTAAATGCGCCAACTGAAAGGAATATGTACTTCCACGCCGCAATTGTGCTATGCTTAAGGTGTCCGAACCCGAACGAGATCAGTCCATTTCCAATAGATGATGTTACCGAACATATCACGGCATTTCTGACCGGTTGGTCGGATTTCTTCCACCACATAGTGGCTATAATTATCATTGCTGGAAGATCGCAGCATTGGAACAGACCCAGCAAAAAGCGACAAATGAGGATTCCTGCCGGATTAGTACATGCTGCATGACACAATTCTACAACTCCCCAGAGGAAAATGTTCACAGCCAAATACTTTCCAGTTGGGAGACGTTGTAGAAGCCATAGTGTCGGGAATATTCCAATAAGAAATGCTAATCCAGTAGATTAGTACTGGATACAGAATTGGCGCTGTCTCTGCCATACCAATGTACATAATAGATCCTAGCAGAACAAGGGAAGTGTATCTAGCTTGTTTCATGGTACAAAACTCAAAAAAAAAAAAGAAAGAAAGAAAGAAACTGGGATCGAGTCGATATTATCGAGTCAAATTACCCCGATAAATTGAACCGAGCTAAATCGGACTCTCTGAACCTCGACCTTACCGTGTTAGAACCCAGCAGCCAGCTGTGTTTGTTAGATTATCTTTTATAAATGGGGAAACATTTCAGTGCACTAACAGGATTTTGAAACACCAGCAACATCCACGGCCAAGTCATCCATGGCCTCTTGTGCGGCTGATGCTCCTCCAGATCGTTCGGCCCTCTTTTTCGGCTCCCAGAATAGATCCAGCCGACCACTCCCTTGGCCGATAAATCCATATTGGGAAAAGTTCAATGTGGCAGAACAGCTTTCGTCCAGGGCGCCCATTCGCCCACTTCTTCATTCGCACTAAAGGTCGCTGCTCTGAATACTTTCTGCATAGAATTCGTTAGGGAAAATACGTAGCAACACAAAGGTTCGCTTATAGAATAATCTATTCTTAAAGTCTTTTTCCTTCCTATATAGATATTCGAACCATAGAATGTTGGGTACCTAATAGTTATTATCGAGGACACCGAGCTAGTTGGAATATTTCCCTTTTCAAAAAGGTGATTTCCTATGTGCATGGTAGCGATCTGCTTGGCCGAATAATCTACTCGCTGCGGGTTCTGGTCCAAATATCCCGAAAATACCATACTTTAACTTGCCAGTGGACTTTCTCCTTGGCGCAAGCTTAATAGATGACAGTGGAGAGTATTCTATAATCTCCGGGGTCTTGATCTGATTAAATATCTTTGGTTGTCTTTGAAAGAGGGCGTCTATCAGGTTAATTTAAACATTGATTCTATCCTAAGTAGCGTGATAATATGGGTTGGAAAGATTCTATAAGAGGTAGTAATTAAAGCATGAAGCAATGATTAAATCTATAAAATGTAGACTTGGCGCAGTACGGGAGGCAGAGGGATGGTATACAGAATACTAATCTAATTTTAATGGCTCTAGCTAAAAGAAACACTACCTTTCTATAGGATAGTCAAATCATAAACCTATATAATTAGGCGTTGTGGAATAATTAAAAAAGAAAAAGAATAATAAATGCGTTACTAGAAATTAAGTAAGATAGTTCCAAACTTTTCTTATACAGCTGTACATACCCCTTCGCCTGAGGCACATATATGAATATGTTCCATATTATTGTGTTCATGTTATATAGCCTAGACAACTCTTTCCGATGTTCCATGCTCGACATTGGCATCTCTCCACAGCATAAGAGATGGATGGAACAGATTCATCAACAACATAACACAGAACATCATTGCTGCGTCGAACACGTACAGGAAACTCTCATGAGAAATTATATAGCCGTCATTACCTTGAGCAAACTCCACAAGCCGGTAGACTGAACGTATCAGAATCAAAACGCTGGTGTAATAGGAAGATAAAAGTAAGCCTCTCCAGTCCCGTGGAATGATTTTTCCCTGAAATTTCTTTGCATCTTCGGATTCGGAAGTTGGCGATTCAGAAATCCGATAGTGAAATAGTAGGGATGCGAGAAGGAAAGCTCCGAAAAAAAGCAGTTGCACGCAAAGACCGCCGATTATAACATATTGGCCGATTTTCATATTTTCTATAGATCCATGAGACATGATCCCACCCCCTAAAAAAATTATTAAAGATAATCCTTACTTCTACATCGGTGACAGGAATCTTACCTGCTGCCTGGAGTACAAAGGACAGGAGGTCTCCAGAAACAAACACCTTGGTCATGTATTGAACAGGGACGACGCTGAGGTGCTGAGCATGCAGAAACGTAATAATTCTTCCGAGTACCATATAGATTGAAGCAGCATATAAAATTGGTGCCAAAAGAATAAGAAGAGTCTGTATAGCATAAAGCGTGGTTGACCTTTCTTGAAAATGTGAGATTGCTCGACAGGCGTAGCCTATAATTTGAACTATTTTTTCTCGCGGCAATATTAGTATCATTATATATATATATCGTTACGCGTGGATGACTGACAGATTCCTCCCACAATGAAGGGATTGAAGTATTGTGTTTGGGCCCGAATGCGCTGATAAAGATGCAACGCTGTAGTCAGAAAGAAAAGAGTGGCGAATAAAACAGCACAAGCCAGATTTGGCCTATAGTGGTAAAGGTCCATTATAGAATCAAGAGTAATAATAGTTTCTGTTAGCCCACTGGTCAGATAGGATAAATTCCATGAGATGAATTGACAGGAAGAATTAAGTACGAAGGACACGCGCTGGTTTATATTCTCTTGGAGCCCTAGGCCCGTAGGGAATCGCCTACCTCCTTCCCTTTTGGGGTTAGCTCGACACACCTTAGATAGATAGGTAGCTGGAGCTTGACTCTTAGAGAATTCAAGCTTTTTATCTCCTTCCATCTGCAGTTTGTAGGCTGTCAGGTTATGGCCCGGAGTTTTATTTTTATTAAATTGACAGCTCTAATTACCCCAGAGACTGTTTATTTTTTTATAAAGAATCTGCATAAAGCAAGATCCAATCTTTACTAAAGACCTGCGCAGAAGCAGAGTTTAATATTAAAATACTATAGATTATTTGAGAAGACCAGCAATATAGTTTCTAATTAAACCACAAACCTGCTGGACAAAATGCCAGAGAAGATAAATAGGATTAAAAAGCTTATAATATTAACCAAGTTTAATATATAGCTGTATTTAGTCAAAGATATTCTATATTCAGTCAATTATATAGACCTAATTAATATTTTAATTTTATAATCTATGCAACTGCAACTAGACCAATATAATAAATAGAAAAAGATCTTTATAACTATCAGAAGTTAGATTACAGCACAGCTAGATCTTAGTATTATTAAAAAGCTTTGTTAGCTATCTGATAAGCCTATTTATACAGACAAATATATTATGGTGATTAGAAGAATCATTATTAGGGAAAGATATATAGAACTAAAGACTATATAGAAAGTGGCAGTAAGAATATATTATTACTAATATAGATTAACTGAATAGTATATTATTACCTACTATAAAACTATTACAAGAGCAAATAATCTTGGCCTTACTATCATTCTATAGTATGTAGCAATACTACTATTTAAAGAGTTTAAGAAAGAGCTACCAAACTAAACCAGTATATAATACTGCTTCTGGCCAAAGGATAAAGCAAATATAATAATAAAAAAAGAATTTCAATAATTTTGCTGTGATGCCATTAATATAGTAAGGGATTGAGATATTAATCTTATAGTAGTGAAAAACAATATCTCTATAATATTGATATTTTCAAATACAAATATAGCAAAGTCTAAATCAAAAAATAAGAAACCTAAGGATATCAGTAAGCCCCTATCTAAAAGAAAGGACCCTGCAGAGTATATAAAAAAATTATATAAAAAAAATAATATCTATAATGGAAGATATAGGCACTGTGGCTTTAATAATTACAGCCTATATATCTGTTTTTATTTTATTAAAGAAAAACCAGCCTTTTTTAAATCCAGAGATAATATATAGTATTGGATTACTAATATAGTTTCAAAGTAGAGCTTGAGCCTTGCTATTGCTACTATATCTTAAGATATTAAAGGATTCATAGATATTGCCTACTCTGGACAGGTAATATTTACAATATCTTTAGTTTGGATAGTAGATACTGGATTATTAAATAATATATATAATAACAGGTCCCAGTTTATTAAATACCAAAATTTCAATCAGAATAAAAGATATAACTATAATTGTATAAATAGTACTATAGAACAGTATAAAAATAAAAAAAATATTAGATTGGATCTCCAGTTTAATAGAAACAAGTTCAATACTATTCTAATATAGATATATTATAATCTAGATCTCAAATACAGTCTACTATTAATTATTAGTATAATAAGAACCTATAGGATATAATATAATATTAAAGAGAACAAGCTTCTAAATATAGAGATAGATAAATTTAAGGGATTTATCTATAAATATAGTAATATACCCTGGCTGAAACTAATAAGCCCAGCTATTATAATAACAGTTATACCCAAATTATTATATTGTTAATTTAAACATATCAGTATTTCTAAAATAAGATTATTAATCAAAAATATAAAGCTAACTGATATAGAGTTGGAGGGAAATAATAGTTTCCACTATAAAATATATAGACTATTAAAAGTAAAAAGACTTATATTCCATAATATCCAGCCATATTGGTTATAGCCGGGAGAATTTTTTTATATAAATCTTTAACCAATAAAGCCCTAGAGGATTTAAAGATTTAATTATTATTTTATTATAGTGGATAGTTATACCAGACTCTAATTTATTAGATTTATTAGAACAAAGGGTAATATCTCTAAGAAAATAATTATATTTACTAAAGGTTTTAAGAATACTATAGAATACTATCCGAAGATATAGAGAATTAATGGCGGAAAGAAGTTTTATAATTTCAGAGACTAGATACTTAGCAAAGAAATAATTATAAAACTAATACTACTATGGACCCCAGAAGCCAACAGAATGTCAGAATATTATAGAAAATATATTAATTCCTTTGTTTATATAATAATTATTATATTAGAATTATTTGAGTTGCTCTGGCCACTAGCAGTAGATATTGTAGTATATATTACTAACTATCTCCCGGAGAAGGATAAAAATAAATTATCTGCCATAAAATGGAGGAAAATATTTAATATATTAAACTACTATTCTATTCTAGAACACCTATATATTTGGGGATATAAAATATATATCTATATACCAAAGAAAGATTGGAAACAGATATTTAAGATATTACTATATACTAGAATTGGCCATCTTGTCGGATATAAAAAAGACAACAATCATATTTATAAGATTTGGTATCCAGATATAGGTAAAATAAAGATTTCAAGAGATATTATATTTTTTGAGAATCTAGAAAATCCTATAGAGGGTATAATATTAAAATCTATATTAACTCCCCCCAAAGATCCGGTGCCTAGAGGATGAGATATAATAATATCTATAGATCAAATAAAGAAATTATAGATAATTAATTTTATTTATTTTATTATTAAAGGACCTGACCAATACAAGGTTACTATATTATCTCCGACTCTATAACTTTAGAAGAATATATAGAACTACCAGATTAAATAGATGGCAAAGAATCTGGAAATACTCTAACTAATAGCAGAATATATATAAAAAGAATTAAAAAAAACTATTAAAAAAGATTCTATTATATTACCTGCTAATAAGACTTTCTATAAGTTAGAGAATTTAGAATCTGAAGATAAATATATCCCTTCTACCGAACCACCGAAGCCAGAGACTATAATAATATAGTCCTCAACTAAGGAAAAAAAAGCAATATATTAGTATAGAAATAAACAGACTGAAAATATAGAAAGAGAAACTATAAAGAAAGCAGAGAAGATATAGAAGAAATCCCCAGTCTCTTTAAATATCTATACCATAGCATATAATAGACCTCGAGCTCATAATATCAAAATCCCAATAATATATAAGTAGGCGATGGATTCTCTGCAGAAGGATAAATAGTATAATATTATAAAGATACAGATTAATAAACTTTAGATAAAGAATATATAGACTCTAGTTTATTATTCAAAAAATAAGGATATCTGTGTGCTGCCAGGCAAATGGGTTTTTGATTTGAAGGTTAATACCAATAGCTATATAAAAGGATATAGAGCTAGATAAATAATCTATAGTAATTTTTAATAGACTAATAATTATAAATATTACTATAGTCCTGTCATCTCCAAAATAATAGTAAAGATATTTATAATATTAGTAGTTATATATTATCTGGAGTGGATACAGTGTAATATTATAATAGTATATTTAAATACCATATTGGAAAATAAAGAAGTCTATATATAATAACCAGTTGGTTTTCAGAAGATAAAAAAAATAATCTGTCTGCTAAAATATACCCTATATAACCTATATTAGTCAGGATATCTATAGAATAAAACCTTTATAGAAGAGCTTAAAAAAATAGGATTTAAATCTTTGGATAAGGACCCCTATATATTGATTTATCAAAAGAAATACTTTATCATTATCTATATCAATGATATGCTGATAGCAGCAGATACTATAAAAAAAATTAAAGATTTTATTACTAAATTAAGCAAGTAATTCAGAACTAAAATTCTAAAAAAATCCAGTTAATTTCTAGGATATAAACTATTCTGAAAAGACAATACTATTATAATAAACCAAATAAGCTATATTTCTGGAATACTAAAGGCTTCCGGATTCTATAATAGCTATACCGGAAAAACTTCAATTCCTATAAAATCTATATATAAAATTTAGATCTCCAAGAAAACTATAGATATAGAGACTGTTCTTTAATATTAAACTATTATTAATAAGCTGAATTGGCTAGCCATTAAAATATATTCTAATATTGCCCAGGTAATTAATTATCTTCAGAGAAAGTTAGTTAATTCTAATAAAGATAATATCTTTGTAATAAAACAATTCCTAAAATATCTATGTTGGAATCTGGATTATAGTATAGAAATAGGATCTAACCCAAATAAGGATATAAAAATCTATATCAATACAAGCCACCAAGATAATCCAGACAGAAAATTGATAGAAAAGTTTATTATTCTTTATAAAGAATCCCCAGTATTATAATATAATAAGAAATAATAGGTTATTGTACTATCTACTATAATTGTAGAATTCTATATTCTAGACTTCATTATAAAGAAAGCAATTTTTATTCAAAAACTTACCATTGCACTGGGATTAGAGGATAGTATAAAACTAATCCTTATCTATATAGATGCAACTAATACTACCATATTAACAGAGAATAGTGGCTATAGACTAGTCACCAAATAGCTAGATAATTATTATTTCTTTATTCAAAATATAATATCAAATAGGACAGCAGAACTACTAAAAATTGATAGAAAAAAAAATCTGACAGATAGCTTTATTAAATCTCTAGATTATATAAAATTTGAAAATTTCAAAATACTAATTGGACTGAAGGAACTGGATACCAGAGAGAATAAAAATAAGGAAAATAAAACTAAATACCACAATAAATAAATAATTTCTGGATTAGGAAATTATCCAGATATCAGGAAATAGTTAAGAAAAGTATTTTAAAGCCCTAGATCTATAGAAAATTATCTATCTCCTTCCCTTTTAGGGTTAACTCGACACACCTTAGATAGATAGATAGCTGGAGCTTGACTCCTAGAGAATTCAAACTCTTCATCTCCTTCCATCTGCAGTTTGTAGGCTGTCATATTCTACTTCTCCGCTAACTTCTCCACTGATTTACCAGAAAATCAATTTACCGGAAAGATCTCTAATGATTAATCTTTAGGCAACAGAAATTCTAGATACTCAATCAAGAGAATTCAGGCCGTGTAAAGGCTGCGCTAAATACGTACTACCATCCCGAGTTTGAAAATACTGGTTCTCCCCTCTAATCTTGATAGTAGGGTGGGGTGGAGAGAATCTGCCATATCTTAATAATATTCTGCTGAGCCATGAGGTAGAAATATTTGATAGAATAGCTCTAAATAGCTTTCAGATCCTGTGGCCTTTCCTGATATACAAGGTGACTACCTCAACTCTATATTATTCATAGACTATATCTACGTAATCACCAAATTACCGGGAGAGAACCAGTGTTTACAATACTGAAAATAATATTAAATCACGTAATCAAGTTCTCGAACAAGATTATATGTAGTATGAAGTTATTAAGAAGCTATAAAATCTACCTAATACGATGTTGCCTTGCGTGTTAAACGATTCTACAGGCTAATAGCTAGTGCACGAAGAATTAGCGCTAAAATGTAATGCGATATTTTGTGAAAGGGTAGAGAAAGCCTGGACTGGAGGCTCCGGAGAGCCGAGCTAGCTATGGTATATAGGAATGCTAAGCCGTAAGCGAGAGAGAATCAAAACCGAGACGCGTGGTCTCCAATATTTCGACGTTAATAGCAAAACTGGTAGCATCCCCACAATATCCGAGAGCCCGAATACGGACCCGAATACGAACCCGAACTATTAGTTCGGCCTGAATGCTGATAGGGCTGATTTACGGACCGTCTAACTGATTTCTATGCTGCTGTCACTGTCGGTAAGATCGTCCAAGACAAGATGTCTGAGATAACGTTAGAGCAATATTGATCATACTAGGCAGAAGTTTTATTAAGATCAGTTTTTAAATTAAATATCAGTATACTTTCACAGAAGAGAGTTTAATCAATGGGTTTAATCAGTATTTAGGTGAGTATCAGCAAAAGATATCAACTTTCTTTATCGTATTTCAAAGCCCATAGCAATATACGGCTATACCATGAGTGATGAAAAGACAAGTTCCTTTATGGACTGGTCCGCCCAGGAAATTGTTGATGACGATGATGATGTTCCTCCCTGTTACTCGCCGCCTGCCTATTCAATTGCGTCGCTCTCAGAGGTCTCCGTAGTTGAGACACTGGATATCGCCGCCGAAGATGACTCCCGCCAGGATACTTTTCCATCCGAAGGTTTGAAGATTCCTTGTTATTCATCTCTCGATACTATTTCTGATATATGCTTGGACTGGCTTTAGAAGACGAGAAACCCTTCTTGGATACTGGCATTGGATCTCGGTCATCTGCCTTCATCCAAACATTCATGCGTCCAAATGTGCAGCCATCGTTGGTAAATGTGAGGAGAGGTCCGACTGCTCCTTTGGAAGCTGTTAGTGTGGATGAATTCTCCACGGACCTACAAAGTGTGTCTCTTGACATCGTAGTCATGGTAGTTGGTGGTAAGAGTTGATCTAGTACAAATTACCCAACGGATAGCACCAACCAGTGATTCTAATTACCGCGCTATTGAATTAGAGGAGATCGAACCTTTTGTCGCAATCAGCAAGAAACTTCTTCAAGAATCCCATCGAGTCCGGATTGCAGCACATGCAGCTTATCACGCCATAGTTCAAGCCGAGGGTGTGGACTTTGTTCCCATCGGCGAAGGACTCTTGGATAATACGGTGGGAGTCCCAGGAATTATTCTGTGTCAATAAATTAACAGAGTTGCTAGTGCGATCAAAATGGCCTTGTTGCATTTCTGAGAGAGAGAAATCGAACGGAAGATCACGATCAGATTCGTAGGTCTCTCTTCCAATCCTACATAAAATGTTGGAGAGCGTGTATTGCACCATATGGAAACGATTCCAAGCCGTTCGTGGCGGACGCGATAATCGCGAGCTCCCTGGCCCATGCACACATCCACTGTGCTGAGTGTCTGGCAATCCCTTTGCACATCATGTCGAGTAGGCCATGGAGCCCGACAACGAAATCTCCCCATCCGCTATCCGTCGCGAATGGTGTGGATGGGTTGAGCCAAGGAACATCGAATCTGCTTTCTTATGCTTTCATTGAAGAGGCTATATGGGACATGTAAGTGCATATAGTTATGTCCCCGCTGGTATTTTTGGAAGATAGATCTGATCATCTTATCTAGCATCTCCGAGCCAATAAACAAGTTTCGTCAGTGCATTTTGGGCTTGCAAATCATCACTCCAGGTGTCGCAGGACGGCTATTGAGGGATCTTGATATCCCTCACAGCTATCTCTGCTCGAAGCTTCTTGTCACGAGACCGTCAGACTGGTCAGACCACACAGGTAGAGTTAGATAGTTCTTTGAACTAAGTTTTTGAGGCAATGAGACTACAGATACTGACCTTGAGTTTTAGATATTTTAGGGTACATTTTTGAGAATGGAGCAACGGAATGTTATGAGGTAACTCAAGATCTCAGTGAATTCCTTCAGTCTGGGCCACCCCCAATCTACTTCATGGTACAGCCGGACAAGATGAAGGATCGGCATCGTCTTATACGATCGATTTATGAGGCAAGCGAAAGGCATAACCTTCGTATTCTTCTCTCTGCAGGCTGCCGTGGCCTTCCAATGCCCTTAAAAAATGCCAACATTCTCATTATTGATGATGTTCCTCATGGTATGCGCCGCAACCATCAGCTACAACAACAAGGACGAAGATACTGACCGGATTCACTGACAGAATGGCTCATGCCTAAAATATCTGTTCTTGTGCATCATGCAACTCCACATAGTACAGCTTTGGCTTTACAATATGGAAAACCAAGTATTTCTATCCCACTTTCTGGAGAGTAAGTCTCTGTGTCCCGTGTGTTTTGACTGGTACTGAAGACGAAAACTCATCCTTGACGCAGTCAATTATTCTGGGGAATATCAAGTGCGAAAATTGGAGCTAGTGCCGCACCACTTGCTGAAGGAATGTTATCAGCCAGTACATTAAATCAGGCAGTGCTTTTTTGCATGCAATCCAGCATCTCGAGTTCTGTCAAGTCCATTCAACGACAGGTGCGCGATGAAGATGGCCTGAAAAGAGCCGTTCGATCCTTTTACCGCTGGTTGCCCCCTCAGGTTAAGAAATGCAGCATTACACAACAGGATCTAGCTGTGTACCAGCTTCGAGACCAGCCCTCAGTGGCGCTCTCAGCAGTAGCAGCGGCTGTGTTATTGCAAAGCCGCTTTATCAGGCGCAAGGAAATTAGATTGTAAGTGAACCGCTCCACAATCCCTACATAGTAATGAAAATACCACTTTGAAGGCTGCTGCTGATCCTGGGAAATCATGAGCAGGTTACGCCTTCAAGAGTACAGGGTTGGAACAGAGAACATGGTTGCCTCCGACAATGTTCCAAGAAAGTATATAAACGCAGTCTCGACAGCTACCAAGGACATAGTATCTGCCTCAAATCTCGTGAATAGAATACCCGGATTAGAAAAGAAGGTAAGCACTGAAGGTTTTGAACTGAAAGATCGCTTTCTAACCGAAATAGACAAAACAGTCTCAGAGCAATGTGTCTCGGGATATTGCAGTTGGGACAGGGAGATTCTTTGGTCATATTGCTTTGCTTCCCTTCACTAGTAAGCTATGAGGAACTGCATTTAGCGTGACGCTAATACCTCTATATGTCTTGAGTTGAGTGTTATACTGATATATCTCTGAACAGCAACTGCACTAGCAGTCAATTCTGTGATATACGGAATAAACAACATGACAGGACACAAGTCACAGGAGAACGATAGATATGAGCCTGATCTATCTAAAATTATTGACGTAAGACTATTCCTGAAATACCAGATCCCGCAAATTCTGAATATATCCTAGGATGGAAATCTATTTCCAAATAAATCCACCTTTATGCTGCATTCGTCACAAAGGCAACAACATGGCAGGGTCATCGATTCCAGAGACAGGAACAGAAATGGCAAAGGTAGACAGATTATGAACGATATGCTCTAAGAGACCCTGGAATACTGATGTTGACCAATCGACAGAACATATGGTTCGAATAACCGATGATGAGCTAGGTTCCTCAAACATGCGTTCTGGAAAAGCCGGCAGAAATAAAACTCCTCTGGAAGAAATTGCCTATCTACGAAGCGAACGAGGATTCCGTGATCCAAGAATTGAAGGATCACGATTCAAACAGACTATAATTTCCAAATATCTCAATTATCAGGAGAAGACAAGGAATTCCTATCATCTTGTATAATTACTACTGATATTGGAATGTATTGGGTTCTCTATTAGTGTCTGCATTATACAATAGAAAAGTGCTCAGGAGGACGACATTAGCATCGTATGCCTTGCCAGTTCATCAGGCTCTACGAGACGAATTTCTGTAGTTTGCCTTCAGAGACTCTGGAAGAATGATAAACCATATAAATGCGTGAGACTTCCAGAATATTTCCCGAAGATATTACGACCGGACGAAAATAAATCTCTTGATTATGAGATTGTGGCGAAGGAGTTTCACAGTCTCACATACGAAATAAACCAGGAAACATGGAAACACTTTTCGCCGGAGGAGGTAGCGGTAGGGTATGAATACCCCTGCCCCATTAGAAACGTCCGATCTCTAATGATAAACCTCAGTTTCCTCGAAGTTGCAAACGAAGGAATGTGCCGTCCCATTCGCTCTCTGACCGAAGGCAGAGGCTACGATGCCCGCAACCACCGCTTAGCGGTCTTTGGAGGTGCAGGAGGTCAACATACATGTTCAATCGCACGGAACCTGGGAATTAATAGTGTTGTTATCCACAAATATTCGTCCATTCTGTCTGCATACGGGATGGCACTGGCGGAGGTCGTGCATGAAGGCCTGGAGCCAATCTCCGAAGTCTACTCCGCAGAGACGCTGCCAAATATCAGGGTGCGTCTCAACACTCTGCAAGAGAAGGTACAAAAAGAGCTAAAGGAGCAGGGTTTTAATGAATCTTTCCTTCGATATGAAAGATATCTCAATATGCGTTATCAGGGCACTGATACCTCTCTGATGATCATGGAGCCAGAGAACGGTGATTTCGAACAATCTTTCCTCGCAAGTCATCTGAGGGAGTTCACCTTCACTGTACCAGGAATGTCTATTCTTGTTGATGACCTTAGGATCAGAGGCATCGCAAATGACGGCACTTCAATTGACAATGTGCACTTCGTTGAGGAACTACAGATAGCAAAGGGATATCCGCAGAATGCAAGCGCTGCAGATGTAGCAACTACAGCGAACTGCTATTTTGGAGAGACCGGGTGGGTTGAGAGCCCAGTATATATGCTGGATAAGCTCTCAAATGGTGTTTCAATTGCAGTTAGTAAAGACAACAGCTCTATGACGTTCAACCCAATATCTACTAACACAAATGTAAAAACACAGGGTCCTGCGGCATTCCTCGATAAAACTCAGACGATTATCGTTCTACCTGGTGCTACTACTATCATCCTTGGCCAGCATGTAGTGATCAATGTTGGTGTACCTGCCCCTAAAGATCTCCCTGCCGATACCATTGACCCAGTGCAACTCTCGGTCTTCGGTCATCGCTTCATGAGCATCGCGGAACAGATGGGCAGAACCCTACAGAAGACCAGCGTCAGCCTTAACATTAAGGAGCGTTTAGACTTCAGTTGTGCTATTTTCGGACCTGACGGTGGTCTTGTGGCAAACGCACCTCACGTTCCTGTCCATTTAGGTATGTCAAAATGACTTGAAGTAACCCGAATGTGACCTCTGTTTATACAAATGATTTACAAGTTCTCAAAGACCGAGTAGCTAGGCTATATATATTCGATATCCAATCACTATTCGACTGGAAGATTGACGACATCGGAAGCGGGGTCCTTCAACTGCGAAACCGAGCATTTCTATGTTTGTACCTACATGCCTAATAGGTACTGTTGTAGAATACAGCCACCATTCTAGACCTAGTTAACTATTTAAAGTTTCACCATCTACCCCTCCAAGAACGCTCACGGGGCCTCGCTAAGTATCATTACGATCCGGGCATGGCCAAGAGATGTAATTAACTTGATCTTATACTCCGTATTAACAGATGATTAGGTACCGACTGCCCCATCTGTTCTCTCCGATCTCGGTGCGAGATACCTATATCGGGCATTTGCGGCGATTAAGCTTCTTTACTTTACGTCTAAATATGAGGGGAGAGACGTCTTAGAGAGGGGCGTACGATGTACGATCACGACATTTGCTGGATTCTATTTCCCCGCAGGTAAGTTAATACCTCCTACGTACGGAGTATGTCCTTGTTTTTGTCTATTTGTTTAACCTATCTTTTTCATTTATTACCACCCTCCTCATCATCTGAGCAGTATGTACTGTACGGAGTTACTCACTTGGATCAGGAGGGCGATCGACAAGTGCGGAGTTCGCTGCGAGAGAGCCCACCAAAGCTGACGCGGATCTTCCTGATTGGGTCTAGATAACACTGGGGACTGTGATTCACATTCTGCTGATAGCCGATACTACTACTAGATAGTCAATCCAATAGTCCACTGTCCAGCTGATATTCTGAGACCAGAAGCTGATCAGCCGACATCATTGACCGTTCGACTCATGATGCGCAGATCGGGATAATTGATTTCTCAATCCTCGATACAGAGTAGAGTAACGGAGTACCTGGCATTAATATTGTATGCACATACATACATAGCTGCAGGTGTTCCAAGCTTGCCTTATCTGCGCCCGGGAGTACCTGATAAGATAGCAATCGCGAGCTCTCCGCAGCGGCTGAGCTGTCCGAACACGGCGGTACGATTTACAACGAAACAAACTACGACAACAATGATGAACAATATAGATCGATCAGTCAAATCCCGTTACCTAAACGTCTCATTCTAGCTCGGCCACTCCAGGGCTCGATAGCGATAGCATCAAAATTCCAATATCCCAGTCTGTCCCAAACTAATACGGTCTGTTCTAGATCACCCGTCAAATGAGCGGGAATAGGCAAAAGAGCACGTATGCCAACTTAATGCTAGAACCGAAAAGCAACACATACAGAGGATGATTCAACCAAGGAACCGAGAGTCCGGAAAGGTCAAATGGTGAAAACAAAAAAGAAATATGGATAACCTGCGCCGCGTGTCTATTCTGCTACCATTCCCGTGCAACCAGCACCTATATAGTGTCCGATCGTGATAAGCTTAAGAATCATGAGTTTACACAACGACAGCGTCCTTGATCTCGCTGTAGATGGCGCCGAGCTCCTCAGTGAACTTCTCGGCCTTGTCCATGATACCGGTAAGCTTCTCCTCGAAGGTAGCGACCTTGTATCCACCCTTGGAGACGATCTCGCTGTAGTTGGCAGAGCCACCACCGTTCCAGGCGAGGACCTGGTGAAGTTGTTAGCAACAAGCATCATGGTATCACGGAAAGATTTCAACTTACGTTGGCAGTGTCAGAGGGAACGTCGCTAAGAGCACCCTCGGTGGCGATGGAGATCAGGGTCTTCTTCAGCTTCTCGGGGGTGATGTCGGCCACAGCGAAGGCAGAGTCCTTCGAGGGCTGGAGGGAAAGGAAGTAGGCCAGCAGACCAGCAATGTGGGGAGAGGCCATGGAGGTTCCGGAGATGGTGTTGACGGCATACTTGCTGCCGATCCAGGTGGAGAGAATGTTCAGACCGGGAGCAAAGATGTCGTTGCACCTTCCGTAGTTGGAGAAGTAAGCACGCTCATCCGCGAGGGTAGAAGCACCAACGGTGACGGCCTTCTCAGCGGCAGCGGGAGAGTAGTTGCAGGAGTCGGCGTTGTCGTTACCAGCGGCGACAGCGAAGTGAATACCAGCTTCGACAGCGGCATTCACAGCCAGGTCAAGAGTAACAGACTTGCCGCCACCCAAGCTCATGTTAGCAGCACTGCCCTTGAAGCCCTTGGCCTTGCCCTTCTTGGCAGCCTCGACCTTCTCGGAGTGAGCAGTAGCGGCCCATTCAACGCCCTTGACGACATCGGACATAGTGCCAGAGCCGTTGGACCTGAGCACCTTAACGGCATAGACGTTGGCCTTCTTGGCGACACCGTACTTCTTACCAGCAATCGTACCAGAGCAGTGGGTACCGTGTCCATTGCCATCCTCATCCTCGTCACCAGCAGGGATGGTCTTTCCCCAGGAGGCACGACCCTCGAAGTCAACGTGGTCGATGTTGGTGCCAGTGTCAATGACATAGACGTCAACACCCTCACCGCCATCAGCGGCATAGAGGTATTTGTTGAAGGTACCAAAGCTCAGGCTGTCACGGTGCGAGATACGGGCCAGACCCCAGGGGGCGTTCTTCTCGATGGAAGAGTCTTCCATCGTGTGGACTTCAGCGTCCTTCTCGATGTATTCGACCTAAGTTGATGAGTCAGATTAGCTATGCTGCCCCAGAGGACCTCGAGGGCCTAGAGAAGGTAGGGAGGTAAACTCACGTCCGGATGCCTGCGGACCTGCTCGATAACGGCGTCATCAAAGTGACCCGAGTATCCCATCATCTGGCCAGCGATGTTGTAGGTGTGCTTCAAGCCCTCGAAGATCTGGTCCTGGAAGGGGAACTGAGAGCGCTTCCGGAGCTCGGTTCGTTGGTTCTCAGCATCGTAGTGGATGTCCTGCACCCAGCTGTGGTGAGCAGCCGCAGCATCAGCTGTGACATGCTTCTTGAAGACCACGATGTACGAGTCCGGGACCTCCTTTGCGTTAGCAGAAGAGAGGACCGGAGCAGCGCCGTTGTGAATCGAGTCAACGATCACAGGTGACGCAGCCGCCAGCAGCGGGAGAAAGAGGCCGAGAACGGCTTTCATGATGGCAAAGAAATGAAAGAACGCTGCTGGCCGGCAAATGGATGGAAATTGTGATGATGGATGAAGGAAGATGAGATGGGGAAGGGGGATGGAGAGAGGTTGAAGAAGAGAAGATGAAGAAGCTGGAGCTGGCGAGATAGAAGTAGGTCGCCGGGGAGGCAGGTGAGCAACGGAGCAGGCAAGGGCCGGGGCAGATGATGCAACGCCAATACGGTAAGTTTACAGCGACGCCCGGGGGTTAGCGCTCCCAACGGACCCTGATTCGGCCAGCAGCGTCGATCCGATAGTAGGCGGCCCCGCCCGTGGAGAGCTGCGCAGGACAATACCGATACAGGGCGGTACAAGCGGTACAAGGCTCAGGTCTCGTGCGCTGTCTCTCCCAGCGTTGAAGTTGC
Source organism: Paecilomyces sp. COH1141 (assembly GCA_003123655.1). NCBI lineage: Eukaryota > Fungi > Ascomycota > Eurotiomycetes > Eurotiales > Thermoascaceae > Paecilomyces > Paecilomyces sp. COH1141. Next base: position 363,596 of record QBDR01000009.1, read on the forward strand.
GGTGTTGCGATGCTGCCTGGGTACCTGCGAGGTACCTGCGAGGTACTCAACAAGTCCATCAACATTATGGTATTGTCTGATCAGCACTGTGGCAACTCGATGCTTGCAGGCGATGGCTCGCGTGCACCGGCCACATTGGCACAGAGATGCTGCCGACTGTGGTATAGCGTGTAACAGATGTATCTGGGCCCAGTATGGCTGTGGTATTGGCAGCTGGCAGGCCTTATCGCCTTATCGCGCTGCTTTCGGGCCAATGGTGCAGGCGCCAGTGACCCTGCACGTGACGGACATCCGGGCTGTGGTCGCTGCATCGGAGCTGCTTGGATGGATGGAGTGTTTCAAGCTTGGGTTTGGAGGATGTGAGCAGTTGGCGCGTCTCCGTCCCTGGCAGTTCGATCCCGTATCCAGTGTGCAGCATCCAGACAGCATCGTGATCCCCTGTGTGTCCATTGGGGAGCAGGGACAGTGCTAGACAGTGCTCAGTGCTCAGTGCTCAGTGCTGAGTCTCAGGCCTTCTCCACTCGCACAATCAACGTCCGGCAAGATCATGGCTTGACCAGCCAATCCGACACACCAGATGCAGATCTCATCGTCTGTCCCATGTGCCATCCGATACTCTCTCATCCGGGATATTCAGGACTAATGTTGCTCCTTCGAGCTTGAGATAGGATTCCCAGCGGCACCATGATCAAGTCGTCCCCGCTGCGACGCCTCTCCTCCCCGCCCTCCGCGTCCACCGGGCGACTGGTCGCGGAGTTGGGCCCGATTATTGAAGGCCTCGACGCGATCTGTAAACAGCATCCGACCAGTCTGCAGGATGTCCTTTCCGGAACAGAAAGCCTGCTCCGCCTCCGTCATACCTTTATCGATACGCAACAGCCCAGAGAAGCGAAGGATGCATTTCGTCATCTGAACGGGTTCCAGATACTACTCGAATTTGTCCGGCAGCTGGGGGAACTCTATGATACACACACATTGTCACAGGAGGAACGTAAGAGTCTCTTGGCTCTGTTTCGAGACACCCTCGGGGTTATCGCAGAATGTCTAAAGGAGCACTCCGGGAACAGACGATACTTCGCTAAAAGAATACCCGGTGGAGGGACAGCATGTCTGGAGAATACATTGACAGTCTTGGCTATGAAGTTCGACGACAACGATGCGTCGACCTATGATACAGAGCAATTATATGGGGGCTTACTGGCTGGGGCTTTGTGCGAGGAAACAGTATCAGGAATGTTCACCGCGTTGGGTCTGAAGCTGGGGCCTGAGGCCAGCTCTCTGTCTCCAGAAGACGTCTGCTTGGCTGTAGATAGATCCCTGGGTACAACAGTGACAGTCGAAGTTCCCGAGTTCTTAGGTCCGCTTCTGCGAGTCTGGTTGGTGCAGTCTTCATCCTCGAGTGGATATGCCCTTCTGAGATTGGCTCTCCCTGCGTCTCTATGCCAGCTTGCTTCTCAGTCCCAGAGGAATACCCTGGCCCTGCATGCCACAGGGATGTTGAAATCAGTCCTGTCAGTCCTGATCAACAGTGACAGACCCGAATTGGAAAGAAAACTTTACGAAAAGCTTGCAGAGCACCTTTGCGTACAAGGCATCAACAGCCTCGAAGATGCAGTGGACATATACAGACGCTCTCACGACTCTCCAGAAGTATCGCGGTTCCTTCTCAATGCCATGAAGTCTTCAAAGGGGCCGCCATCTATTCACTTTGATCTCTCCATGCATGGCTACTGTTCAGTCGAGTTCTCATCGCTAGGTCGCCCGTTTCCTCCCACATCGCACGCCGGTTATACGTTTACCGTTTGGGCACGGTTTGATAACTTCGACCCCAATGTTCATACCACCGTCTTTGGGGCATTTGATTCCAGTCAGACGTGTTTCCTGCTTGCATACCTAGAGAAAGACACTCGCAATTTCATCTTGCAGACATCGATAAGAGGGCCCCGTCCTAGTGTACGTTTCAAATCCTTCGTCTTCGAACCAAATAAATGGTATCATATTTGTGTGATCCACAAGAGAGCTCGAGGGCCTCTATCTGCACGCGCTTCTCTCTTCGTGGATGGCGAATTCGTCGAGCAATTAAAGATCGACTACCCATCTGTCCCTCCACCGCGAGCGCCCAATAAAGCAGCCCGGGTGCAGGCGTTCCTGGGTACGCCGCAGGACCTCGCTATGAGATTGGGAAAGGGAGCATCAACGTCCCGATGGTCTCTGGCGAACGCGATTCTCTTTGAAGACATATTCAGTGATGACATGGTGGCTGTGTTCTACAACATAGGGCCTCGGTACCATGGTAATTTTCAGGATTGCTTGGGCTCTTTCCAAACCTATCGGGCTTCCGCTGCTCTTAATCTGCGAAACGAAAACCTCCATCCAGGCAGAGAGGAGTCATCAGATATAGTAACTGCTATTCGGCAGAAGGCTAGCGCACTGGTATCAGAAAGCTCTGTGCTACTGAACATAGCCCCAGCTACCGTACTCGATGACGATGATACCAACAACATAGATGAATCTCAGCTAGTGAAATCATTGTCAAAACGAGCTGCCAAGAACTTGTTCCAGTTCACCAAAGTGGGCGGTAATGCCATCGCTGTCAATGGGGCTATCCCTGCAATCAACGATGCATTGACACATACCAATGGTGTTGCGATTCTCACTGGCGACCCTGTGGTGACAGTGCCTCAGTCCCTCGACGATGCGGGTTGGCGGATTGGAGGGTGTGCTGCCCTGCACTTGAGTATTGTCCACGCGGCAACTACGGCTGAGAGCCTCATGTTGGCACTAGAAGTCTTGTTCGAGGCTATACAGGATAGCTGGCGGAACAGTGAGGCAATGGAAAGAGATAATGGATACGGGATTCTCGCCACGCTGCTACGTGACAAGATTGGTTTTCCTTCAGGAAGCCAGGTAACGACAGCGCCTAAGGTTTCATCTATCTGTCCAGACAATAAACAGCGATCCTATCTTGCGAGACAGCTTCTGCGGCTGACTTTGTCATTTGTCGGATATGATTTTAGTGACCCTTCCCGTTCAATAATTACCAACCCATTAGCCTATCGGGTCCTGCTCGTCGACTTGGATATCTGGCGGTTCGGTGAGCCTGATCTGGTGGAGATGTATTATTCTCAATTCTCGGTCTTTTCGAGAAACAGCCGATATCGTCATTTCAATTCAAAGCGTCTAGCTAGAATGCGTGGGTGTCCATCGTAGATGATCTTTTTCATTATCTTCTGACAGTTTTACAGGTGTCAACAAAAAATTGTTGGATGCTCTAAAGGGCGAACGTTTCACAAACGATACTCTCGCCCTTTTCCTTCCCGCCTTTCGATCCCTCTTAGACAGCTGTCTATCGGCGGAACTGCTTCGATCGCTATCTCTCTTCATCACCTACTCGATACATGAGAGTAAATCACCCTCCGTTCTCCGCAAGAAGAAAAGCTTTCGGCTCGATCCTCGCCTGCGCCGTCGATCACCGTCCGTTGGCGATTCTGGAAATTACCTCTCCAGTTCTAAGATTGGTGTGGAGATGCTCCGAATGTATTGTTCGTTACTTTGCGCACCAGGCGATGTAGCAGTAGTCAAAAAGTTCGCAAGGACGGTCACAAACAAGGTTCGTCAAGTAATAGGATTGCCTCGAGCAGCTGCTGATAGCACGATCCAGTGGCTTCTCTACCTCATGTGCGAAGATGATCCAGAGGTTGTAGTACTTGCGGCAAGAATTTTGTCCCGCCTGATTATCATACACGGTAGTGCCTATAACAAGAAGCTCGCCGATAAGTCTGGGGGATATACGATAATGCGCCACCGATTAAAAAGATGGTGGAACATTCCTGCCTTGTGGCCGATTTGCTTCGGTATCCTATTCGGGGTCGATGTTGCATGTATGGATCTAGAGAGACCTTTTGAACATTCCGGACTTCTAGACCTCTTTACAACTAAAGGCGAGCCGAAGGTCGTGTTCCCGGATGTTCTACCAGTGATTACGGAGATGCTACAAAGTGGCCTGAAAAGGACAGCAATGGTTAATGGTAAAACCGTAGAACAGCCACTGCCGCAGTCCTATAGAGTCTTGATGTCATCCTCTAATCTGAGCAGTAAGACGGCCGTCCCCTCTGCCTATCAAATAACTCTTGAAAATTGCTGACGTTCGAACAGATTCCACGCCGGCTGAAAACGCTACCAAAGATCAATGGGTATTGAACACTGTTGTCCGGTTCCTTTCCGACGTTCATGCCAAGTCGCACAACTTCCGAGACTTCTCCGTAAGCTCTACATATGCGCAGCGGCTCCTATTTGTACTGTTTCCCGTTGTCGTTGGGTCAGATATAATCAGCCCAGAAGTTGAGCTGAATTCCCGCGATGGCGGGCTGAGTTTTGAGGATACGAACGTTGTCCGGCCGCCGTCGACTGCACCACCCGTACTGCGAACGACGACTGTGGAACCTCCTAGCAGTCAAGACGATTCTGGAAGGCCGCTGCGACGCGGTTCGTCTTTTATATTGGTCTCATCCGACAGGGCGAAATATTCTCCGTCTGCTGCCCGCCTCCGGCATATCGTCACAACGAAGGTGGAAAGGAATGATGATTTGGAAGCACAACCTGTCGTCCAGTCCATTCTAGGTCTTCTGACGGCTATATTCAAAGACCAGTTGTTCGCTCGAAAGGAATTCTCCGGCCTCGGACTATATCTCAAAACGCCGCCTGGCTTTCTGGAACATCAGACCTACTTTGAATCATGGGTGCTCCGAAACACCATCTTAGCCATGGAGGGAGCCATTCTCATGAATCGAGAACTGTTACTAGAGCCCAAAACGTTGACTAATTTGGCACGTTTCCTCACACATATCGGCGAGGCGGTTTATGAAGGCTGGTTCATTGATGGTTCCACTGTCGCTCTCGACTTTGCTGGGTCTGTCCTCGAGTACCTTCAAAGGCCTGACATTTCGTGCATAAAGAGTGTTCGTCTCTGCAGCCAAGCAATAGCTACAATTCGCTCGATAGCATTTCGGATGGTACTCCTTCAACTGTCCGAAGTGGACGAATCCGACTCTCTTACGTTTCTCAGTCGCCTTGCATACTGGCAAGCAATGCTCCTGTCAGAGGAAGAAACACATTCAGAATATCTACAACTCCTCTGCTATTTACTTTATACAAAACTTATAAGCGAGGACCATGACGTCCGTGTAGCAGCTGCTAACCTCTGGCGAATTGTCCTTGTCGAAAAGCCATCTGAAACGTCTGCTATCCTGAGCCACGCTACGACTTCTCTGCAACGACGCCTTTCCGAAAGCTTTGAACGGCTTGTTGGAATGGACGATGCTGGTTTCCTGCAATGGGTTGATGAACAACGCGATGATCTTGATGCTCTTTTCTTTGGCAGTCTATCTAAATCTTGGGAATCCTTCGTTCAAGAGGAGAATTCCAAAACAGAAGAGTCAGCAAGAGTCAGATTTGCCAAGAGGAAAGAGAATCTCAAGCAGTGGAACCAGGAGGAGAAGTCCCGTGAGGAAGTCCTCCGCAAGCACAGCATCACATTCGATCACTGGGTATCTAATATTTCGGCGTCCGAACACCTGAAGTACCAGAGAGTCCTTCAGGACCAACAAGATACACTTACGTTTATGTGGTCTGCCTTTGCTCGTCTTTCTCAAGAATTAAGACGCGTGGGCGGCGTATTGTCCGAGGAAAAGGATAAGAAATGGCGCCTTGATCAGACAGAGGGCCGTAGCCGAATGCGGCTTCGTGTGATCCCTGATGATTCGGGAGAGAGACAGGATTATCAGCCAAAGAGGAAGGCATCTGAGCCACCTGTTATCAAGCTGCATACACAAGTCCCTCCTGTTTCTAACAGTGAAGCTGTCGGGATTACTCCCACGGCTTTGGTTGGCGAGTCAGCAGATAGTGGGTCTCAGGGCGTGGACTCTGATGATAAGAGCATGCTCGAGGAAAGCTTCGAAATGATTGATGACCCTAAGGAAGATATAGACGACTACGAAGACAAGAACAGAAAGGTCATGAGAAGTCTTCACCGCGGAGATCAGGTGCAAAACGTTTGCAATATGTCTCGCATTACCGGGCTGGAAGCTTGTGAAGGCATTCTCATTCTGGGTAAAGACCACATCTACATCTTGGATAATTTCTTCCAACGTGCAGATGGCGAGATTGTCAACGTCTGGCAAGCTCCTGCGGAAGAACGCGACCCGTATGTTCGTATGATTGCTGGTCGCGAGTCGAGCGAACGGAAGTCACAGGAGCATCAGACTCGCAGCTGGAAGTGGACAGATCTGATCAGCATCTCTAAACGCCGATTCCTCTTCCGTGATGTGGCCCTCGAAATCTTTTTCACGGATGGCCGCAGTTATCTTCTGACACTGATATCTTCACGGTCGCGGAACGAACTCTATAGCCAGCTATCGGCCAAAGCTCCTCAGATAAACGGGAACATCGCGCTTTCACGGCCTGAGGATGTTTGGAGATTTGAAACGCTGCGAAGCCAAGACGATGAGCCGCAGTCCTTTGGGTCCAAATTTGCCAGCGTGTTCGGGCAGTCGTCGAATCCCGCAACGCGCAAATGGATCAAGGGAGAGATATCAAACTTTCACTATCTGATGTTGATCAACACTTTAGCGGGAAGGACGTTCAACGACCTAACTCAATATCCAGTCTTTCCATGGGTTCTGGCGGATTACACCAGTGAAGAACTGGATTTGACGAATCCGAAAACCTTCCGCGATCTGTCAAAACCAATGGGTTGCCAGACGCCTGAGCGTGAAGCGGAGTTCAAGGAAAGATATAAGTCGTTTGCAGAAATGGGTGACGAGAACGCGCCCCCTTTCCACTATGGCACTCATTATTCCTCCGCGATGATAGTCAGCTCGTACCTTATCCGGTTGCAGCCCTTTGTAAAGTCATACCTCATCCTTCAAGGTGGGACTTTCGACCATGCGGATCGGCTGTTTTATTCGGTGGGCAAGGCATGGGAATCAGCTTCGCGCGGCAACATGTCTGATGTACGGGAGTTGACTCCGGAATTCTATTACCTTCCGGAGTTTCTGGTCAACGTGAACAAGTATGACTTTGGACTGCGCCAGAACATGACAGAGAGCATCGATGCTGTAGAATTGCCGCCATGGGCCAAAGGCGACCCGAAAATATTTATTGCCAAACACCGAGAAGCTCTAGAAAGCCCCTACGTCACGAAGAACCTGCACCATTGGATTGACCTGGTGTTCGGGTACAAGCAAAAGGGAGATGCAGCACTTGAAGCAGTGAATGTCTTCCATCACTTGTCATATCAGGGCGCCAAAGATGTGGACAATATTGACGACCCCGTTGAACGACTGGCGACTATTGGCATCATACACAACTTCGGGCAGACGCCATACCAGGTCTTCCAAAAACCTCACCCTAAAAGGGAAGAGCTCCAGCACAAAGATAGCCGCCTTGATGTTCTTGCAGAGTCTCTCACTCGCACACCTATCCTACTCCTGGGTAATATCACCCTTCTTTATCCTCAAACAAGAGACACTCTTTCTGACATCCCAGCAGACAGTCAAGAACGCGTTTCGTCTTTAACTATGAAGCAGGATCGGTTACTGTGTGCTGCTGCATTCAGACTGAATGTTCCTCCGACCTTCGACAAATACATGGAATGGGGGTTCTTCGATGGAAGCGTCCGCTTCTACGCTGCTGACAGCAGAAAGGTAGGGCGACCTATATCAGGATTGAAACCATGCTAACGGGTTGTAGTTACTTGGACATTTCGAGCACTTGCACATTGGCCAATTGTCCTGTGCTCTCTTTGCGGATTCGCAAACATTGATAACCGCCGGTACGGATTGCACAGTATCGATATGGACATTCACTGTAACCTCGAAATCGGTGGGCCTGCAGCCGAAAGCGACTCTGTTCGGCCATCGCTCTACGGTGACGACTCTTGCAGTCTCACGGTCTTATAGTACGGTCTTGTCGGCGTCTGCTGACGGACGCATCATGCTATGGGATCTGAACCGGCAGTGCTTTTTGCGAGAACTTCCTGCCAATGGACCGGTTGAGGTAGGCCTTCTGGAAGAAATATTGAGATTCTAGTCTCTAACAATTAGTATAGTGCGCGCGTATTAATGACGTGACTGGAAATATCATGGTTTGTCGTGGTAGCCGCATCAGCCTGTACTCGCTCAACGGAGCGCTCTTGCTCGAGCAGGCGGTTTGTGAGGCTGCCGATGATTGCATCCTCTCGTGCGCATTCTACGAGGGAGCGAACAACGAGTGGCTCGAGAGAGAACTGTTGTTTACTGGCCATAGGAGGGGTCTGGTCAATGTGAGTGGCTGGGGACCATCCCGCTCTGTTTTCTTGTTTCTAACCCTCTACAGATCTGGAGCAAAACGATACGTGGCGGGAGGTTCGAACTCGACCTTATCCGTCAGCTCCATCACGTCGATGTTGGTCGCGAAGGGGCCAATGTCAGTTCAGGAATTAGCTACATCCTACCGCTCCCACATATCGTGTACACAGGTGATGAAACCGGGAGAGTTGTACGTATACTAAGTATTTCATTGACCAGGATTGTGCTGACTTGTCTGTCTAGTATGAATGGGATTGTATTCAGCGTCGTTGATAGATTCGTCATTGTTGTTCTCTGCATTCCGACCAAGATGCCACCAGTTTCGGTTTCACGTGGTACCAGCGTCGACAGCCGCCGTGAACCTGTGGATATCATTTACCCAGGGATGTATCGGAACGGATATATCTTGTCAAAACAAAAGTGAACATTGCGATTACTGGATTCTTTTTTTCTATTGATTCCCATTACGCTTATGACTGTATGGCAAGCAAGCCCTGTCTTTGCATTCCGTTACTCTCGCATTCGGCATATGTTTCTGTTCGAGTTCTTCTGCATTCCTCTACAAACGTCGTTTCTCGGCAAGCCATGGCGTTGGCTGTGATTGTTCTGCTCTTCTTTCCCTTCGATCCATATAGTTAGACCAAACCGCTGCGCGGTGGAGGATTTGTTTATTTCTTATTAGAGGATTCCTAGTTATTTCAGTCAGCCTGTGAATAAATAAAAGTGTTCTATTTGATTTTGATTCTATGTTCTGTTGACTGATATCGATAGCTTCTAATTTGTCGCCAATAAGAAATTTATCAAATCTACGGTTATACGACAAAAGTTTGAAACTATCGGCAGATGAAACGCGGGCGGCCACCAGTTTCAAACTTTCGCCGGTAGGTGTATAAATTCCGCCCATGCTGTTGTTATTCTAATCAGAAAACTATAACCGTCAAGGTGCTGAATGCCAAAGATAAATCGGGGTACCAGCACTGTAACCCTGTAGGTTCATGCGAGGTCCTTCGATGCCGATTTCCTGCAAGGTGACCATAAGCATGGAGATGAATTTGTTGCGACGCTGCAGGCGTAGTCCTTCGTTCTGCCAGTTGGACTTGTAGAAAAAGACAACATTGAGCGTGAGAGAGTAGTTCTCTGTCACTTGACGAAGCTCTGTCAGAATATTGCCCTTGAAATCACGCTTTTCCGTAAGCACAAACTCAAGTAGACGCTGACGAAGTAAGTCGATCTGGTCAATGGTTGTTCCATACTTAATTATAACTGGCACCGCCTCCGCAATGGGACCAGAACGCCTCTGGTTCAAAATGAACAAGGTATTAAGATAGCTATTAGGTGCCTGGACGACGTGGCCTTGCATCTTTTTGAACTCAGTGTACCAGAGGGTGATTTCCTTAACAAAGTAGTCATCACCCTGGTTTGTGTCTCCTGCGCGGCCGTAGATAGTCACACGATCACCAATATCAAATGGATGCTTCACAAACACAAAAATAATAGACTGAAGGAATTCTTGGGCCGTAGTTGAGAACATCCAAGAAAAGCCGAGAATACCGGATGCAGCAGAAGTAAGAACTCCAGCAGCAGAGGTAGAGATGAGCGATAAAAATACCATCAGAACCACCACAAAAATAAAGAACATAAATATAGAATCAAGCTTGGACACAACTGAGTCTATATCTTTTAAGGATGCAGTGATAGACTTTCCTTCACTAGCAATCTCTGTGCAGACACTGATCAGCTCTTCCATGCTAATTTCGCCATTCAGATCACGATCAAACATAGAGAAGGCAGCTTCAGCCTCATCGCCGTTATCAAATGCTCTCTTGATGTCATCCGGAAAAATCGTTTCAGAACCTTCATGTACGAAGCAATGGTATAAGCGACGTGCTAGAACTTGGCTGCCAGTAGTGCTACGGAGCAAGGTTACAACGATCCGGTACGGGTCACTGCGTTGAGTTCTCTTCCGGCCGGTAAAGTCAGAAGTAACAGCTCCAGCCACAATTGTGCGCTCTTCTCCTGTCGTCTCGTCGGTCTCAGGGATTTGGTTTCGTGTCCAGTCATAGAGCTTGCCTAAGCTGCCAACCTGGAACTTGTGGATCTCAATGCGGTCTGAATAAGTACGCATGTGAAAGCTGATGGCGATTAATTGAATGATGATTTTCTCAATCAAGTTCAGAATGGTCCACACAAAGGCCACGATGATGAGCTTGTTGACTGTCCTCTCCCAGCCATAAGTGGCTTTGTTGCCACCGAGATGGTGGTTCGTCATAGTGGGTAGAAACGAAACTTCTACACCGAGCCACCAGAAGAAGAGCGTCGCATGAAGTTCCAGTTGCTTTGCCATATCACACCATTTCTTAGGATTCATTGTGAAGATTGTGGCTAACATGCCAACCACTGGGGGGAGACACTTTGCAACAATCTAGCAGCAGGCATGTTAGGAGGAGCTTCTCTCGAACAGTAATCTCACAAGAAACACTTACTCGACCAGCCCACAAGGTTAACCAAACAATCTCCAACCAGATCGCGAACCACATCAGTTCCACACCGCCAACACTGACGTTATGGTGATAGCCGAGAGCCCCAACAAGTAACGGGATCAATAGAAGCACGGACACTGGGAAGATATAGGCAAAGTAGCGGACAATGAAGCTGGACTGATGGATCTCCTTGATAAAGACAGCGAGACTGGTACTGGGATTCTGTGGAGGCTCGTAGATAGCTGACTTTATGTGGACAGGATTCGTAGCTTCGTCGAACTCGTCTGCAACTTCCGAATAGTGTGATCGCGATCGTATCATTGTCCCGTCGTCTCCTACGATCTCGCCATCATGGGTCGAAGTTAATGCCATACTCTCCACTTGCTCGAGGATCAACTGGTCATTAAGTAGACATGCCTCGTCGCGGCAAGCTAAGAGGGCAGGCGTGGAGATGTTGTTATTAAGATAGGTGTCGTTATTTTGCTGGTGACTGAGTGGGTCAACATGATCATTATCCATATAGATGAACTCGTCCGAAGAAGCGATGGGAGGTGTAGTATTCGCTTTCTCGTTTCTTTCTTCCACGCTGGATGATCTTTTCTGCTCTATCGGGACTGTCATTTTTGCGATATAGCGATTAGAAGAGCGAGAATCTCACTCAATTTCACTGATAGTATTACAGAATCATCCTGGAGCAGCATTGAAATGTATATATTTACAGGGTACGAATTATCCCAGGTGCGCGTCACTAGAAGGATCACCACGTCTGGAGCTGTTGTGTTGGGGGTAGATACAACGGAACCGGGTACAACGGCTCCGGTCTTAGCTAACCTAGCATTATCTAGTGCACACTAATAATGTTGTGCGCACAAAAGAACAGAGTATTCACTGTGGCACTGCTACAAGCCCTACAAGCTGCTAACAGGTTATAGATCGATTCTAAATAAACGCTATGCTAGTGACCGTTGCTAAAGGTCAAAAATAGGTTCTATTTATTAAAAATATCAACTCATAACTATGATAGGCTCTACTGCTCATTCGGCCTTGGTATATATAGTGTGTATCGGAACATTTTCTATAAATCTACTGTATTTCTCACCATTCCTAGAGAGTTGAATCCTACTCGTCGTAATAGTGAGTGACGAATGGATCGTACGTTGAATTTCCATAAGCGTCACCTCCGAATGTCAGGTAGCCTTCCGTTAGGTCTAGGCTCATATCGCGGGTGATCTCTGATGCATTTCCCATGACCCAGACAGTTTGCATCCCACCCTCAATCATGTGTTGCAGGGTATGGCAGTGTAATATCCACACACTGGTATACAAAAATTAGTCGAACTGTTTGTGGAGAGAGAATGATGCTAACTTACCCAGGGTCAGTGACCTTCAAACGCCAGGCTCTCCATCCTTGACTGGTGTAGTTATGTGGACCACCAATTTCATCGCTCGCGGTGTATTTAAAGAGCAAACTTGTATCCCGGACGATGGGGTTATATCCCTTTAGCTTCTCCTCGTTGGCTGTGGCGTTATATGTTCCCGGTCCACTTCCCAAGTCCCATACATGCACACCGTGGAAGTGGAACGGGTGCGCGTCAAATCCTCCATATTGGCCATTGTATTCGTTCACGATAATGATGTCAATCACCTCGCCAACTTTAGCCGGATAGACATTAAGTTCGGGATCCCATCCTTGGTGGAACTGGACGGCGTTGTCGTAGTTTGGAATAGCTTTTTCGCCCAATTTATAAACATTCACCAGATACGGGGTCTCCCCAGTGACATTTGTATCATTGAACGGACTGCTTCCCTGATGCTCATTTGTTTCTTTCCAGGTACGATTGTTGATCGTCCAGAATACCCCAGCTTCAATATTGAATTGCGCAGAGGTCAGCGTCACGGTGCGAGATACCTCGTCGGAGCTTGGGAAGCCATTCGGTGTCAAAGGTTCTAGCGTATACTCTAACCAGTCCTGTATGGAGTAGGGGATGGATAGCGGGGGTTCACTAGGGGGCGAAAACTTTGTTTCTGTACTTTCGTTACCAGCACTGCTCTTACCGGAGTAGGAGAGTATAGCATAGAAAGTGTTGTTCATCTCGCGATATCGCGTTTCCATCTGCATCCAAAACTCAGTCTTGCCAAGGGCTTGCAGCTCCTCCTCCGTCTTTGTCGAGAGTATGAAGTCGTATCGTTGGCCCGACCCCATTTGAATGATATCGGTACTCGCTGGCTGGGTGTAGCCAGAGTCAGCCGCAATGACCGTGAGGTTATCGTGTTCTTCAAAGCCAAAGACAAACGGACTAAGCGCGACGCTGCTAATTGCGCGGAAGCGGTATGACTTGTTCGGCGCGACTTGTATAATCTCGGGGGTGCATTGCGTTGCTTCGGATGACGAGCCGTTCGCAAAAGGCATCGTTGCGGCTGTTTCATTTCCAAGCAAGGTTCCAAAGCCGTTCCCATTGACAAGGATTGCTTCTGCTTCCCCGGGCCTGATTCACCTGCTGTCAGCAAACATATGCACGGTTTATATTTTAATCTTTGTTTTACTTACCACAAAAATTGGGCATAGGGGGCAGTAAGTCCCTGCATGATTTGCTTATCTGTATTATTGAACAGCTCCGAAAAGAACAACAATCTTTCCTCGTCATAATTATACGGAGGCTGGCCATCTGCTTCTTCCACAATCAATGGACCCGCAGCAGACACGGCCTGAAACCCAACATGGGAATGATAAAAATATGAGCCTGCTTCGCCGATTTCAGGATGTAACTCGTAATCGAAGAAATGTTGCGCCTGGACGATGTCAGCATATTCTCATCATGAGTTATGATACAGTCTCACTTTTATAGGCCATTGGCTTGCTTGGGGGGTACCGTCCGAATACGGTGCTACAGATTGACTCAAGCCGTGCCAATGCTTTGGTTCATATGATTAGAATGCTTCCTTTCAACAAACGGAAAATGCATCTCCTGGGGCTTACCACTGTCGTATTATCATATTCGAGATCATTGTATACCCTGACCCAGGTGGTTTGATTTTCTTTCAAGTAAAGTGTAGGTGCAGGGGAGGTTCCTTTCAAAGATAATATCAGGATCTTCTTTTGAAAAGAGATGGAAAGGGAAAGATATACCATTTACAACGACGGAAAGTCTGCTTCTGCAAGCAACGTTGATCGTTTCGGTGCTGATTCTCAAGATGTAATCTGGCTGGAACTGACTATCATGTCTGATCTGTTGCAGCGCTGCAGCTGATGGCAGACTGGCTAGGAGAGCATACAACGTAAAGAATATAGAAAATATAGAAGGATTCATTTTGCTGTGATATCACTTTTGTATACCACTATCACTATTTTTCAATCAAGCTTTCACTATCGAGACAAGCCTCAAGATAATAACGAGAATCGCAATAAATTCAACAGTATTTATTTACTTCTAACACCCACCACTATGACCGAAGACCGGGAGAATGGTGAATCATGCGGACATTAAACCCGAAGCTAGCAAGGCAGATCAGTTTGTATTTTCTCTTAGTTTCTACATTTCTCTGAAAACTATCAGGAGATGGGCTTATTCGAGGGTAAGCTCTAAGAATTAGACCATCTATTTTCAGTGTGTCAAATCTCCGAGGTGAGGTTATCAATCTCCGAGGCAGAGTTACAGCGGGAATCGGTATAGATTTCTGTATTAGGGCTAGACACCCGATGTGTATAGTTATACCTGGTAATTGCCTACCGATATTCCGCCCCCAAACGAAAAGCTCGGCGATACCATACTTACGGTCCAACTTAAATCTGCACTTCGGAGTCAGCGAGATGACAGACTATTACTGCCAGCGGGAACACGTTACAAGAGCAGCTAAGTTGCTGATGGATCTCCGAGAACGGTAGTGGTGATCAATATTGAGCTATCAGGTAGTTCAGGGAGTAGCTCATTGTCCCAGTAGGAGTGAACTGTGTTGTTAAGCTTCCATGTGGTAGTACTATGTAGAATTGGCAACTACAGTAGTATAATAGTACAGCATAGACATCCTATCGAAGCGAGCTCGGTCCTTGCATATCTACATATCAAATGATTATTAGCCTAATTGAGAGAATATAAACAGGAACGATGATACATTCTATGCTCTGCCGGTTATCTTATAATATGATCCGTCTATATCCCCTGTACTGTCCCATCGTAGACCTTTCCTGTCGCGGATAATAATACACTACTCATGATATGACAGGATCGAAAAGAAAAAAGAAGAAGGAAATAGAAAGCCAATGGACCCCGAACCATAGAGAAATACAAACGGTGATCAGCTCGACACGATAGTAGAATATCGTGATGACCGATGCTGATGATGCCCGGTGATGATGTGCGATGCAACAATGCCAAAAGCAAAAGCAAAAGCAAGCAAAGCAGATGCGATGAAATCTAGATAGGCAAGGCAGGGTTCCTAAACCAAACCAAACCAAATCCGACCAGATGCCCTGTATGCATCCCTACCGTGTCTTGAATCCTTTCCTATGCTTTCGTTGTTCTTGCTGACTCGGGGAATGATGATCAGGCTCCCCTGGGTTTGAAACCAAAATGAAACTTTGACCAGAACCACATAAAAGAGAATAAAAGAGAAAAACTTGAACTTGAATAAGAGGGGGAAGGAAAGCAGAGAAATAAACCGAGACAGATATTAGAAATTCCAGTCCTATTCTTCAGAGTTAATGCCGGAAATAAAGTGATAACAAGGAAAGTCATAATTAACATAAAGAGTATAAATACTCCGTTCAATGGACCAGGTTCATGCCGCCATGCCATGCTCATGCAGTGGTCGTGGCAGCTGGCGGAGAGACTGCGCCGTCTGTAATCTCCTTCTCCAGCGCGGCTTTCTCGTCCTCGTCCTGGCTAGGGAGCGGGTTCGTAGTAGGGGCGGCTGCTTCGTCGGCTGCGGCAGCCGCCGCGGCGATATCACCGTTGCTGGTGCTGCTGGACTTCTTCTCCACGGGAATCTCCTGTCTTCGAGGCTTTCCACCTTCGGATCCGAGGATTTCGATCTTGTCACCCTTGAAGAGGACGGGGCCTTTGAGGAACCCGGGTTTGCCCTTGCCGTCCGCGGGGGGCGTTTGTAGAGCACCGACCAATTCGCGCGCTGGCTCGTCCAGATTGGGCAGGTCGCCCCAGTCCCAGTCGAGTTCACCGCCGTATTTCTTGGGGATGCTGGAGGGCGGCATAAAGGAGGTCAGGGTGGGCTTGACCTCGTCTGCAGACAGGATGAAGATCTTGGACGTAGTGACGGGGTCGAACCACCGCTTGATCCAGCCCCAGACGGTAGGGAAGAACGAGGGAGCACCGATGAGCTGGTATAGTTAGCTTTCTGCCAGTCGAATAGAAGAGAAGGAAACGTACGAAAATCCTGTCCAACGTCTCAGGGTAATGCGCAGTCGCCAGCACACTCGCATCCTGCATGTGGCCCTTCAAGTTCCAAAACTGCCTCAGCCCAACACCGCTGACATCGACGATATTCGTCGAGGACACGATGGGCGTCTCGGGGTTGGCCCGCGGCAGCTGCGAGCAGAGCGGCATGACGAAACGGAGCAGGTTCTCGTAGAGCGCAAACAGACGCAGGAGACGCGCGGGGACGGTCGAGGACTTGTGTGTCTCCGCCGTGGTCGATTCGGAGACCTTGGAGGTGTACGCAGCCATGGTTTTGCTGTCGAGGTGTCTGATGGCGAAGACGTAAACGGGGATTCCGCGACGATCACGGCGACCAGTCCATTGGGGGTACTGCATACAATTATCAATTACTCCTCTCGTCTCCTCTGCATCTTGCAACCGGACTCACCATCCTCCTAGCCTCGTCGTAGGACTCGATGTCGATATTCTCATAGAGCGCCTCGATCTTGTTATCCTTTCTCCACTCTTCTGTATCCTTGAACTGCTGGAAGGCCGCGTTTACGTCGAATTTGCGCGCACGAAGAAATCGCCTGCACTAGTCAGCATCCTCCATCCATTATCCATCAATGTAGAACACAGTATAGCAAGACGCAGCGGCAATTGACTAGACCACCACGCCAAACCACAACACCAGACAAACAACCCAAGGAAAGAAAAGGACATACAGCAACGTCGCATCATCATGCGTCGCTTTCCCTTCTCCCTCTCCCTCCTTCGCCGGGGTATAGTAGCCCTTCTCTTCACACAGCTGCTTGAACCGCTGCAGACTGTCCTCCTGCTCGGGCGTCAAATGGTGAAGATGACCGGCCAGCCAGGCCTCGCTGTTGGCCTGTCTGGCAGACGCCGCGGGGTCATTTCGAGACAAGCTGCGGTCGAGGTTGGGATCCTGTCGCGACGTGGGCGTGTGGACGTCGGGCGACTGGTCTTCGGGGGTGCTGGTCTCGGAGCTCTTTTGCGATTTGCGCGAGGAGGTTCGCCAGAGGCCCATCTTGCCTTCTTCCTTGTTTTTTCTGTTTTTTCTGTTTTGCTGTGTCTGGAGTATCTGAATCGATCAGATCCGTTTCCTTTTCGTCTCTCCCTTGTTTGTTTCCTGCTGGGATGTTCGCTGGACTGGATCAATCAAAGCAACCGTCGGTACGAGACTCCGTCCGTTCTTAGTCTCGGATCCCTGCTGATCCGTTTGCCCTGAGAAGCGTCAGGAACAGAATATCCTCACCCAGATCTGCGCAAGTAAGCACAGTACAATGTCGATCAGACAGAGCAGAACAGAGTAGAAGAGCGAAAGATGTCAGTCAGAAAAGCTCTCTTTTTCTCTTTTTTTTCTCTGGAGTTTTGACGCGTTCAGCCAGCGAGTTCTTTCAGCCTCCGAGAGAATGATCAGCGATTAAGTAAGCCGGCGTGAGTTTAATTCCACTGACTAGTTAAATATTATTTGAAGAAGTACAGTAATCATCATTAAATGAGGATTAGTTATGATTTATGGTTTATGATTACTCCGTACAAACCGAGTAATTATGGATCGGATCCGGAAATAAAATTAGTTCTTACATTGCTTACTCTGTAGTTACTCAACTGGGTAACAGGGCTGGATGAACGGTTTACTAATACACTGCTAGGTACTTAACTAGCTATAGTAAGTATGTTGAATATGTATTCTGATAATGCTAATGATGGTAGATATAGACAGAAACGAAGAGTTCCTCTCATTATCTTCTCCGACATGATGCAATAAGATCGAAAAAGAGGCGCTCGGAAAGAGATCAAATCGACATCCGTGTATAAGTCTTGTTATGTCAGCTGCATTGTGCATAACTAACTAGATCTAGTAACTAGGCCCTACTTCTGACCTAGCTATGTGTTATTTGTTCAAGAAGACCTATCTAGTTATCCGTGATAAGTATTGTCCGAAGAACGAAGGCAAGCAGCTGCATCGATTGCTTAAGAATAAGACCCAACGGACCAGGTTATTGAGAACGAACCAGGTAATAGGCTTTTCCCGCGTCAGCCATTACCTTGCCGATATACGCACTATTATATGGGTTGCTTAGAGTATACTTGTGCACTTCCTTGAATTTTTTCAGATATATTGTGATGGGGGTTATTAGATGTAATTACGTGTTTTTGTAGCGCTGAAAAGGACGTATAAAGGACTCGAATTTGAAGTACGGGGTATCTAGTGCAGATACATGCAGTAAAATGAACCCAGCATGATTGTGTTTCCATCTCTTGATTCGCGATGCTTTACCTCGACAACATGTGATAAAATGTACCTTGTTCAGTGAGTAGTTATCAAATAATCATTAAATATCTCTTAACGATTTCTGAGTAGTCCCTGAACATCACCTTCTGGTCACCCAAACTCCTGGGTACAGCTTCAATCTACGTGCTCCGAATTAGCAGGCTCATAGTCCTTAGGGGGTATAGACTGAGTCTGCTTTGCTTTTCGATGAATTTCCTCATCTTCGTGCTGAATAAACTTGAGTGGTCGCCTGACCGACGTAGTATCCGGATCGCCAACCACGATCAGCGGCGGGTTGGACCGGTAGTAAGCATCCACATCCTCCAACGTCCGATTTGCTACAGCGCAATCAGCGTGTGAACTATACAAATAAGGATCTAGAATGAACGAACCTGTCTCGGGATAGAGAAAATATATAATTGGCAGGAAAACTGCTTTCAGCACGGTCCATACAATCCAAAATCGCCATCCGATATTTTGAATCCCAATGGGTGTAATCTCAACAATGGCGAAATTGGTGATCCTTTCAACGGTTAACGGTTAATTTTAACGAGATGCCCTGTCCTTGGCAGATGATATTGAGGACTACTTACCAATTTGTCGCAGTTGAAACTGCTGCCCCTTTTGTCCTCATAGGGAGTGAGTTGATTTCGGTCGGATACAGCCACGGCACGCCCAGCATTCCAATCCCAAATGCGATATGATACAGGAAAAAGAAAGCAACAGAAGCAGTGGCGCACGTCTTGTTCATCTCAGAGAAGCGTAGGAGAATTGTGATGATCACGAATGAAAGGAACTGGCCGCAGCCAGACAACATCATAAGACCTCGGCGGCCAAATCTCTCGACCATGGTAACTGCAAGGCACGAAAAGATAAAATATGACGATGCATTGCAAGCTGTCAGTAATCGAGCCGTAGAATTTGAAAGTCCAACCGAATTTATAAGGACTAGTGGAAGATAGTAGCTCATAATGTTGATCCCTGCGATGGGCAGTTAAGTATCCGTCGGTTTTGTACAGAGCGATGAGATCGTACTCACCTTGGAACTGCTGGATGGCCTGCGTACCAGCACCCAATAGCAGCCGGCGAAGGGTCTTTGTACCAGCCGAGTTACGAGAACGTAAGAGATCTCTCCATTGAACAGCATTATCGCACTCGTACTGGATACTGAATTGAATTTCATCACACTGGTTCGTAATATAAGGGTCATTGATGGTCTTGTCTTCAACACACGCAAGGACCTCGAGCGCTTCATCTTGGCGACCATGCGACATGAGCCATCTGCATATGAATCAGAACAATTCGGTGCTCTTCATGGGAAGAAATCAGGACCATACCTCGGAGATTCAGGGAGACATGGGATCATGATAAACAACATGATAATGAAGACAAACTGTAACGCGATCGGCAACCGCCATGTGATGGCTCCCTGGCGGAAAGATAGACCATAATTGATCCAATTGACAACGCAATACCCGCCGACATTCAGTCCTAGTTCAAATATAACCAACTTTCCTTTCCATTTCGCCTGAGCGGTCTCCGTTTGCCAGATTGGCGCCGTAGCCGTGTTGATGCCATTGCCGATCCTACATAATACGTTGTTAGTCTTTGTTGCTGGCGAGATTTTCACTCCGCTTACCCTAGCACAACCCGACCAACAAACATCTGAGCCAAACTATACGATGATGCCTGCAGTATGGTCCCAATAGCCATGATTGCAGTGCCCAGGAGAAGAAACCTTTTGCGGCCAAGCCGCTCACCAACCGTGAAGGCAAGAATGGCGCCGAGAAAACAACCAACATCATAAATGGCAGTGACGGTCGAAAGGATCGTGGTCTTACTGGGACCGACCAAACCATGAAGTTGTAGAAAGTCTGGTGTTACTACCACGCCGCCTAACAGAAGAGGAGATTAGGTCTAATAGCGTTATCAACAACAAAAAGCAACTTACTAAAGACACCCTGATCATATCCGAACAGCATCATATCGGTACCACATGCTACCTGAAATTCCAATTATGTTACGATCCTTGCACTAAGACAAAGTATGAGAAGCATCCCAAACACACCGTGAGCCAAAAGGTAAGCCAACCTCCGGTGAGGCCGAAGTAGGGTTTCTTGGTCGACGGCATCATGTAGAGGACGAAGGGAACTTGGGACAGGATGGGAAGCTGTTAATGCAGGGAGACGAATAATAGCTATGGTAAAGTGATGACTGAACACCAGCCTTTATATATTCCATTCTATCCATAAATAGTGGCTTGATAGAACGGGTGCGATCTCGGTAGCAGATGCAGACCTTGATGACCTTGATTACAGCAGAAGGCCTGTAGTGGCGATGTACCGTTGATCGGCATGTCTAAGCCATGCGTTTAAGATTCTACTATGCTGGTGAGAAGTCATTGGTTTGACATATTCCCATCCGTCATTTGCCCCGGATGGGACTAAGGTTCACGGCCAAGCTAGAATTCGTTCTACATAGGAAACATTAAAGGGGTAGCCGCGACATTTCCTGTGCGAACCTTGATAGTTAACAATCCGGAGTGTCCTGTGGGGAACTGGCCTCCGTATCCCCAGATATCAGTTCCTCTTGCGTATCTGGGGGTGGCGTCATACAAGACGCTTTCCATATATCCACCGAACTAAGTAATCTTGGGGTTGAAGGGGCCACCAACCACGGAGATAGAGCCGAGTATATGGCGTTCGGCAGGCATCCGAAAGCCGTACTTAACCTGTTTATCTTTAGTCTCTAAAGCAGGAAAAGAATATCCTCCTTTTTAGGTCGCCTTACAAGGACTGTTCGGAACAACATCATTCAGAAACAACCACTAAGTTGAAAATGTGCTTAGATAAAACTTTAGGTTGCGGGCGTATCTTTCTGTGAGATATTGCTTCAATAGATACAGTTATTAAGGGGCAACAAAGGATGTGGCAAGTTTACCAACCGCTATTATGTGTACTAGATCTTTCGGCAGTAAAGTTATTCGCTCTCAATCCCGTCTCATCTGCATCCATATTTTCATTGTCGCATAGCCCGAACCAACCTGATATGGTAAAGCTCCGGGAATCTAAATCCAAGTGCGGACCTCGAGTAGTCTTCCCTTCGCCTCCATACTTCTCTCTTCACCAAGCGGAAGCCGTGAGATGGGCTGGAGGTTTTCTTTGAATTACGTCTGTTGTACACGAGACGTCTGGTAATTGATCGGCATTCAGTCTGCCGTGTCATGTAAAATAGAAATTTTTCGAATATATGAGTGCAGATAGACGTAGTCCAGCCATTAATCACTCATACTCCTTACGTGTTAATACATTCCGCATGGAGTCATCGCCGATAGAATCAAATAACCAGCCGGGAGAGGCCCGAGCATACTTACGCTCGGAGATACCACCGACCACCAATCACACGCTCTATATGATAACTAAATGATGGCTTAGACGGGTTTGGGAGAAACATTGCATGGAGTTGCTGTTTGAAAAGGAGCTATGCGACTAGCATTTAAGAAATCCAGACCCAGCAAGTCTATACTATTACTATGCAGGCTTACCTGGATGATTGTGATTACATATTTCCCCGTGGAACATTCGCTACCAGCCAGGTTTTGCAAGAATGACTATTTCAAAGATCGATGTGAGTTTCTTGCAGCTGTTGAATTCAAAGATAAATATAGATATCTGACTTAAACCATTCAAGAACATTAACCATGCCTTCGTATTATCTCCCGAGGGCGTATTCAACTACGAAGAACGAGTGATTCCAACACTAGAGTCCGATCGAGATGTCCTGGTCCAAGTTGTAGCAACTGGTCTCTGTGGCTCAGATGTATGTACATAGCTTCCCCGCCTCTCTTTCCCCTTCCCTTCTGCTCGCGATAGAGGATAACACTGTTACAGGTCCATTACTGGCAACACGGAAGAATTGGACGATATGTGGTCAAGAAACCAATCATCCTAGGTCACGAGTCATCCGGAGTTATAGTAGCTTGTGGTCACAACGTGGATGGGCTCAAGCTCGGCGATCGCGTTGCTATTGAGCCGGGCATCTCCTGCAATACCTGCACGGCCTGTCGCAGTGGTCGTTACAACCTCTGTAAATCGATGCGGTTTGCAGCCACTCCGCCGTACGACGGAACGCTATCGACGTACTACCGCGTCCCTGCTGAGTGCTGCTACAAGCTGCCGGCGCACGTCTCCCTTCGAGACGGCGCCTTGGTTGAGCCTCTCAGTGTGGCCGTCCATGGCTGTCGACTAGCAGGGGATATGCAGAACAAGACGGTAGTGGTGTTCGGCGCCGGTCAGGTTGGGTTGCTTTGTTGCTCCGTTGCGTCTGCATTTGGGGCATCGAAGATCGTGGCGATTGATGTAGTCAAAAGTCGTCTAGAATCTGCAACCAAGTACGGAGCGACCCATACCTACGAAATGAGTTCTAGCAGTGACAATGCAGAGAAACTATTAGCTGCAGCCGGGCTGGAGGACGGAGCTGATATTGTTCTCGACGCCACGGGGGCTGAGGCGTGTCTGAATTGCGGTCTCGACATTCTCTGCTCGGGGGGAACTTTCGTCCAGGTCGGCCTGGGGAAACCAAATATCTCGTTCCCGGTGGGTCAGGTCTGCGACAAAGAAGTGATATTCAAGGGAAGCTTCCGATATGGACCAGGAGATTATAGGCTGGCTATTGGACTGATGGGTTCCCGGCGAGTGCGGTTAGACGGGATGGTTACTCACGAGTATTCGTTTTCGGAGGCTCAGGAGGCATTTGAGAATGTTGTTGATCGAAATGGCATTAAAAGTGTCATTTATGGACCACATATTGACAAGGAATGGGCGAAACTCATGGGTTGATAGTTCAAGAAGACGATTTTCCTTCCGACGGTGTTTTAATGAGATGAGATGGCATCCGTCAGCAGGAGGTAAAGTAAGATGGCTGATTGGATCCGGAAGGGAATCATGGATTTATTTTGATGCTAGGTGATACGTGCTGGCTATGAAGCAAACATGCAGGTTGGAGTGATACGTGGTATATCGACAAGTAGAAGAAGAAAAAGAAAAACAAAAGAGCAACTCGCCAACAATGCGCATGACGATCACTCGGGTATACAACGCAGAGTATACAGATTTAGTCCTCCGTCAGGTCGCCGTACTCCCACAAACCCTTTCGCTCCTGTTTGGCTTCCTCCTCCAGCTTCCTCAGATGCGCCAGCGTCTCGCCCGCGGCGCGCTCCCACGCCTTCAGCTTGCGCGGAACCATCGCCAGGCCCTCCCGGATGATCTCCGCGTTGACGCTGTCCTCCAGGTTCTTCGATACGGAAGGATCCAGGAGCGTGACGTGCAGGGTGCCCTCCGGGGAGACGTAGTCCACATTGGCCACGAGCTGGCGGTCAAAGGTGGTTTCTCCAATGTAGCTCACCGCATCCGCCAGGTAGCCAGGGGAGGTGACGGGGAACTGCAGGAAGGACAGGACCGCATCGGCGGCCTGGCCCTTCAGCTTCTGCACGGAGAACTGGGGCTGATCCAGAGGACGCAGTCGAGACCACGGCAGGACCTCTGAGTTGCCGTAGTCAATGTACAACACCTCGGCCTGCTTCTTCTCGCGGTCGTTCCGGCGGATGCGAGCGCGGTACCACTCGTTGTCCTCGGTGAACTGGGCAGCGACGAAATCACCCGCCTTGGGAGGGCCAGGCAGGGGCTTCTCGTTGGCCTTGTTGATGTAGAACGAGCGGAAGGCGTTCATCAGTTCAGTCAGCGCGGTCGTTCCAGCACCGATCTGCTGCACCCTCAGTCTCGCGCTGTCCGGGTCAACGTACGTGACCATCACGTCGCGGTAGTCCTTGCGACGCTGAGCGGCCTCGTCGGCCTCCACGCCGTTGCCATTCGCAGGCAGAGCCTCCTCCTCTTCCACCTCCTTGCTTGGGTCCCAGTCGTGCCAGAGGCCCTTGCGAGCGTCCTTGGCCCGCTGCTCCGCGGCAAAGTACTCATTAGCATGGCCGGACTGTTCCGCAGAGTAGGCGTGGACAGTGGCCAGGCCCTCCTCCAGGAGCACCTTGGCAAAGTCCTCTCGGTTCACGTAGAGCGTACCGATGAAACCACCCACCTTGTCAATGGTCTCAACATCGATCTCAACGTCCCTCTGCAAACATCTCCGGTTAGCCAGGTCGTGCGCCTCCTGGCCAAAAGGCTCGCCCGCCTCGCCAGGGCCGCGGGCGGATCTGGGAGCGCGGATGCCTCCGAGCACAAAGGTCAATTTGGCGTTCTCGCGGGCGACCAGCACGGTGAAACGAGAGCCGGACTTGACAAAGTCAACAATCGCGGGAACGCGCTTCTGACGCTGGAGAATGGACACCTCCATCTTCGCCTTCTGCAGGTTCTCCGAGTAGTCCTGGTACTGCTTCACCTTGGGCGGCTTGGGCGACCACATGCCCTTGCCCTCCTTCTGAGCAGTCTCCTCCGCGGCCAGCAGAGCATCATACTCAGGGGAGCGGTCCTCATCATCACGGCGGTGACGGATAACGGAGGCATATCCAGCCTCCACAAGTGCAAGGGCCACATTGGTGTTGCCCTGGATGACCGTAGCAACCTCCCTCTCCTCGTAACCCTCCGTAGCCGGCTTCTTGCCATCAATGGTGACCTTGACGTGCTTGCCGATGAGCTTCTTACGCAGAAACTCCTTGGCTTCTCCCGCATACGGGGCCTGCTTGGGGTCGGACGGCTTGGGCTGTCGCACACTACTCAGGCTGATTCTCTTCTCCTTGCCCGCCTTGTTCCTCAGGAAGAGGGTATCGGCGTTGAACACCCGGCTGACGATGTAGTCCGAGTCCCCAGCCCCGCCAGCAGGGCCCTTGGGCGCAACATGACCGGTGAACAGGCCCTTGCGAGCATCCTTGGCGCTCTTCTCCGCCTGGCGCAGCGCGGCCATCTGAGGACCCAGCATCGTAGAGTGGTGGTCGTGGCAGCGCGCCAGTCCGGCCTCGAGCAGGAACTTGGCGATATTGCCATTGGGATGGAGAACGGTTCCCACCAGCTGGCCCTGCGGCGTCACCCCCACGAGAGTCGCCTTGACCTTGCGCTGCAAGAGCCTCGACTCGACGAACTGATGCGCCTGGTCGCCCAGCGGCTCCCCAGGCTGCTCCGTACCATCAGCATTGACCCTCCTGGCCGCCGGCGCCCTGATGCCCGCCACAGCGAGGATAGTCTGCAGATGCCGGTTAGGCGCCAGCAGAAGACGGATCAGCACGCGGTCCCCGTTCAACACCCTCTCAATCACAGCATCGACCGATTTCCCCTTGAACTCCTCCACCAACGCCTTCGACTCGGCCACTTCGTACGTTGTCTCGACTCGACCGTTCTCTGTTCCAGCCCAGACACCCTTCCCTTCACTCCGCGCGAGGGCCTCCAGCCCCCTCAACCGCTCGAGCAGCGCAACCGCCTCCTCAGACTCGTCACCCCGTTTGCCCGCCTCTTCACGAACACGCACCCATCCTTCCTGCGCAGCGAGCTCCGGCAACGACGCAGTCGTCCCGGGCAGTTGCACCGTGCCGTATTCGCGCTTGGCGCCGGTGGGGATCGAGTACAGGACGTTGAACTGGATGACCTTGCCGACGAGCAGCTCGCGGAGGAATTCACGGGACTGGAAAGAGAACGGCTACACATTGTTAGTTAATGGAATCAAGCCAGCTCCATCATAACGTGCATTCTGAAAAGAAGAGGGGGAAAAAAATAAAATGAAATAAAATAGAGCCCTTGTTGTTCGTTCCATTCCCTCTCCGCACTCCGCAAAGTACTCCGTAGAGGCCACCTTAGCTCTCTCTCTCTCTCCAAGCTCCGAAGCTCTCCAGCTCCAACACACCACCAACCCATGATAAAAAAACAAATAGAAAAGAAAAATAAAATCAATGGACTCACCTCATCATCCTCCCTCCGTAACCGCGGGGCAGACACATAGGCCAAGCTGAGGACACGCTCCGCCGTCGGGTTGGTAACGTGGGTCAGGACCAGCGTGTCGCCTGACAAGACGGACTTGACGCGGGCTTCGAGAGGCATCTTTCTTCTTCTTTTCGACTCGTCACTCCGGGAATAAGAAAGGGGATTAAAGAGAAAAGGGGGAAAGGGGAAGGGGGAGAAGAAAGGGAGATGTAGGTGGTTGAAGTGTTGTTAGTTAATTGTTGATTAATATGCCCGATCTAACTGAGGTACTTAAAGGCGGAAGGACACTTTACGTTTTGTGGGGAAATCTGGCCCCTACTGTACTTAACAACCAAGTATTCTGGCACCATTCCTTCGTCCATGATTGATTTACTACTTTTCATGGGCGATGCAATTAATGAGAAGCTCAAGAAGCTCGAGTTAATATTTTCTTTTCTTACACACTCGAGAACCAACCAACAACAGATATATCAGCACTGGCGAGCTCCTCAGCTACGAACTACAGCCAAGTACTAAATAGCTGCTAGCTGCTACAAACTTGGAACACACGAATAAATGGAAGACTTAGGATTAATTGGATATGGCTATCCGACTAGGTACTCATAGGCCTATCTCGATAAGCCTCCTGGATGATCCTGGTCATGTCTCATTACATTTTCCGGCGAGCTCCTACAGCTTGGCGGATGAAGGCTGCGTCGGGTCGGCTAGTTACGCGGCAATACCAATGACACCTGTTCTCGATCAGTATCTGTCCAGGAGATGAAACAATGGCGAGTGAGCTTACCGCAGGCAGGGCGGGCACCAGCGTTACCGGTCTTCTTGGACTCCTCGTTGCCACCACGGCCGAGGTCGTCAGTGCCAGCGTGGACGACAACAGTGCGCTAGAAACCGTTAGCTCTCCTCTCGATAATATAACTAGATATCTCTCTCGCATGAGATCAGGGAACATACGCCCAGGATGCTCTCGGCACCAATGACCTTGATCAGCTTGTCCTGAACGGAGCCGACGGCGTTACCCTCGGCATCGGTCTTGACGTTGCCCAGGTCACCGACGTGACGGACCTCGTCGGTGGGCGCGCCGTGAGTCTTGCCAAAGGGGTTGTAGTGAGGACCGGCGGAGGTGCAGCCGTTGGTGTTGTCACCGAACTGGTGGATGTGCATGCCACGCTCAGCGTTGGGGTCGTGGCCGGTGATGTTCCACGAGACGGTGGTTGGGGAGGACTCGTTGGCCTGCTCGAAAGTAACAGTGCCGGTGATCTTGGAGTCACCCCGGATGACAGCGACTAGAGGGCGTTAGTTAGCATCGGATCTTTCGATTCCTGCTTCTGGAACGGTTCTCGAAAACAGCACAGCATGAGCAGCTCATCCCGCATCCCAAGCACGCATAGTCGTGGATTGGACCACTACCGCCGCCATCATCATCACACTACAACAGAGTTTGATCTGATCTGATCCGATCTGACTGCTGTGCCACGAGCAGATCCGGGGAAGAGAATCAGCCAGTCGAGACTGATTCCCCCCGGTTCGAGCTAGCAGCGTGAGGACCTTTGTATACAGGCCAACGCAGTGATAGGCCAATGGAGCGATGGTGTTGCGGCGAGGAGTTCCCCAAGGTGCTCAAATGTGCTCACTCAAGGTCCTCTGGCCACGGTCGATCGTGGAGAAACTTGCTCAAAAAGCGGACCAGATCTAGGCAGAGGACAAAACACATATAAAGAAGCCAGAGAACGAAAGAAAAAAGAGACTACCTACCGGCCTTGACCATTGTGACGGTGTTTTGGGATTGGATTGATTGATTGATTGATTGTCTGGTACTTGGACTACACAGATAGATGGATGCTGGAGAGAGAAGAGAGGGGAGAGAGAGGAGGGCAATAATAATAAGAGAGGAGAGACTAGAGGGGGAAAGGGAAGGGGATTCGGCCGGCTTCTCTGCCACTTCTGCTCGGCCTGTCTCTGAGGGGCTCTCTCTCTCTTACCCCACCTCAGCTTCTCTCATTATCATTATTCTTCCCCTCTGTCTCTCTGTGACTTTGTCTCTGTCTGAGTCTCTCTCTCTGTTGTGTTCCAACTAAACTCGCTCGAGACTAGGAAGAACTCTCCTGGTAACAACCAGCCCCTCTTCGTTCATCCTGACACCATCCCGATTCATAAGCCGCCTCGGCCAGACTCTAACTAACTACTTGGTTAACTCCGTATATCCGTCCCTATGTGACAGTCCACAGCATCTGCAGCTCTAGTGGAATTGGGGTATCCATATTCTATTTATTTATTTATTTTTTATTCACCCCAATTGATTCTGTCTCATTGAAACTGACACAAGATAATAATAATAAAATCCAGAAGCAGAAAAAGAGCGGAAAGGTCGGAGCTTCCCCCGCCGCACCCGATGACGCGATGCCCCACCTGCGTCATGGCCATACTACAATAGTAGACTTGACTGACTTCAACCTGAGTTCATCAACTATTCTTCTTATGGTACTACTAGCTGAACACAACACATGATGGTAGTAGATCCCATAGTAACTATCTTACTAGCTGCCACCTGAAACATGGACGATCACTACGATACTCCCGGGATTCTTTCCGTCCAATGCTTGCCAGCCAATCATTTTTGACCTTAGGTACCCTTTTATAGATACTTTTATTTTCAATCTCGGCTATCTACAGCTGCAAAGAGAGAAATAAGAAAAATACGAGAGATTATAAAGAGAAAAATAACAAGAAAAAGACAAGAGCGAGACAAACGGCAACCGAATGAAGGACAAGCCCATCTCCAATTTGCCCGGTCCACGGTGTCATATGATATATTTATTTCATGCTCGTAAATGTGTATTTTCATTCATTCTGGCTCATGACATTTTCCATTATTGTAATGTAACGTGACGAAGTAAATTTTGGGGCGCTCAGCACACCGCCGTTTACGCGGTGATCTTCTGGCGCAGGATGTCCTTCAGGGTGACGGCGTCCGCGGCAAACTTGGAGATACCCTCACGCAGCTTCTCCACAGCCATCTGCTCCTCGTTGAAGTCGAAGCGGAACAGCGACTCGTTGTTCAGGTAGGAGCGCTTGGGGATGTCCAGCTTGGCGGCAGAGGCCGCGTCCAGCTTCTTGGGGACGGCCTCCTTGGAGTTGTACAGCTCCTCCAGCAGAGCGGGCTGTCAATGCGTTAGCTAGCGGAACACCTGACAGAAAAGAAGAGAACATACCGCGATGGTCAGGTAGTCGCAGCCAGCGAGCTCGGTGATCTCGCCAACGTTACGGAACGAAGCACCCATGACAATGGTGTTGTAGCCGTGCTTCTTGTAGTAGTTGAAGATGTCCTGGACGGACTTGACACCGGGGTCCTCGGCGGCGGTGTAATCCCTCTTGTGGGCGGCCTTGTACCAGTCGAGGATACGGCCGACGAAGGGGGAGATGAGGAAAGCACCGGCCTCGGCGGCGGCGATGGCCTGGACCAGGGAGAACATGAGGGTCAGGTTGCAGTTGATGCCGTGCTGCGACTGCAGGATGTGAGCGGCCTTGATACCCTCCCAGGTCGAGGCGATCTTGATGAGGACACGGTCCTTGGAGATACCAATGGACTCGTAGAGCTAGGGCTTGTTAGCAGTCCGTTGTCATACTGTGGCGACTAGATCGGCCATACCTTGATGATGTGAAGAGCCTTGTCGACGGAGGCCTGGGTGTCGAAAGAGAAACGGGCGTCGACCTCCGTGGAGACCTTGCCGGGGATGATCTTAAGGATCTCCTTTCCGAACTGAACGAGGAGGTTGTCCAGAGTGGCGTCGACCTGCTCGTCGACAGTCTTGCCCTGTAACAGGTGTCAGTCGGCCTGTCGCATAATTTTTTATAGATACGAGTAGCTTAAAACAACGAACCTCCTTCTTTCCCTGAGCGACGGCGGCGTCGATCAGAGCGGCATACTCGGGCTTCTTGGAAGCAGCCAGGATCAGGGAAGGGTTGGTGGTAGCATCCTGAGGCTTGTACTTGCCGATGGCTGTTATCATCCGTTAGAATCTGTCTTCATAAAATAAAAATATCCGGTCTGGTCGATCACATACTTGCGAAGTCACCTGGTCAAGTGCTGTTAGCATCCGGCTCATCCGATCACAAGAGGCATTGAAATGGGTACTCACCAGAGTCGCAAACCACGACCTGTTGCAATGCGAAAAATGCCACGGTCAGTAATTGTTCCACGGACTCGAACGCGCGCTGTGCAACGTCATATCGATAGATGGAGGGGCATAACTTACAGTGCCGGTGGCCTTGAGCTGGTCGAGAGAAGAAGCCATGGTGAATGATGCAGGGGAATTGGGTATACAACAGCAAACAGACAGATCGATGAGAGATGGTGAGGATGAAGAGAGAAGAGAGATGTTCAGGTGGCAGTGGCGGAAGAAGGCGAGGAAGGAGATGAAGTACTCCGGTAGAAAGTCTGGTGGGAATCGAAGCCTCACCGGCGGTGGGATGGTGGGGCGACTATGACGCTCCCTTCTCGGCGGGGAGAATCTCCCATTACTACGGCATGAATAATTCCATGTCAGCAACTACACCATCCGGGGAGCAGTTAATAATGTTGGCTGTAGTGTATCAATGCTATTATAATTATAATAATATGTCTTTATCTCCTGGTTTACTGCTATCCATGTTATCCCATAACTAGCTGTAGCTGTATATCCCCGTACGAAATATCCAACATTCATACTGTCCCGCCAGCAAGCAGCCCGGGCAGCTCCCCTCCGAGCTCTACGACTCTAGTTAGAGCAAAGAAGCTGTTTCCTCATTAATCCACCCGAGCTCGGCGGCACAACGTTGCCGGCGCAGAGTGCTCCGGCCGCTCCCAATCAATAACCGTCCCATCGCCACGCGAATACCTTCAGGCTAAACCAACGGTGCTGCAACAATAATAAGCGGTCCGGAAAGCTCCTTCAGGATGGTATCTCTATACTATATCCTGAGTATCAAATACCTCAATTTGCACTGCTGAATAATAAACCGTTGCCTCTGAGCTGTATATGGAAAGAACCGTCGGCGAATTAATCAAAAGGGCAAGATGAACATAAATACAATGATCTAGATTTAGTCTACAGACTCTTCTTTACCACACCTTAGTAAGAATTAGATATTGCCATTATCAGAAAAAACCATGTACGGACAGATTTCCCCGTGGCTACGGAGCTGTATACTCCGTGCCTCCGGAACTACTCTCATTCTGACACAAAGCGGTGATTGCCATATCTACGGAGTTCTATTCTACTAGAGTCTGCATTATGCAATACTTATCTGGCAATGAAAGTGTACCGGTAACTAGTGAAGGTGGTAGAATCCAGACAAAAAATTCTAGACCCCGCCTGACCTATCCATCTACCCCGCCATAGATGGCAGAAGCGGGCCAGGCATTACCATAGTTATGCTGAGGGTGCACTAAAATCATTAAATTCTCACGTGGTACATGACTAAGACAGTATGGCCGAGTGGTCTAAGGCGACAGATTAGAAATCTGTTCTCTTCGGAGGCGTCGGTTCAAATCCGACTGCTGTCGACTTTCCTCTTTTTTTTTTCAACTTTTTTTTATGTGACATACTACTCTTACTATATAGCTAAGAAGTTGTAAATCAATCCCCAAGGAAGTTGTGATTTGTATATACGTGTAGCGCTTGCAGTCTTGTGCCTTCATAGGATAATATATACATCCGGTGCTCATAATTTGGCGCTTCTCATGCTCTGGACTTCTAGGACCCCAGAAAGAGCGAACTTGCAGACATCAATAGCAGTTTCTGGGACAATTCCTGGTGGTTTTGGATCTATGTTCAGATTTCGCATACGTAGTCAACCTGTCTTTTACGCCGTTTAGAAATGATGCCATATCCAAATTTGCATCCTATAGTCTTCAATTAATCCATAAGTAAACATGCACATAACCCTCCTTTCGTTCCTCTTCTGACTAACTCTATCCCGTTCTTTCCCTTCTCTTTTGTTTTACATTTCATTTCTCGTCTATGCCATACGATAAATAGGAATGGATGGATAGATAGATAGATATATCATTATGGGATTGTTGGTGGTGAAAACAGAACAAAAAACAATAGAAAGCATGTTTTGATTTATTGTTATAGCGAAATTGCTGTTTATGTTCCCTTCCAGAGGAGGTTGACTTGTTTGGCGCGGGCCTGGACGGTTTGTTAGTTTCAGCTAATCTTGTCTTGAGAGGAAATGATAATAATGATGGTTGATTGGGAATGCTGGGATTGGCAGATTGGGAACTCACCATTGGTGCCAAGAAGGTCACACCGGCCGCCAAGGCAACGACAGTCGCAACGAGCTGCAGCTTGGAAAAGCCCTTGCCCAGGATATCAAACGCTTGACTGGGCGAGACACGGGTCCCGAAAACGTCGCCGCCAAAAGCAAAGACCAGACTCGTACTCTCAAGCAGAGTCGGGCTAGAGAGGATGGTGTGGATGCCAGAAACGTCACGCGCGTGGGTTATGTACCACCGGCCGTCGAACTCGAGGAAGGGGTTGTACTTGAAGAGGCCCTCTTCTACTTCAGCAGCGGTTGGGTCACGGCCAACAGGACGACGCGGGTCCAGAACAGGTCGGGGAATGCCGACGATGGCGTTGGACGAGGGCAGGGTGCAGAGAAGTAGACGGTTCGTGATGCCCTGACGGGTCTGGGTGACGGCCATATGGGAGATGGGCTCCGGAATGACAAAGGCCTGCGAGATGACGTGTGGTCGAGGGGGAGCACCCAGATCGTGGATGCTCGAGTAGTTAGATGACGAGCCAAGAGCGCCTCTGTCGTTGGGAATCGGAGACTCGTAGAGTTCAGAGACTACGAGCTGGTAGCCCTTGGCCTCCTCACCGTCAGAGGTGTCTGCCCAGAAAGAAAAGGCGAACCAGTTCTCCGAAATCACTGATGAAATAGGCTGGGTTGTGTCGACATCGGTTTGCGTGGCTGCGTGGAGCACCTTGCCCGAGACACCATCAAGCAGATAGAAGGACGCAGAGGTCTCGCCCACCGCGGTAACCAGGGCAAGGTTTGGGTTCAGGTATTTGTACAGGACGGAACGGTTTCCAAGGACCTTTCCAATGGAAGCCACCGGATCATGTGCAGGTCGTGCAGTGGCGTGGACAATTCTCTGCCCCTTAGGAGGCACAAATTCCCAAACGGGAGACTTCTGGTTCTCCGAGTTCCAGCCCAGAACCCGTCCATCATTGCTCAAGGTAACGATGAAACCTGATTCATTGGGGAACCCGACTGGAGCACCATCTTCCCTGATGCCAACCGGAACAGGGCTCAGGCCGTTGTTCAGTACTGCAACAGACTTGAGCTTTTCAGTGGCAGGCGTGCGGGAGATGATCTCTCCGGAGGTCGCATTCACTTTAACAGAACTGCCATTATCTGCATACGCGGTGGCAGTGCCGGGTTGAGTAGCGATGGCCTTGACATTCCAGCTCTCAGTTTCAGCAGCCTTAACGCTCCATGCGACAGCGCCTTGCTTTCCGGTATCGATAGCAAACAAGCGGCCGTTTTCGGTAGCAACAATAACCAGCTTTGACAGCCCAAAGCTGTCGAGGTTAGTGACCTCGTCGGTCACCAAGCTGGAAAGGATACGCTTTGGCAGCTCCTGGAGCCACGCAGGCAGATGCTCGAGATCCCTGATATGGCGCTTAACACGGTGGATATACGCTTCCAACAGACTCTGATGACCTTCCTCTTCAAGCTCACGAACAAGACCCTCCTGGTCGTTTTTGTCAACCCAGCCAGCAGCCTGTGCACCAGCCAAAGCTTCATATCTTGTCCACTCACGCTCGCCGTTTCGAGTCAATTCCCACTCACCCGATTCGAAGACACTAGCGAAGCGCACAGCTGCCGAGTTGCCTTTGGCGACAACCTCGGACACAGCATGAAGAACACGCTCACGCTTTGGGTCCTTACGAGTCCATCGCCCAAGAATGGCATCGTCTCTGGAGGAGACGACGCTTATCTCGGTTTCGGTGATGCGGGTGAAATAAACGTTGGCGTCAATGTTGCTCAACGCGAAAACAGATCTCTCAGCTACCTGTGGCAACTTGTATGCTTTGGACACCACTGAAGACTTAAGGTTGGTATGGTAGACCTCCGCCCAAGAGCCCGAATCGCTCTCGTAGTGAACAAGGAAATGGGGAAGCGAGTTCAGGGCGTGTGGTGCGTGGACTTCAATCTTTCGAATGTCTGTGCCGCTAGTGTTCTCAATATTGACAGAGTTCACCTGCTTAGAGCCGATGATGTTGATCTTCAGAGTCTTCTGTGACTTATCCGCCCAAACAATCAGAGGAGACGCGCTGTTTGCACCAACGAAGAGAACAGAGTCCGGACCGGCTACATCGCTTTCGGAGCTCAGAATGTACTGCCCCTTCTGTCGTCCCGTCACCGGATCCAATGATGTAACCTTGATCTTGTAACCTTTCAGGAGAGCGGATTGCAACGAAATATAGAAGATCTCTGTAGCAGACGAGGAGACTTGGAATGGCACATCACCACTGTGGATTGTTAGCACAGACCATAGCACGTTTAAAACTCAATGCTAACCTCTCGTCCTTGTATTCCCATTTGACCTTTCCAGAAGCACCATCTAGTCTTCGTACGACTCCGCCCTTCTCCTCGAACAGCGCAATTGCGTCGCGGGCCTGGTGTTTGGCCGCGGCGTCCTCGAACTCGAGCAATTCCAGGTCCTTCGCAGTCCCACCCGTAAACTGGCTCTCCCATGAGAGCTTACCGTCTAGAGCACCCCAAGAATACACATTTGTACCCGCGGCACTGACGACTGTATTCTCTCCGCTGCCAGCACGTAGGAATCCCTCCGTATCATCACCGTTCGGAGACCACCGTGTCAGGTTCTGTCTCCACACGAGCGATCCATCTCGCGGGTTTACCGCACCCAGAACGAGTTTCTCAGAAAGGGTATACAGCAAGGACGCATTCGAAGCGGACGCTGGTTTGTGGAAGAATGTCGTCTTCGCGGAGGGAATGCCTAGGAGAGCATGGTGGAAGTCGATGTGGTAGGCTTCGTCGGCGAACAGGGCCAAGGACGATGGCACACACCATGCCAGGAGAAGTGCCGCCTGGAGCCGCATGATTACCTGCTCGTCACGGCGTGCATTTGAGAGCGAGAATCGCTGTGGTGGAGGATCGAAGGATCAAGCGCGGTGATGTTGGAGCTTCCCCAACTCTCCGCGGTCGATCGAGACAGCAAGCTCCGGCGCACTAAAAGCTACGTCCGCTCCGACGTTTGACATCAACGCCAAGCTATCGGCAGCCTTTCTCTTGGGGGTCATCGTTTAAAACAAGTAAGTTATTCTTCCACTCAGGTCTTGTCTGGCCAGTTACTTCTCAAATGGAGTCGAGGCTATAATCGATTGTTTCATACTTGCAGCTACTCATGATCGAGGTCGACTTGCTAAAGTATCTCAATATTTCGCTAAATATATATTTACTGGAAGTTCCTCGAACAATACTGCGCTGAATTATTTCCAGACTTAAACACCAATGCAATTCACAGTTGACCAAAGCAAGCTTCATTGGCGCGTTCGATAGCCCTTTTCTCGCCTTGGCTCATACCATCCGTGATTTCCCAACGTCTTGTTCCCATTCCCATTGCTCGGAGGCCGTCCGGATTCAATGATGACCAGTCGACTGCACCTTGGAAACCGCTCTCTCCAGGGCCGCCAGCACCTGGGAAATCCGGTGCAGGAGAGTATGCAAGCGCTGCTTGCCGCTGGCGCAAAAGATATTCCACATTCATCTCGCACAGAGGAGTGGCGGGGATATACATAACACTAGAATCGCCTGCTCCTCGATGTTCCCGGTCGACAGAATGTATTCCGTCACAGTGCCAGGCGACGTAATCGCCAGGCTCAACGCGAGGCACAGACACCATAGTGGTCTCTAACTCGAGGTGAGGGTGGGTAGCCGGGTTGAATTCCTGACAGGCACCAGGCACAGAGCCAGGGAAAGAATTGTCCATAGCAGGATGCAGGGTCTCAGTGTTGAAGAACGGCCGCAGGATGGTGTACGCTGTGCTATGGGTGATCATGGGACAAACGTGCATAGTGCCCTCACCGGGTCCAGTATCTGACATCGAGAGCCAGCCCTGGAAGAACCTGAGCATAGAGCAAGCCCCAGCGCCGTTGTACAGATCCATCTTGGCCTTCATACGGTGCTTAGCATCCCATGCGTCATACTCCTCCCACTTCCCTTCGAGGATCTTAGTATACACCCTGGAGTATTCTGGATCTTCCCATCGCTCGAGAGAACCTCCATCTGCATGTGGACCGAGAGTGAATTTGGCATCTCCTGGATTGCGAATCCTGAACCGATCCGCGTATGTCAAAGGGTGAGTGGTGGAAAGTTCGGTATTAGGATCACTCGAATGCCAGAGACGCTGGAGGAATCTCTGCGTCTCAAGCATATCCGGGTGTGCTCTTGCCTCTGTCTGCGACGGTGTCCAGTACAGCTCATAGACAGCTGGAGAGTCTGGAGGAAATGCTTTCACCCTGTCACGATTGGCAGCGATGTATTCGCGTGCCTTTTCCTTCAGTTCCAGTGCAGTGGACCTGGGAATGACATTGCGAATTACCGCGCACCCCCGACGACGGATCTCAGCGAGGGCATCATCAGACACTCTACCATTCACGATGTCGGAATACGAAATAGAGGGGACGATCTGGATATAGTTAGTATTATTTACCGCTCTTGTAGATCGGCTTGTACAGTCATACGACAAAAGTTTGAAACTATCGGCAGATAAAACACGGGCAGCCACCAGTTTCAAACTTTCGCGGGTAGGTGTAAACATACATCGCTGCCCTTCTTCTTAATTTCCTGCACCTCATCCTCTAGACTGTTCAACAACCTTTTCCAGCTGTCCTTCAAAGCATCCCCGTTGTTTTGAAAGAGCTTCAATTTCAACTCTTGAAAGCGTGGCGGCAGTGGCTCTGGTTTATAGTCTGGCCGCAGACTAGGAAACACCGAGGAGATATCGCCCGCAGCCTTTGTCATATGAGACGACGCGGCCGCAGTAGACGCAGCTCGGACAGTCGGTTTTGCAAGGAGCCTTGAAATAGCCATTTTAAATGTTTTTGAAGACCTACGAATATTGATCTTCTCGTGTGTCTTGATTGTTCAATATATAACTTGTTCTATGGAGAGTGCGGAGACCCCAGAGTCGGGAAACTAAATTAGGAAATCGGCCCGATTCCCTAATACGGTACAACAGCCGCTCGGGTTCTATTCCACCGACATCGATATAGAATGACAGTACGATATGTATTAAGTACTCTATACTGCAGAGAGTAAAGTGAAACAACTAATAATAAACTAGTCTCTACAATTGCATTAACTTTTAATAACTGACATCACCACACTATCCTCTACTTAACATCTCTCACTAGGGCTATGAGTTGGCGAAGCAACCCCTCTGGTCAAGGACCCTGCGTGACCTGCCACATATTCCCAAGCATCATGGAGAAGTTGGAATTTCTCCATCCACTCCAATCATGCGTCAACAGACCATAGCTTTCGTCAGCATCGGTAGTCGATGATCGAACGTAATAACTTCCTTGAACAGCCCACACTGCCCACTCTGCATCATTCGACTCCATGTACTCTACTAAGCAGCTCAAATACTTAGATTCATCGTCTGATAATCCCTGGTCCGGACCGCCTGTCATTCCCACACCAAACTCCGAGAGGAACAACGGTCCAGTGAACGGCTTGTCTTGTTCCAGTAAAAAGCCATTAAGTGCGCCATACTCGGTCTTTGCTACCGAGCAGGAGCGGGTTGGGTTGGGATAGGTGACCGTGAATGAGTATGCGTGGAACTCCCACACGTGCTTATCAGCCCAGTCAGTTGTATTGAGCGGGTTCGAAGAGATGAATGAAAGATCAGTAGCCGACTGAGATCCGCCGATAATGATCAGGACATCTGGATTGGCAGCGTGGACAGTAGTTGCCGCTTGAGAGATTAGATTATACCAGTCCTCGTGGCCATTCGTATCTTGCAACAAGGGGATTGGCCGAAGCTCATTGCGCAATGACATTCCAACGACGCCTGAGTGTTCTGCGGCAAAATGCGCCATGGCTTCAAGTCCCTTCAGCCAGTCATCGGTGTGGAAGTATTGGCTATTCCAAGGGTTGTAACCCGCGGCTGTATCCCACCAGCCATTGCCATCATTGAGGTTACAGCACCAGCTGGCTTTCGAGACATGGTTATCGAGAATGGTATAGACTCCTTTACTGGAAAGAGAATCAATGACCGCACCGAAGACACCCTGGATAGTTGAGGATTCCAGGAAGGAGTTTTTGCTGAGCGCCTGCTGATACAAGTCCGTCATATTGGAAACAGGGACTCCCGCTGCCCCAGCTGCATTGTTGAAGGAGTCGGACACGCTGGTATTAGGTCCCAGAGCCATATCGATGGAATACGTGAGTCGCACACAATTGAACCCATTGTCGGCAATCCACGAGGAGATAGTATCAACAGACTGGTGTTGAAGGCCTTCGGGGATATTCACTTCCATGTGCCCTGCCCAATTGACACAGCGCAACTTGACGCGATTGTTATTGGAATCCAAGATCCATCGTGAAGAGGTATGCAATTGACCGATGACTGGTTGGATCAACTGCACCAGCAGGCAGAGAAAATAAACTGTGGATATCAATGGCGACGCCATTATGGCTGACCTTGGGGAGAAGAACTTTGAGAAGAGTTTGGAAAGCATTTATTATTGTTTTTCGATATTGGGGCCGATTACTTAGATGCAACATTGTTGATCCTCCTGAATCTGACAGCGTTAGTACAACTTCGACGTCGTATCCGGTGAGGCCCGCCAACTTCATGTGACCCCACGTGGGAGCTCTAGGCGTGGATAGTTAAAGTAGCTAATCGTACGAAATGAAGTTTTCGATAAATTTAAGGTGCTTCTTGGCTGTAACGTAGTTGAAGGTTATCCTATTCGGGCAATGGCTGTAGCTACTAAGAGTGCAGAATGCTGTAGAATTGGTGTGGCTTTGTACAGTACCAGAATGACGGTTTCGCGCTTGCGCGCCCAGATTATGTATATAGAATCTATCTATAATTGTTGTGGAGCATCGCAGATTACGGTCGTTGAATGTTGATTTGGGGCTTATTTCTTCCTCAGTATTAGTGGGGCATTTTGTTTCGTTCTTTATTCCAATCTCTATCTTTGTAGACCTACGGATTGGTTCAAAAGTCAGCCAGTGGCCGCATCTACTTCGAAATTAAATAAGTCAAGAAGACATGTATCAGGACCAAGTCTAGTTGTTCCTCTTCTTTCGGGCTAGTGGGATCGTAAAAACATACAGCTGACTTTACCCTGTGGAAAAGTTGGATTGCGTTTTCTATGAGCGATTAGCTTGATTACATGAAATCCATGAGAAAGCTACTGCACCGGAAAACAATCTCCCACCTCAACTATGCTTGACCCGTACAATTGTCCGTGATGCAAAGATCGAAGTACTGTTTTGCACCTTCTAACCATACGTTGTGCTCATAAAATCGGTTCTGTCTGGAAAAAGGATCTTGTTAGATTATCTCTGCCTTGTACGCTAGCGTATCTGTCATGGATATGAGAGTTGACAACAGACCGGACATATGCAACATGCAGGAATAGCATCGACTTCCAGACCAATAAGTAATATTCAATCCGAATCCGGTGCTGGCTGTCTGCACATTCTAACGTATTTGGAGCCAAGACAATATACTTCCTGGACGGGCGGTTTAGACCTTTAAAAAGTCTATTGTGGAATGCTAGATGTGATAGTGTTATCTATTTGTTATATAATCCCACTCTAAATAGTTATACCTAATAAACTACCACTGGTTATATAGCTTTAACCAAAAGGGAGGACAGAAACCTAACTACCAAGACTTACCGTCCGAAGCTTGCATAGAGCGCGAAAGGTCCTGTGAACCGTATTGCTAGGAATGGAAAGGTCGTAAACATGATATTGTGACACGCACTGGACCGGTTGTGAATTTAATTGCACTTACAGATGCGTGGTTTCAGTACGATGAATAAGTCTAGAATGTTGGAAAAGTAATTCGTAGCTTGGAAATGTCACGCCTTCTGATTATAGTCGTCGCTCAAGTTACTCTATACAATGACCAACGCACAAAATTGATGCTCTTATGTGGAGCTGAGGTGGATTTACAAATGTTCCCACCGGAGATCTGCCCGAAGCGTCGCGGGCGTTATTCCGTGCTGTGCATAGTATTGTCTACTTTTAGATACATACTGTCTTCGGAGCCGGTTGAGCTCTGGGCACTCTCTATGTCCAGTGTCCGGGGCCCATCAATGCAGAAGTAGTCCGAACGACGGAGATGCCGACAAATACGGACAGATGGAGAATTTTAGAAGATGAATTCGGTTGATTAATAAATCTCCATGGTAACTGTAGTTTCGGTCGCCTGACTGTCTATCGCTGGTTCAGACTCGCGTCGGGTATCCTTCCCCGCTCGGTGGACTTGCCTTGCAGGAAGCTACCTATGAACCCCGCGGACAAACATCTTCTCCACGATCGGTCCAGAGCATCGTGGCAGAAGCCACCGGACCTTCTCCGACCGAGATGAAATGGAGAGGAATATAAAGATGTAAAGGCCCAAGGGGAAGGCTTGTGCTTGACACAGGTCGGCTTCTCAAATCCCAGATACACCCGGATCGCTATCTACAGGTGCAGCATCGTCAGAATGGCCTTTTCCGTAAAAGGAAAGTCAGCAATAGTTACGGGAGCTGGTTCAGGTATGTATCCACGTTTGACGGTGATATTGGTTTTGCTGACTGGATCAGGAATCAACCTCAGTTTCGCCAGGCTGCTGCTAGAGAACGGCTGCAATGTCCTCATTGCGGATCTGTCCTTGCGCCCCGAGGCACAAGTGATTGTCGACAAGTACTCTGCTGCTAAGACCCATTCATCCCCGAGAGCTGTCTTTCAGAAAACAGATGTGACCGACTGGACACAGCTAGAGAGAATGTTTGATGTTGCTGTGAAGGAATTTGGAGAGATTGATATTGTTTGTCCGGGTGCAGGTGTCTATGAACCGGTGTGTATCTCTTTCACTTCTGGTTGTTTTTTACTGCCAGA
Source organism: Paecilomyces sp. COH1141 (assembly GCA_003123655.1). Lineage (NCBI taxonomy): Eukaryota > Fungi > Ascomycota > Eurotiomycetes > Eurotiales > Thermoascaceae > Paecilomyces > Paecilomyces sp. COH1141. The sequence goes on from QBDR01000009.1 coordinate 405,149, forward strand.
GTACTGATAAGATTGTTTTCGAACGACAGCACTGGTCCAATTTCTGGAGACCTCCTGGTAGCCCTGAAAGTCGAGACTCACTGGCAGGTTCTAGATACGCCCTGATCGACATTAATTTGACCCATCCCATTCGAACTACACAGCTTGCCATCTCGCACTTCCTCCAACACAGGACGGATAACAGACCGAAGCATATCATCCATATCTCCAGTGTTGCAGGACAGAATCCTTCCCTCGCTGCCCCTATTTATGTTGCTACCAAGCATGCAATTAGTGGTCTGGTTCGATCATTAGCAAAATTGGATCGCAGACTTGGAATCCGCGTTACGGCTGTCGCCCCCGGTGTCATCAAGACACCTCTGTGGACCGACCATCCCGAGAAGCTAAAGATGGTGGATGAAAAGGTCGATGAATGGGTCACAGCGGATGAGGTAGCCGAAGTCATGCTTGCCCTCATACAGCAGGACAAAGTCAGCGAAATCATTGGCGACAAGGAGGGCAAAGGCAAAACATATCCGGTGGAAGGAGGAACCATCATGGAAGTAGGGAAGAAGGCTAGGGCTGTTCATGCATTTAATGACCCGGGTCCGGTAGGCCTAGCAGGAAACACGGTGTCTGATATGAAACTCGTCGAGGAGGAGGCCTTTGAGTTGTTGTCACAGAAGGGCTGGGGGACCGCAGAGTCTAAACTGTGAGATCTGTCGGAACGACACGCAGCATTCCTAATAGACGATAGCCAAGTATGCAGTACATATGATATGATCGAATTAAGAGAACCAAGAAATGATCGAGGGAAGTGTGAGATCCAAGTTAATAGACAGATAATCCAAGTCGCATAAGATGATAAGCAAGCTTAAAATTATTTTTAGCACATGTACCCATTTCGCCGTTGGTGATCGATTGACTTTGTGGAAAGCTTCGAAAGAGATCCCGACATGAACTCCATGGCAATTGTAATGCCCATGTGGTGATAATAATAATCATGGAAAGCACTCCATCCCATCATGTGCTGTTATCTCATGACTCTCAGAGTCCTCCGATAGTCTGGACCATGAATATGTGTTTCCCCGTGGAGATAAGAGAGCTGGTGGTCCGTGGCGACCGGAAGTATCTCCGCTCGGACGTTGAGCACTTGCGCCCGATTGCCTAATACGTCGTCTCCGAATCAGACACTTTCTCATCCTCCCAGCGTCGGTATCGACCTTCCCATCAACGATCCGCCCTCGCTGAAAGCATCGTCGACCGCTGGCTCGAGTCGCATTATGCTACTGTCGATGATTCCATCTGCAGTGATTCCATAACCACTCTTCCGTCGGGGACACGTCCACAAACGGTCCGCAACATTCTCACCGACAACCCGCCATGTTCGACGACGAAGCGGCCGTGGGTGCGTCTTCGGTGGACGCACCGCGGAACAGATCGCGGAGGTAAATATCCCTGATTATGTTCTATCTGGAATGGATTTATGTCTTGGAGACTGGGCTAACCCCTGGTTGTCTTCATAGGCGTCTACTGAGAGGAAAGCGAGAGAATGGATATCAAGGCTCAGCCAGTTGGATCAGCAGTGTTATTAACCTGCTTAACACCAGTATGGATGAGAGAATGCGGCAAAGTTTGATTCCATGATGCTGATTGTATGCTTAGTCGTCGGTGCCGGTGTCCTCGCAATGCCCCTTGCCATGTCCCATTTTGGAATCGTCCCCGGTATCTGTGTTATAATCTGGTCGGGCTTGACATCTGGATTGGGTCTCTATCTACAGGCTAGATGTGCACAGTATTTGGACCGGGGATCTGCGTCTTTCTTTGCTTTGTCCCAGATTACCTATCCGAATGCCTCTGTCATCTTCGATGCGGCCATTGCAATCAAGTGTTTTGGTGTCGGTGTGAGCTATTTGATCATCATCGGGGATCTTATGCCTGGAGTGGTAGAGGGTTTCTTAGGGGGTGCACCTGAACATGACTTTCTGGCGCACAGGCAATTTTGGATCACCGCATTCATGTTCGTTCTAACCATCCTGTCCGCTAAGATGCGTGTGCTGATAACAGTCCTAGGTTGGTCATCATCCCACTCGCTTTTCTAAGACGACTGGACTCCCTTAAGTACACGAGTATCATTGCGCTAGTCTCCATTGGATACTTGGTCATTCTCGTGCTATACCACTTCATAAAAGCAGACACGATTGCTGATCGTGGGCCGATTCGGGTGTTCAAGTGGGGAGGCCCTCTTCCTGCCTTGAGCAGCTTCCCCGTTATTGTATTTGCATATACGTGCCATCAGAACGTATGTTTAAAGCAGCTACACTGGTTATTCGATTCTAACATTCTTACAGATGTTCTCCATCTTGAACGAGATCAGCAATAACAGCCATTTCCGTACCACCGGTGTCGTCTTTGCAAGTATCGGCAGTGCAGCGTCAACCTATATTCTAGTTGCCATTACTGGATACCTTTCCTTCGGGAACAGCATTGGCGGTAACATTATTGCGATGTATGCGCCTTCCGTGTCAGCCACGATCGGACGCGCAGCCATTGTTGTTCTCGTGATGTTTTCGTACCCGCTGCAGGCCCATCCCTGCCGTGCATCCGTCGATGCCGTTCTCAAATGGCGGTGGAAATCAAGGGGCTCTAATGGTAACGATGTGTCGCCTCACCGTCACCCTCTTTTAGGACCTCGTGGAAGCCGACCTGCCGAGCCCATGAGTGATATTCGTTTTGCCATAATTACGACTATCATCATAATTCTGAGCTATATCACAGCCATGACCGTCACATCTTTAGAAGCTGTCCTGGCGTATGTTGGAAGCACAGGAAGCACCAGCATCAGCTTTATCCTGCCGGGCCTGTTTTATTATAAGATTTCTTCTCCCGAGTCTGACACGCACCAACGACTTATGAAGGAAGACGATGAAGCGGAATCTGTTTCAGAAGACGACGACGAAGGGAGCGGAGAAGGCCTCCTCGCTAATTCTCTGACGTCTAGTGGCATCCTTCGCCGTACTAACCGCCAATGGAGAAAGGCGGTGCTGCGGAAGCTGAGTTTAGCCCTTGTCATCTACGGTATCGTGGTCATGGTCGTTTGCTTAATTACCAACACGTTCTTCATTGCCTCCCATTAATGTGCGGCCTCTTATACGAGCTGTCGACAGTCGCAGCATATGAGGTTAGAGTACACCGAGTTAGTGGCCATTTACAGCATAGATCCAGAGCCACAAGACCATGAATTCGACTACCCACGAGCGGATCTTTAACGAACAATGCACTGGCGTCTAGGAAGTGGACTATTCAGTTTCTATATTTGCTCTTATCTTACGTGGAGTCCACTTTTACACCTTAATTCTTAAATGTTGATAAAAGCTCCGATCTCGATCATGAGAGTTCTGCGGACTTATGATGATTGCTTCTTTCCTCTTACAGATATCATTTACGAGATCTTTTCTGCTCGTCTGTTCGGCCCGATGTTTCCTCTTCTTTTTTTCGTTTGTCTACCTGTGTTTGTACATAATGTGCTCATAACGGCCTTCTTTTTCTTAGCTGATCGAAATTGTTACTTGCCTTAGGCTTATATAATTCTTAGCTCTAACTAATGTTGACTGATCAACTTTACTAGTATACTCAAACTAGCTCTATTAAGACTTATAAGTGATCCTAGTGAGGTCGATACGGTAATGTATTCGGCTAAAAGAGCGTGTGCAGGAATGAACACCTAGTCCAGACGCAGAGTTACTAACTGCAATTACCGTCAAGAAAAAACCGGTAATTTGTCCATTGCTCTTCCAAAAGGAAACGACGCCTTGAAAGGAATAAAGCAAAAATAGAAGAGTAACTTGTATGCCAATCAAACTGCCTAATTATATCCGCTGATAAAATTCAGTCAACACGGCTGGATGAGTATGTAAAATGAACTAGTTCTGGTTCTGGTTGTTGAGAATACGGAGAATGGAGAGGAAGAGATTGAGGACGTCAAGGTAGAGAGAGATAGCGGCCGCGATCTCTTCTTCAACGTGGTAGTGGCGCATGACGAGCTGGGTGTCAACCAGGATGTAGCCTGAGAAAATGATGGCGGCGACGGCACCGTAGGCTAGCTCCACTTTGCTGTTCATGGGGAAGAACGAGGCCATGAAACCGAAGATGATGAGGATCCATAGCGCACCGAAGAGGTATGGGATCCAGCTCGTGAAGTCGTATTTGGTCTGGCATGCGAAGACGGTCAAAGCAACGAAGATGCCGAGGGTGATGATGAGAGCCTCGACGACGATTCGGGCATCGTAGAAGGACGTCACAACGCTGATAGCATAGGCCTCTAGCCCCGTGAAGACTGAGAGGAAGAGGAGATTTGTAGGGTAGCTCTTGCGCTTCCAGTAGGTAAGAAGCATGAAGCCGATCGCTCCGAAGAGGGACACGAACATCAGCCATGTATTCGACTGGATCCAGGTTCGATAGCGATCGCTGAAGAAAGACACGGCACTCAGGATGGTGGTGAGAAGGATCTGAACAGTTCTATAGACAGAGGACGATATTAGCTGCTACTCCAAGGAGATATGCAATATAGAGGGATACTTACAAGATAGAATAGACCTTGCGGACGAATTGCATACGGATGGGCAGAGTCGCCTCCGCAACAGTACCACCGAACTGTACGATGTCTTTGTCAGTCATCGTATCCAAAACACATCTTCTAACAAAAACATACCTTGAAATCGTCCGGCACATTATCATCTTCGCCGCGAGGTGTAGCGCCATAATCCGCTGTTGCCTCGTATGACGGCGGGGCGTATGCGTGATCCTCGAGAGAGTCCCGCTGGGGAGCGGGCTCATATCTAGTGTTCGCGGCCATCTTCTGACTTTTGCGTGCGTACCTGAGGATCCTGTCCTTGTGCAGGTATCACTTGGTCGACTGTCTGTTATATGAGGAGATGGATGATCGAAGGTATAGTTCGAAAAGCGCCGAAGACGAGAGAACGAGCGCTTCTTCTAGACCATCTTAGCTCGACACAGCCGCCGGAGACATGACGCGCATCACGTGCCCGCGCGTGGAAGAGACATCCTCTATCACGTGATGAATCGAGCACTTTCGGTGATCAGAGGTCAGGTGACCTTGTGGGCGGTGAGCCAAGAGACTCTATTGGTCGTCGACTCACCAGATGTAACTGCGCGGCACCATCACACTCGGACATGGACGTGGATATCCCCCGCCATGGTCACTGTTTCATCGCCCTGGCCTCTAGCAGGCATCAGGGACAGATAAAGCAAGGACTACGGAGTATATCACGGGCTATATCACCCATTTTATTATCCGAGGCCCATATTGTGTTATCATGATATTGCTGCACAATGCACATCTACTTCCAAATTACCTCATGTGGGGTATATCTAATGTATGCAACTACATGAGACGGGTGACTGTCAGGCAGCTCAAGCGCTTATCTTCTTCGCGCACTTTGGGAGCATCTTTAGCTAGTGCTCGGACGCATCTCTAAATGGCTATTCCAAGTCACCGACAAGAAGAGCCCAGGGTCCCTGGTCTGTCGCGTGCAGAGGATCGGTCTCGCTAAATTACGGAATCTAGGCTTCTAGTCCAGTCGACCCAAGCTCTCAGGCGGGCCCTCATGCTAGAGTCTACCGAATGGGCGGAGCTATCCATGACTACCTGACGTACCTGGGAACCTATATATGAAGCACAGCCGGCCGGCTTCTGCAACCCTCGTATCTAGAGGTCCAATGTATGTACATGGTTACCGCTCTTGAAGATATCCGCCGATCTTTCCCTCGAGGTGAAGTCCGCCTTATCAAGGGGACCTCCGTCTCCGTCCGAATCAGTAAACGTACGTACTCGCGTGGGACCCCGCCTTCAAAAAGACAAGGCTTCATGGGGACAGTCTGAGAATGACGTCTCTCTTCGCAGTGTGAGATGGTTCATCCTGGCACAGCATGAGCCAAGCAGTGAGACTATCAGATCAAGGGTCGCCGGAAACTATCATTGCTGGACAACCGATTACGGAAGAGACTCCGTGGTTTCTACGGACAGATCATGAGGATGAAGTGCTCTACGACGCTGAGGGTGGCGTTTCTACCGTGAAAGCCGGCAAATTGAGCGGTTTGGTGGAATATCTGACGCGCCATGACCGGCTTGACACTTCCTTTAACCACACTTTCCTTCTTACCTATCGGTCTTTTACTTCTTCTGCAGAGCTGTTTGAGATGCTTGCTCAGCGGTTTAATATCGAACCACCAGCTGGACTGACCAATGCGGAGTTGCAAGTATGGACTCAGCAAAAGCAGAAGGTGATTCAGATCCGGGTAATCAACATTCTAAAACGCTGGCTCGAGCAATTCTGGGTAGAACCAGATGATAAGAAGACAAAGGGTCTGCTGGATGAGATGCGCACGTTTGCAGAAGAATCTGTACCTACGGTGCAGACTCCAGCATCACAAGGGCTCCTCGCAGTGATTGAACAGCGACGTCGCAACGAGAGCATGACCACCAGTCCAAGAGTCTCTATGCATAACGTGAATACGCCAACACCACTTCTTCCAAAGAAAATGAAGAAGATCAAACTGGTGGATATCAACCCGATCGAAATTGCGCGGCAACTGACCCTCATCGAGTTTCAATTGTACAACAAAATACGGCTTGACGAATGTCTGAACAAAGCGTGGCAGAAGAAGGCAGATGCTGGGGCGCGGGAGCATGCGCCAAACATCAGAGCTCTGATCCATCACTCCAATCAACTCGCTAATTGGGTTGGAGGAATGATCCTAGCTAAGGATGACTTGAAGAAGCGTGTACGGATAATCAAGCATTTTGTGGAAGTTGCAGATGTACGAATCTCTTTGCAACACCTCTTGGCCTTGCGACTGACTTATATCTAGGCGTGCCGTTCCATGCAGAACTACTCAACCGCGATCTCGATTATTTCGGGACTGGGGACTGCTCCGGTATATAGACTTGGTCGGACCTGGTCCCAGGTCAGCGAACGCACTTGCGCAGTATTGGAACCGGTACGAAACCTGGTGGCAAGCACCAAGAACTTTCATCAGTACCGTGAGACGTTGCGCTTGGCCAGTCCACCGTGCATTCCATTTCTCGGTGCGTACCTTTCGAGTGCAGATACTTCTCATTGAGAGGGTTATCAAATTCTTTTTCCAGCTCTCTCTGGAGGGAAATTTCCGTCTCCCACTTGCTAATGCTTGCATCCATCAGGAGTTTACCTTATGGACTTGACCTTCATTGAGGACGGAAATCCATCCCTGACACCTTCAGGGATGATTAACTTCAACAAACGCGGAAAGGCAGCGGCAGTTATCCGAGATATCCAACGATTTCAGAACTCACCGTTTCTCTTCAAGCCCGTACCTGAACTGCAGGAGTTTATCGTCGGTAATCTCCAGGCGGCCAGCGATGTTAACGAAATGCATGAGCGAAGTTTGCAGCTAGAGCCAAGAACGCCGCAAGAGGAGAACAATGGCGCTGCGGTGCCGTATGTCTCCACCGGAAGCCATATGAGCGCGTTTCTGATGGCGAGTATTGCGATGCGATAGCCGCAATGAGCGACGATGACACCAACGGCGTTTTTACGGTGCGGGCGTTATTTAAAGTTCCTACTAGTGATACCCAGGAAGTGTTCGGGAGCAATCGAAATACTCGTTGGATTTTTTTCTGCTATGTGCGCAGATCTCCTTCGATCCATTTTGATCGTCGTCCAGTCAATAGCTCTGACCCGCATTTGGCGCCACGGAGTTGCTCGAAAGTTTAGACTTCTTAGCATTCGGTGTCCCACCACCAACGGTTAACTTCTTCGTGTCACAAGCTCCTTGAACTGCCCAAATACAACTTCCCAACCTACGCATCTACTCGATTACTGGTCGGGTAAGTGTTAACCGGGCACAGTGACTGTACGCGTAGTGCATGAACATTGTCGACCCGTAGTTCTCCAGACAGAAGCATATTGCACGTATCTGCATTTAATATTCGCGCCGGAGTTCCCTTCGTCCTTGTCCAGCCCCCACGCCCCCTTGTCCCGGACGGCTCCGGGAGTTCTATAGAAATTTGTAGCTCGTTTCTTTTCTTTCTTTTTTCTTTTTTCCCCCTATCTACCACGAAGAGTCTTCGGGAATCAGCATTCATTCCGAGAAAGAAACACGGAGAACCACAGTGCTACGCAGACTTTGCACCTTCGAGCCCTCGATCTATGCATTTATTTACGCACGTACGTACGTACGTAGTACACATACGGAGTACAACGAACTCCCTTCACCCGGACTCCGACCGAATTCCTTCATTTTACTCCGTATGCGCATGCCTATATTCATGCATGCCGGCCTCCGATATCGCATATATTCCAACCACAAAGAGTATTAATCTAACCAAATCTCACTCAAACTCACAGCCACAGCCACTCAGAAATTAGCCCGGCCCTACCTCCTTTCTCTTTTTCTTTCTCTCTAGCAGACAAACAAATTACTCCAGTATGTCCTAACACTAATTACGACATGCCCGAACCAGGTACAAGAGAGGTACGCTAGAATTCTGAACTGAACCGAATAGAATGGAGAATGCATTAGTTTACAAACCTTAAAGACTAAAACGAGAAGGAATGGTGCTCATGACGCATTCTGCCTACACACCGTAGCGGACGTGAGATATGAAGGGAGGGATGTAGACGTGTGTCTGTCTAAATTATAATGGCAGATGGTATGTATCTCTACTTTGATCCTGGACGTCACATGTGTATGAGTCTCTAATAATTCATGTCCGGTGGGATGTGGCTGTCCACTAAATATTCACCCGGCTTGGAAAGTAAAAGGAACTATAGCTCCGGTGGGCCGTGGCAGCCACAAGGACGAGTTCGGGAACCCTTGGCTGGGGATGAGTCCCTGGTTCGGTGCAACGTATTAAATGAAGACATAAAAAAATGAAGAACTTTCATCAATTGATGCAGGGATATGTTCTAAATCGGCTAATTGGTTCCAGTGATGGAGTCACCTGTCGCTAGATACGGCAGGGTTCTTACTCGGACATGCTGCTAACAGAGAGAAATATTTGGAAGTCTACACGTGAAACATACTAAGAGAAGCAAAAAGGAACATTCCACATTGGAGGTAGACTATAAATTTTGGTTTTTATATACATTGTTTCGAGGATTGCGGGAATTTGTAAAGAAAAAGGAAACCGTATACACCGCCCAACAAGGGAAGCAACGACAACGACAAAGGGATATCCTGCGGGTAATTGTGATTGTGAACTGTAATTGAATAGATAAGGCCTCCCATATACAACATACCAGGACTACTTTTCGATATATAGTTCGTATACTCATTAGAAAGTGGAAGCGTGGATTCCAAACGAAGGATCACTTCAGATAACGACGCCCTTATTCTGCTTCCTGTCCAGACGGTAGTTCTTCCAGACTCCAATGGCGGGGAATCCCAGGACTAAGATGGCGGTTGCGGCAATGCATGCGTCTCGCATGTAAATGCTCCATGCGTAGTCGATCGCGGTTCTTATTTCTGAGCCTAATGGATACAGCTCCTGCTTGACGTACCCGCCTGCGTAAATGGCGAAGGCTTCGCTCTTCGCGTCCGCGGGAAGTGCCTTGGTAAGTGCGTCCACAAACGTGTTCGAATATATAGCCGCTGAGATGGCGTAACCGACAGCACTGCCGAGGCTGGAGAACAGACTGAGCATCGAGAGCATCATGGGGACACCTTCGCGGTCTGCTGCGGCCATGACTGCCATATCTTGTCCGATGACGAGAGTGCCGCCAGCAAAAGCGATAAAGATCTGGCACATGACGATGTAGCCGATTCCGCTGTGGGAGGATGCCGACGCGTTCTTATCATCGATTATATGGCCCTGGCCGCGGAAATGGATCATCAGGCCTGCACCCAGGATGAGAAGTGGGAGGCCGAATCCAAGACACAGGTATTTGAATTGTCGCGTTACACGCACAGCGATACCGAATAGGACGGACCAGAAGCACGAACCGACGTTATAGATCTGTCCGATGTAGCCAGCCATCCCAACCGAGAGTCGGAAGACGACGATGCAGAAGCTGAAAAGATACAAATCCCAACAGTAGAAGCTGAAGAACATGATGGCGGCGAGACAGCAAGCGCCGACCACAGTGCGTTCTCTAAACAACTCATACCGAATGAAATGTGTGCGTGCGCCATAGCGCTCCCATGCGGCGAAAACGAAGAACAGGCAGAACCCAATGACCACCATAGCGATGAATGTGGCGCTCTTATACTCCGTGCGGCCGTAGCTGGTCAGACTGAAGGGGAGGAGAAGCAGGATGAACGCAGCCATGAGAAGGAAGGCACCGATTACTGTAATAAGCGATTGTTAGACCGGAAAGGGATAAGTTAGGACGTTTCTCAACATACGATCAAATTCATGAATATAATGGATAATGGACTCCACCATCGTGCGTCCACTAGGTCGGCGAGGATAGATACCCATTCTCTCTGCCTTGCGCTGATAAAGCTTGAAGATCAGGGCGACTGGAAGAAAGACGACGGGAATAATGATGGCGAAGGCACCATAGGCCCAACGCCAAGATGCCGTCTTCAAAAATGACTGTGCTGCCAAAGGACCTGTGAATGCGGTGCAGATAAAAGGTGTACTGGCAAAGGCAAAGGCGAAAGCTCGATTGCGCAAGCCTGAGGTGTCGGCGACAAATACATCCAGAATCAAATACAAAGCATCGTATCCCACCCAGTAGAGGGTGTATCCTGCTGCATAGGAATTAGGACCGTTGCATGATGCTAGGATGATGATTCCGATCAAGTAGACAGCAAGTGAAACCAAGAATCCTTCACAACGACCCCACAGGTTCAGCGCTCTGGCTACTGGAAGCTTCAAGACGCCCGCAACGACGTTCGATAGGATATTGGCCGTGCTAACCTGCGGTGCCGCGGAAAAGGTGGAGTAGGCATTCTGGATGATACTGCTGCTAATCGATGACTGGAGAGCTAGCATGAAAAAGGACAACCAGATCCTGTTGTGTCCAATTATTAGAACCAGCCTCTCCTAGTATCTGTAGAGATTCAAGAGTAGTCTTTCTGCTTACATTGCATAAGTCCCCCAAGCAGCTTTCTTACTCCAAACCAGCGTAGTAGCCTCTGCTTTCTGGATACCTGGTTGAGCTCGCCGCGTTGTCGTGCCACCGGTCTCATCGTAGGAATCTCGATTGATCTCCGTGTTATTCGAATACGCCTCTGAGCTGACGGTCCCTGAATGAATCTCAAAGTCGTTCCCCGATATCCCATCTTTGTCGTCTTTGAACTGGAAAGTAGAGTCTTTTGACCCCACTACGCTTCGGACAGCTTGAATATCATTACGGCCTCGAACGACGTCAAGGACGCCCATTGTGGCGTGCAAAGAATGCTTTCTTCCACAACGAATTCGGTGATGAATGGCTCCTCGTATCTTAAATACTCGAAGGGATAACGACTTTTGTCTGTTCAACTCCAGCCGGGAAAGATCGCACGAGGTGGACGTCTCCCACGAGGGACATCGAGAGTTACATTGTCTAGATATTTCGGCCAAAGCCGACACTGGTCTGCACCAGACGGGCACCAAGACTCAAGGATCGCTCCATGAACCAGGGCCATCGCCGGGGTTGATCGCACGACACCGGGGACGGACGGGCATAACGGCCTGTCAGGACGGCCATTAGCAGATGAAATCCACCGAGCAGGACGCTAAACAGTTAGTTATGTTGTAGTCGAGGAGGCCAGTCACCTACATCGGTCACTTGCAGCGTCAAGCTTTGACCACTCATGGTTACATCCGAGCTGGGGTGGAAATTCGCCCATCACGAAACTCGCCTAAGGACGGAGTATCTAGGACAGACACGGCACGGATCAGATAACGGGAACGGATCAGATAACCCATTTGGCTGGGGCCGTCCGATGCTTTCTATCGATCACTCTACCAGAAGTTAGTCCAGACCGCACTAATAATAATACGTTCCTGTCTAACTGATACTTACCAAGCGTTGGGTAACTTTTCCGGTCCGCGTGGGATTTCGATTTTCGATTTCTCCACCAGCCACGCGCCGAGCGCGGCATCTTCATTTTCAGCATCGTTGAAGCTCCATCGAGGTGGGCGAACTGTCGTCATGAGGGTCTACAAAAGACCCAGGCTTTCCTTTTTTGACCTTAGACAGACCCAGAATATACGAAGAATTTGCACGCGGTCAGTTTTCTTTCTTTCTTTTTTCTGCTCTCTATTCATATTCTCGCTAAAAACTACTGCATTGAGCTCAAAGCACCACGTACTCTGTATCGATAATCTACCATAACCACGGTGCGAACATAAATATCCCACATAATTCTAAATTGCCGGTGTAAGAGGGATACCAAAAGCCTGGAGTGCGCCACAAGACCGCACAACGTAATAGGATCGATCGGGCTCCATCGACCTGCATTACGAAGAATTTCCCTACTGCGTAAATGAATCAGAGCCCATATTATGACTTAGGCACGGCAATAGCCGATCCTACTCCATCTGAATCTGGCTCCGTGCACTATCGCCAACTAAAATCCCCTTGGTGTCGGGCCTGTGCGACGAGAATGTCTCGAGTGGGTAATCCAACACGTGGCTCAGGATCAGATAAGATCGACCAAACTTCAATAAAGAAAAAAGAAAAAAGGAAACGAAATTAAAACTGAAGGAAATAAAAAGTCTAATCCACCGAAGATCGGAGGTGTGCCTGCGTCTGCGTGCATCACACATATGGAATACGCACACTGTCGCTCGGACTCGAGGGAAGAAAGAAACAGACGTGGATGAGCGGATGGCATGACGTCTAGCTTGCAGTTTCTCACTTATAGCTCATTTGTTGCCCATACGGCTAGATGATAGGTCAGAAACCTTAAGCCGCGATGAGAATGATCACTAGCACTGGACATATCGTACTTTAAATCTACGTCTTCTAGGGAGGACAATTGGTATAGACTAAACACATAAATTTGATGATTTAGTTCTAGTGAGATCTTGTAGCATTGCTTCAATACACTTATACAGGACGCAAAGGACATACAGACCTAGAATACTGTATGTATGGGTGAGTACAGACTTCACTCCATAGTATCAAATAGGCAACCACAAATTCGGTTTAGTTATCTCCAATTGTTGAGTATGGAGTCCGTCTAAACAGGAGAATACTGACACTCGTTGCTGCCACGGTATAAGACGAGAATGGACATTGTGTGTATAGGTCATATTGATGATAATTGTCCCTCTTTCAGATGACGGATATGCCAATAAAGAAGTCAAACATAACTCGTTCATCATCATCGTCGTCGTCGTCGATATAATTGAAAGAAATTGAATCAATGCATAGAGACATGGTAGCCGCTAGGGAGAGGCTTTATTGATTTTACGATAATAACTGACCGAAAACATCTTCCAACAATACCACGTAGCGGGCTTTGTGGCTACCAAAAGCCTGGCTGGAAGGAATTCGACCTTGGCCTCAGTTGTTGTCTACTGTGGAACTATAATGGGGAGTCTGTGGGCATTACATGCCATGGCTGCATTGTAAAGAAGGTATCCGATAGCTCTTCAGATCAATTTGGATATCATGTACCATAATAGACAAATAACGAAGCTGCTAATATCTCTCCTTAATAGAACTAGCTAGCCGATTGGACCGAACTGTTACTCGGAATTGAGACAGCCGTCAAATGCAAAGACATGGGAGAGATGTTACGAATCTACAAGGGAGATCACAGACGTTGTTTAGCAGATAGATGATAGGGAAAAGAAGGACGCGAAGGAAAAGTACTGTTGTGTTTCGCAATACCCGGAAGAACGACCGGAGCCGTTTAATGTGGAGAGCCTGCATGTATGATGTTTCTAGCGAACTTGCAGAGTTCACCCACAAGGGCTAGTATCCGTAGCGTTCATGTTGTGTTTTGATAACTAACATCACATCATATTGCACTGGACTGAAGCTCTGCCAATCTTTCTGGGCTCCCAACACCTGGCGGAAATATTCGAAGATCTAGACCCAGTCTTGCTTAGAAGCTGTCTACCGTATGACCTGGCCCGTAAAGCGAGAGATTAGTTTCCTTTTCTTTCCATCCCCAAGGCACAAGCTACATCGGACTTACACAATCACAGTGTCACCGCATTGACCCTGTTACCTCTATGGACAGACCACAGCATTCGGCGTAACCCTTGGATTGGGTAACATAGACAGAACTCTGCTTATGATTGTCTTGCCTGCTACACATGGTTTAGTATTGATAAGACGGAGGGAAGGTATAGAGAAGAGCGCACATACCTTCACACGCTCACGAGCTTCAGCGAGTTTGGCTTCACCTTCAGCAAATGTCGTCACAAGCCAGTTAAGGTGCGCTTCAGCCTCAGCCCTTTCCTCAGCTTCAACTTTAGCATGATGCTTAGAAGCATCTTCGCGAGCAATACGCATAATAGCCTCAATCAAGCCAGGATGCCCATCTGCGCTGCTATTATCTGCATAGAACAATATAGCGTCGGCGTATCCATCGGGGTCGTTCTCTCTGTACTCCCGTGCATCTTGCTCAATCTCTTTGATCACGGTCTCATCATCGTCTGAATCGCGATTGTGCATGCAAGTTATATGATACCGCGCCCATATAGCATCGCCATACCTTCTGGCTCGTATCGCATCGACGTACTCGCTAGCCCAGGGCTCAAGGAAGTTGTACTCGAGACCGTGGTCGTTCTTCCTCTCAAGCACTGTTCGGATAGGATATTCCAAGAAAAATGGTTCCCGAACTTCCTCGTCGTCCCTGCTCATGACGTCAGTCCTAAAAAACTATTGGTTAGCTATGACGAAGGATGTGATACTAAGATGACATACCTTCCTCTTCAAGCTATAAAAAGCACGGCTGGAAATAAAAGTCGTAGGGTGCAGCGATATCGTGGATTAGAGAGGACGAGGGGGGAGCAGTGAAAAGGGAAAAAGAAAGGCGAAGTCGAAAACGCGTCGTCAGTTGACCGCCTCGTCGGTTGATACAGTTGGGTCAAAAAAGTCACGGCAGAATTGTAGAACCATTGTACGACGGCAAAGTTAAATTAATAAATGGGTAGACCGTGGGAAGGGGCAAATTGTTTGCCAGCGAGACGTCTTTTGTACAACTGCAAATCGACGCCCTACCCGGGAGAGGCAGATTTGAACATGCATTCTTCTGAGGACAAGATCTTGACTTGGGTCTAGAGAGCCATGTATGTCTGAATAGGTTGGTGTACGAAGGGTTACAAAGGGTGTACCCTGTCATGCGATACCATGTTTCTTGATATGAGAGAGAACATCTTGAATTTAAATGACCCTGGTATTCTGTGTAATTATTGTGATATTGTACCTATTTATATCGAACCAGTGAAACTATGAGTGGTTTAGAATATTCGCCATCTATGCATGTTTCCCTGCGAAATATGTACAACACAGAATACTGACAAATACAAAATGTGGCAGTATTCCTAGTATTTCACCGATGCTACGAAACAGGCCTCACTTCATCGGGTAACCCTGCGGTACACCCCTTCAAAATGTCAAGTCAGGGATAAGGTCTTTGTGGGTCTCAATATTATCATCTAAAAGAATGCTAACCAATTTTTTTAAGTTACCCATTCTACTTAAACTAAACTAACGTAACAGTCATACATACGCAATTACCCGCTGTCACACAAACAATTCTGGACCAGATTCTGATATTTCGAGTACTGTGAAGACAGTGTTAACTGCGTACAGAGACTCTCTTTTTGTGAACGGCACGCTGGGCTGAAAAAAAGTATCTAAGAACACTATAGTACTCGGGTTATAGGTTGATACGCGACATACCTCAATGTATGTTGATAGGTAAAGCTCCCTGGCATGTTAGGTATAATTTTGCACTTCCTATCCCAAAAGTCCCGAATAAATAAATAGAATGGAATGATGTCTAGTGCCTATCAGATAGATAAGAGCTATTTATCTTGCAACAGTGGAGAACAAAATATCATTATTAGGTTAAAGAATCTAACAAGGTACGTAGTGAAATATAGCTATTGCGGCATCTAGCGTGCAGAGTGACATTTGGTTTATTGCTTTTTGGTTGTGTTTGTTAGATTTTGTGAAACTTATAAACCATACCGGTGTCCAATACTCATCATACAAACTAGACTGCCCCATGCGTGGAAGCGGTGTTACTATAGTATTGTAACTGGCAGGATATGCTCTCAAATCAATTGTACTACACATGATTGAGGTCCCCTATCATAAGAAATTGACTAATACTTAAGACGAAGCAGATGTCTCAATTTTGTTCCATAAGTTAATGTATTATCGAAGGTTCCTTTAATATTTAAGTTCTTGATCTCTTAAAGCAAATATGATTTCACTCATTATTTTGATGGTCCTCAGTGTTAACCAGCATGTTATCGCAGAACGCGCCGGACTGTTTCTGGACCTGTCTTCCGAAACACTTCAAAATAACACGGCTGGCCCCTTCCAACATTGGAACAGTGAATATACCAATGCCTTATATGATAGAAGATTTGGCGATGCTATATGGGCACGCTATCATCTCACTGGTGATGTGCAGAATCAAACTAACGAAGGTGAAACGGTGGCTATACTTGAACGTATCAAGGCAGACGCTTTGAAATATAGAGTCAGCACACCAGAACAGTATACTGATACCTTATTATTGTACGCGAACACCAGCGTGGGGGATCAGCATACCGACGTAATCGATATGATAAAAAGGATTGGTCGCCAAAATATCACTGAGACCAAGGCCGAACTTGGGGCTCTTAGTACATGGTCTATACGCTGCGATAGAAGCAACCTTGCCTACGATTCTAGTTGCCAAACCGTCCTTAACAATATGCCAAAGAGCAAACAAATGATTGGCACCAACAGAGAAGTTTACCGCTACGGGTCGTGCTATTTGAGAGTAAGCAAGTATCAGGGCTCTAGTACCGATTTGACATATTACCGCGCTCACGCAGTGGCTATGATGATAGCAGAGGAGTATGCATATGTCCCGGCAGGGTCTACATCGAAAATGATTTCAGGCTGGTCACCAGGGAATACTGGGCATCGCAAGGTATGCCTCAGCAGCAAGAACAAAGGCTGTGGCTAGGAAGTGCAATGCATATTGAGATATTGGACACACCACTCATGAGGCCTCCTATATGATTGTCTAAAGGCCATTTGTTAGGCTGCTAGTACAGTATCAGAGGGAGGTCAAATACGCCTACTTTTGGCGATATATTCCTTATTATTCTGTGCCTTCTGCTAGGTTCATTCATACCGCAGTGGCACGATAGAGATTTCAATTCTATACAACTACGACTTCCAATGATCCATCCGTAGACTACGTGTCCCAGAGCATAGGAAATTCTAAATCGAGTATCTCTCTGGATTTCAGGTACATTCCCGTCAATGAATGGTAATTTCTGGTCTCGAGCCACCAGGTGCCCCTTCTCTTCTAGTGGGGCTCGAGTTGCATGTTCCATAGTAAGATACTGCTGACAGCGTTCGTTGTTGCTTTAACATTCTTTACCCCAGTCAAGAATTATATATGTAGATATGCTAGTATTTCCCTAGACATGGACATTACTTCTCAAGACCTGGAGCTAGAAGATGAAGATCCTCGTATTCTCTAGGAAGAAGAGAGGTCCGGCTCCAGCAACTATCTAGCTGTGCGCTGTGCAAAAAACAGGAAGGAGGTAGGCAACTTCCACCTCCTAGGGCGCAAAAACACTCAATGTAGGGGGTGAAATAAGCATGGCGATAACAGAATATCTAATTGCGCTAACTCCAGCCAGTACCAGGTTTTGCAACAGAAAGGTCAATATATCTTTCACAGAGGGTATGCAAGTCACACTTGATGAAGTGCGAATACGCTGGAGTCCAGCATGCCGAAGCCAACCCCTCGTATAAAAATAGGCTTCAATGTCCGAAAAAGATGTCTTGGGGGATGAAGTCCCTATCAGATCGAGATTTTGTATTCGTTTTACGCTGGAATGGATAATTGAATAAGATAGGAGAGAAAAAAGACGGTAGATTTGCGTACTAGTGGACTTCGTGCCAATGGAGGCGGCGTGTCCTGGGTAAGGTGCGTTAATCAACCCTCATAAATTATGCACACATGACAAGTCATAGCACAATTGACTACGAATGTGATATTTTTGGCCTATCTTATCAATCTTGCGATCTGGTTGATCTGAAAATAGATTGTGCTTTCAAGGATCGCCCTGTAGCGCGTGTGTCCGTGCACAGGGATCGTCTACAGTTATGAAACCTAGCTATCCTCTACCGTACACAGGAGATTAACTTACTCGAGGAAGAACGTAGAAGGACAGAAAGTCTGGAAAGCCGGCGACAACGAGTGTACTGAAAGTCGAGCAAGTTGATTATCTTACGCAGAGTCGTTATAGTTCTTTATCGATGACGAGGACAGCTCAGTGTACAGATACCATAACTAGTACATCTAAAGATGAAGTAAATCCGCGCTTGGTATAACTAACCTAAGTCAGCCAAGTCTCTTTTACCTAACTGTCGCTGATATTCACGTGAAAGACCGTTTCGGCCTGTTGCGCTTACCGAGGTCCTCACCACAACGTTCGGTTAACAGCATCAACCAATAAAATGCTGGTGTGGACTTCAACGTTCTTGCAGTTCAGTTCTATAGTAATGACAGGCTATAGTTACACGTAGAGAAGATTAGGCAGTTTGTGTATTCGTTGTAAAAACTATATGGGTATTATCGAGTAACATCTATCTAAAATTCCCAGTTGTATGTACTTCTAAAAGAGACTGGCAATCTCGAATTCAAAGCGCTATCCATGAATCATGTCTGTACTCATCGAAAGGACAAATAGCAATACCATGTCGAATCAAAGGAGCGGGAAGTTCACGGGCTGCTCGGGGTCGATATTGTCTCGAGATGACTCGATACGTTCATGGCAGGTACCAAAGATGCGGTCCCAGACACGGCTCTGTTTACCGTAGTTATGACTCTTCCGGTAACCCTTGCGATGGTGGAGGTCATGGTCCTCAATGATAATTTCGGCATCAAAGTACTGCAGCAACAGGTTAAAGGTTGAGGCTGCAGTTCCATATATACGAAGGCCGCTGTGGCCCATAACCTCAGTGAAGGCAACGTATTGATGACAGATCCACCACTCATAAAAGCCCATCGGCAAACCAATGAACTTGAGCGTGAAATATGTCATAAGAGGAACGCCGACCATATCAAAAAACTCTTGCTCATGGTCTGCATAGGCGGCCAGCAGCGAATTCGGGTGCTTGGTTAGATGGTGAGTGCGGTGATACTTCCAGAGGCCGCCCACATCGTGCATAAGACGATGATACCTGTATTATAAGTCAGTAATGAGTTCATCCATCAAGTACTCGGGCCATTGACGGCCATGGTATCGCGACAGTGCAACTTACCAGTAGAACCAGAAGTCAAGGACAACCCCATAGAGACCAATCTCCACAAAGAGCCACTGCCAGTTCATATCTGTAGGCAATTCACCGGGCTTGTAGGTTAAATAGACCGCGGCAATAAGCCTGGAGCCAGTTGTCTTGTAAAGGGACTTTGCAATCTTCGCCACACCAACGTCGGGAATGCCGTCACGTTCATGTTTATCACCGTCCAAGAATCCATATCGATGCCCGAGCCGGCGGAGGATTCGTGCTTCATGAACAACGATAATGTTGAATGCCATGAAATAGAGGTTGAAAGCCGCAGTTGGACCTATATTATGGCCTGTAAAATAGGTGTATAATTGGTGGAGGACAAGAGGAATTGCTCCGTGAAAAAGAATCCAGAAATGTACCGACCATTCGGTCCAGTACGGAATCTTCTCTTCTTTGGAATGAATCGGCACTTCCTTGTTCAGATCGATTGGATAGATATCCAGAAAGTGCAAGATTTTGTGATGATAGTTCCATTGCTCCCGTGGCCAGGAGGGCCACGTAGATTTCATCGAGTCCTTGGGATTTGCTTTGACACTCATTGTGGCGGTTTGGCTTTGAGAACCGTTTGGTGAGAAGTCTCGAAATGGGCGCCAGGTATTTATAGTATATCATGAAAATATGTTGGGGAAATATAGTTCTCGAATGCTTAGTATGATATCGATTCTTCACATGTGATTCTCCTCGGGTATCCATGAACCGTCCACAGTGGGGCGCTTAAGCATACTACAGAGTATTCCATCACAGGGCAAGTTCAGTCTATAAGCTTCTGCCTATTATGTAGGAAGATGACCTACATGATGTTGATATGATTATTATGCTCTTTTCAGCTAATGAGAGCAGCACAAATGTCGACGCCGTCCAGCATCTGATCTTGATTCCCGGATATCCTCATAGGGTCTGCACCAGATGACAGGCTGATATTTTCACTCCACGGAAAGATTGAACACTAGAAAAGTTAAATAAATAATACAGTAGCACGAAAATCGCCAATACTTGAATCTGGGGGAGAGGTAGTGCATAACTCACGGCGTTCAAAGTATGCCGTCATACTCGAACACATAAATTTGCCATTGGACACTCGTCCTTGCCTTGGATGTCCTCTGGGAAATCAATTATTGTCCCTCAAAGAGGCGGCCAGGTAATAACGTGCCCTCGCCACAGGAACAAGTCTCGATGCTAACCTTTCCCGGACTTCCTGGGCCGTCCGCTCCATGCGTCCAACCTTAGCCAGTCTTCTAGAATTTTCAAACAGCAGGATTCATATGAATACCCCGCACGATCGTGTCAAGCAGTCGAATTGTTGCTTTTTCTCTGTCTTGGGGGATGATCTCCTGGCTAACCTGTCGCGGCCGATCAGTTCAACTGACAAACGCATCTGAGTGATATGTCACTAATTAATTGCCTGGTAGGATGAATCTGCCTCTTCAGACTGGAAGTTCTTGCCTTCATTCTCCTGTATTCCATTCTATAGACAACATGGGTTCTCGTAGCCATTTGACCAGCCTTGACATGACTAGCGACCGTTCTGCTCACATGCGGCTGAAAACGTTGGGGATGAAGAGGCAGACCCACAATCGCGCACATGAAGTTGATCTTGCACATCCCCCGCAATTTACATAGCCCCTGGCTTCACACATGCTCGCTACCCAGTGACTCTTGAATAGACGGACTTAGCAAATATCATTGAATACGACAATGCAGGATTGCAAATTTATCCAGTATTTACATCTGTCGTTGATGCTTGCTGGATGTTGGGGAATAGACGACAGACTAGCCGCAATGGGGGCTAATGTCAAAAGGGATGCCAGAAGAAACCACGGCGGCAGCAGCCGCGACATCCCATACACCGCAGAAACAGATAGGATAAAAAAAGCCATTCAGCTGCACAACTCCACAGCATAATTCCTTTATCCAACCCTAATTGGAAACACAATTACAATGGAGATCCCGTCCGTTCAGAAGACACTGCGAATTGGGACCCGAAAGTCCAAGCTGGCTATTGTCCAGGCAGAGGGTATCCGGGACAAGTTGCAAAAACTCGCTCCAGAGCGCTTCTTCGAAATACAGGCGCTGCATACTCTGGGAGACAAGAATAAATCTACGGCATTGTACAACTTTGACGCAAAGAGCCTGTGGACAGCTGAGCTGGAGAGTTTGCTCACGTCAGGCGAGTTAGATGTCATCGTGCACTGTCTGAAAGGTGAACTTACTCTTACCCTTTCCGTTTAGCAACCGACGATCTCCTAACTTACCATCCAGATATGCCGACAAGACTTCCGGAATCATGTTGTCTAGCCGCCATTCCACTGCGTGATGACCCCCGTGATGCTCTAATTGTGAAGGCTGGTCTACCCCACACCAGTTTAAAGGCATTACCCGAAGGTTCTGTTGTTGGTACTTCGTCAGTCCGACGGATTGCACAGTTGCGCCGTCTATACCCCCATTTACGTTTTGCCAACCTGCGTGGCAATGTCGAAACTCGTCTAGCAAAGGTCGACAATCCAGAGAGCGAGTATTCCTGTATGGTGATGTCTGCTGCTGGCCTTGAGCGCATCGGGCTCTCACATCGTATTACCCAGTACCTCGGTTCCAAGGATGGCGGCATTCTACACGCGGTAGGCCAAGGTGCACTCGGGTTGGAGATTCGCAAGGGTGACGATGAAACCCTGTCATTGCTGAACCAATTGGCTGACAAAAGGTCTACTCTCGCGGGTCTTGCGGAGCGGGCGCTCATGCGTGCCTTGGAAGGCGGTTGCAGTGTGCCGATTGGTGTAGAAACAGAGTGGTTGGGCCATCTGCAAGATATGCACCTAAGGATGAGAGCGATTGTGGTCAGCCTTGATGGTTCGCAGAGTGTTGAAGACACGATTGAACTAACCGTACGGACAGAAGACGAAGCGAATGCAGTAGGAGAGGACCTTGCTGCAAGGCTGGTGAAGGCTGGGGCCAGTACGATTCTGGAAGATATCAATGCACACCGGCCAGAAAAGGACTGATACTAGAATAGCACCAACGCATAATGACATATACGGTGCACTTGACCAGCGGATACAATGCTATCCTTCTGTCGATACCCTCGATCGTATATGGCAGACAAATTTCAGTAACGCAATTAGGTCTCTTAACTACAACAACGGCAATATTCCCGCAAGTGCCTATTCCGAAGATGATTCCACGATATATTAGAAGCTAAATCCTGTCTAGATTGGGACCTCTAGATTAGCACTGATATATTATCCCCATCAAGCTTTATGCTATGTGCTATATTTGCAAAGAGACAGAACTTGAGAGCAGTCGATGTATGTAACAGACCTAAACGACAGTACCGTAGGCAAAGGTGTAGCCTATGATCAACCTATTTGCTTCATTGTTTTGCAATAGCATGGAGACTGTCGATCTTCACGTGTGAAAGGGACACCCGGATGCGTAGTTCGTTTCTTGAAGACTAGCTAATATAGCCTCCATCTCCTCTACCCCTCTCTTTTCCTGTGCTGCCGGTCCAATGGTCCTTAGATCGTAACCTGACTCTCTCCAAGGGCCATCTTTCACAGGAACAGGTCCTCCATTAAGCCGTGAGAGCAAAGATTTGAGACTCCATCGGTTCCGAAAAGTTGGTTTCACGTACCAAGGGTGAGCGACCCAGAAGTTCGCTGTGTATAAACCCGTAGATGGGTCTGGGGAATCACTCAGGAGTCTCACGTTCTTGCCTTCCGGCCTAGGCAAACTGAGATAGCGAAGAGCAAATTTCCGAGTTGTTATCATTGTCGACACTATCACATGTGTGACAATCCCGGGCTTTAGGAATCTATTTCGTATTGTCAGCATCTAGACACTATGGTCCATCATAGAGGCTCTAACACATACCCCATGCTTTCTTGCATGTAGTCCTCGACTCTCGATGATACAACACGTTCAACAAATGGTTTCAGCGGCGCAGGGATATGATAAGTCGCTAGATCCATTAGGCATCTCCCAATCTCCCGAGTTGATTCTGTTGGTTTAGCCACACGCCGTTCGTACTGCAATGTCCAGTCCATTATCTCCGACGCAAAATGGATACCATCTCTCCAACCATCTTTGTGGGATGGAAGGTTCGTGAACGGAATCTCCATGGCATCCCCTAACGCCTTGTGGAAAACTCCGATGGCGCATTGTTCCACATCTGTGAGACCTCTCCATTCAAATTGGTCTACTGTTTGGAAGATGTCGACAACAGCAGATCCGAGGGTGTGTAGCATGTCGTCGTCAAGAATCTTGCCCGCCTTTCTGTACCTAGCATGAAGATAGTTCATTCGTGCAATTCCCAGAAGATGAGACTCTGAACCGGGTTCACGGTCATGGATCTCATTCAATACCACTTCTGTATCTGCTGCGCGTTTGGACGAGTTCTTTTCATTGAGCTGACGGGTCGCAACGAACAATTTCGTCATGGTAGAAATGGAACCGGTCTGGTCAAATATTAGAGTCCATCGATATGAACAACTTAGTAAAAGCGAAGTCGGCGATTCACCTTCAAGAGCGATAATTTCATAGCAAGATGAAGACTGAACGGGAACTCTAATTCTCGCAACTGACGAACTATCTCGTGGGCCTCCTTGACAGTCATGCTTGATAGGGAACGCCCATTCTGTTTAAACTTCTTTTGTGTACTGAGAGATCTTCGAAATCGGAGATACCGAACAACCAATACATAGGACACAAACAAGGCTGCGATAACATAGAACTTCTGAGATGGTATGAAGTCCGCCATGTTGACAAGCTGAACAAGGAGAGTATAACGCAGAATAATCTTGATTTTCGCCTAAGACTCAGACCTTACTTATAGCCGCATCTAGAATAGAGATTTCGCAAAGAATAGCTACGATGGCATCGAACGGTTAGTCCTTAATCGGGATTCGGGAGCGGGATACTTAGTTTGCGAGGAACTCGGTTTACCGAGATATTATAATCCGGGAGTAAGAACAGAAATAACCGACCCCCAACGTATTCTTGACAATTAATGGTTGGGAATGTTGGGAAATGAAATATATTCTTCCATGTTATTTAGTAATAATCAATGCAAAGACGCTATAAATTTGGCAGAGATTATAAATCTCGTTGAGCCTGTGTTCTGAATAGTTTCTCATAAGATTTAACATTGTTCACTACTTGGACAGATATAAGACGCACTCATCGCAAAACCCTAGCAATATATATTATGGGAGAATAGGACCGAACATACTACTGATTCGAGATAGCCCAAAGACTAAAATGAGTGTACTGGATAACAGCTGGATTCCAATTATATTGGTGATCCTGATCGCTGCATACAAAAACTTGCCGTGGATATGGCATGTGAGTGATCTTCTTTTCCAAGACCCCCAAATCTACTAATCGTGCCTTGAGTAGTTCCGATTCGTTCGAACGTTATTGACGCGTCTTTTTATATCCCCCGTTACAACCGAACAATTGAGTCCCGAATGCCTCCTCCTACCGGCAATCCATCGAACACGATCACCCCTCACCGAGTGTGATTACAATATACACAAATCAAATTCGACATACTTTACCGATCTTGATATCTCTCGGGGTAACTTGAGTCTGCTCCTGTTCAGCCAGCGCCTGTCATTTCGCCCGACTGCCAACACAGCTGTCATGATATTAAGCGGAGTGCAGTGTGTTTTTAAACGCGAGATAAAACCGTATCAGCCATATGAGGTCTGGTCACGCATACTGAGCTGGGATGAGAAGTGGCTATATATTGTCTCGCACTTCGTCGAGCGAAACAAATTCCGACCCAGCCAATTCTACTTGCAGAAGCGAGGTTCTGAAATATCGCCACCGCTCAGGACTCTTCATACCGATGACGCCGTGAAGAAGGTCTTTGCGTCCTCCATTTCCCGTTACGTGTTCAAACAAGGACGTAAAACCTTTCCTCCAGAGAGGATGCTCACCGAGTGCGGCTTGCTCCCTCTGCCTCCTAGTTCGAAAGATGGAGACCTCAGTCTTGTTGGCGATGAGATAACATGGCACACGATAGAGCAAAGGAGGAAACGAGATTTGGAAACAGCTCAGCTGAAGGCCGGATGGGATGCGGTGCACAATGCCTTTGAAGGCGACGTTCCCATGGCTTTGGGCCGATACACCGATTTATTATGGAGGTAGAGAACGGCAGTTGTCTCTCTCGTTAGTATTTCACTGAAGTATGCGACTGTATTAGAATATAGGTGGAATACCGTTATAGAAGCTACGGCATTAGATATAGATTAGAAGACATTTAATCGACTGGCTTTCTTTTTTCGGTAGATCTAACTAGTTAACAGGTGACTCGGTTGAAGCTTAGTCATCACTTTTACGATCCTGCGTTTTGCTATCAGTGTGCAGTCTTCACTTCGAATATTTATCAGAGACAAGTGTTGTCTCTTCACGGATCCATCTACAAGAGAATATTTTCGCAGGCCATAATTGATTCTGTTGAGTCTTGCACCTCGCTTGGCTCTGCCAAGTTATCCCAACATAGACTAAGTACATAAAGGTTTAGAGCCGAGGCTCTCCGGATTATAATATCGTCCGATGAAGTGATTCATTCTGGTTTTGATATCCAAGGCACAAGCAGGAGCCGATACACCGTGGAGATTTGATCACGTTATCTAACCTATGCCGATGGCAATTTGCTCTCGTGGAGTCACACTGAGGCTTCCAAAAGAAAAGCGCGATTTATCCATTAAACAAGCGGCATGGACGGCCCGGATCGACAACTGATGGAGCTCCTATCGACTCGTCGCTACTCACCTAGCGATGATAGCAAAATAGTGGATAGGGAACTTCTTTCATCTGAATCAACGCACCCCGCGGATCCCCAGGTGGCCAAATCTTCGCTGGACGACAGAAGGTCCGCTTCCTCCGACACGTTCGGTGAAGAACAGAGTGCCCTAACCACATCGATGGGTGGACTACGCTCGAAGCCGACTAGGAAAGCCGGGAGACCAAGGCTCGATGGTCCTGGAGAGGCAGTGCTACCAGAGGTGAATTCCCATCTATCATTACCAACTAAGCGCCAAGATGGTCTAACTGCCAAAACAGGATCGGCGAATTCAGGTACGGCGGGCTCAAAAAACTTATAGATTGAAGAAGGAAGCCATGCTCGAGAGTTATAAAGCTCGTGTAACTGAACTGGAGCAAAAGATCAGTCAGATATCCGAGACCTTTGACAACTTCTATGACACTGCTTTCAAGTCAAACCTTAACTCCACTCATCAGGCCTTATCCAGCTATCTGGATGAAATGCACGATATCCTAAAACTAACAGATCACCAGAGAAAGAAGTCAACAACTACGTCTCAGGCTTCGACAAAGACTGACAAGACGGTATTCCGGTCCCGACGAACTCAACGTATTTGTGAACCGGATCCCGGGATGATATTTGGATATGATATCTCGGGAGAACTTAAGACTAATGATGTTAATGAAGCTAACAAAGCTGAAGAGCAACATTCGGAGACATTGGAGGAAAACGGCAGCCACCGGTTGCATGCGGTCGGCATTGAGGCCAATAATGGGACGATAGTTGGTCGATCCCAGGATGGCTACGATATCGAGCGACCGTTTGGAAACTATTTTAAATACACAAATTGTTTCCGTGAATCGACTTTCTTTCGGAGACTTCATCGATACTGTTTGGAATACGCATTCCTCTTATATATTGACCCACGGTCTCCTCCCAGAACAATATACAGAGTATTCAGACTGGTCCCTTGCATCAGGGACAGAGAAAAGATGTATCCTTTCTTCAAGGCCCTCGTACATGGCAATATTAAAGGTCGTCTGGAACCAAGTGGGCTTCCTTTCTACACAATTGGCGGAGCGGGGACACATTATCCAATCAAGGATAACTTAGGGAACCCCATCTACCCATCAAAGATGCGGCTTCCTAGGCGTATCCTTCATGTTTTACCGACAGGCGACGATATTAGTGGACATAACAATGTGTCACCAGAATGCCTTGAGACGTTTGGGTTAGGAGGCCAGTGGTTTAATTGCACAGATGTGGAAGGGTATCTAAGAGAGCAAGGTGTAAATCTCGAGGGCTCATCTGTGTTTGCGGAAGTATACGACTCAACTGTTCGACATTCTCCGGCTAAGGGAAATTGTGCTACCCAAAAACAGAAGGACATCGAAGATGATTCTCACATTTCCAAATCATATAATGCCTCGACACGTTCACCTATTCTCCAAAGACTCACAAAGCGTGTGCGATTTGATGACCCCCAAGAAGATATCCCGTCTACGTCACAGCTATCTTTTGAAGATACTCAAATGCGCACCCCGCTTCAACAAACTTATCGTTCAATTCTAGACATTGAATCTTTCTTTAATCGTAAGTTTAATGATCTTATTCGTGCAAGCGTTCATCATCAAGTTAACGTGTTAGGTTTATTGCGTGGTGTTGTCATTCTAGGTCGTGCACCAGGGTTTAGACGAAATGATGTCGAGGACGCTTTCAAACGTTCTCTACTAAGGCAGCAATCCTTTTAAAACTTGGGATATTCCTTGGTAATTTACAGCGGTAGCGTCAATGTTCCAACATGCGAAGCCATGTGACATCTATTCCTCTTAATTCAATGCTTGTCATTTTGTCCGCAAATACAGGAAGTTCTCGATTGGCTTTATATGACAGATTGTTGAAGTGTATTGGGAGAGAGGAACCCTGGAATCCATCTCTAGATCTTGGCACTATCCTTATTGTTGTGCTTTTTATTGTGGGCCGACGTTTCAGCGGATTTCCACCACGGCCATCCCCGAGGAGCATCTTTCCTCATAGTTGCTCTAAAATCTGGATCTCTTTTCTCCATAAAGCTCTTCATTCCCTCATTACTGTCCTTCGACAGTAGGTTGGTTAGGAAGATCTTCGACTCCAGTAAATGTGCCTCTTCTGGGCTCGATGGTCCCCTGTACATCAAGTCATGCATCACACTTGTGCTCACCGTGGATGTATAGCTTGCAATCTCCTCAGCAAGCTGCAGTGCTCTAGCCACAGCGGCTTCGGGACCAGGCAGCAGCTCTGAAAAGAGTTGGCTTAGAAGAGGATCAGATGCGGCGTATGTACCGCCGGTGGTGACGAGGTGAAGTGCCCGCGACAGCCCGATGAGTCTCGGAAGAAAATAGGAGCTGCAGGCCTCCATAACAATGCCACGTCTTGCAAACGCGAAGCTGATCTTTGCATTCTCAGAGGCAATGCGTATCGTGGCAGGAAGGGTCAGTGTTATTCCAAAGCCTGCGGCTGCTCCGTTAATGGCCATGATTGTGGGCTTGTGGCAGTTATGAATAGAGAGGGCGACACGGCCACCTCTAGTGTTTCCGTTAATATGTCTTCCTTGCGGCGAAACGCAAACCATGTTCTTGATAGACTGCTACATACCCATCTCTGTATGCGTCGATTGCCGCAGGGCCACCCTTCAGGTTCTCCGACAGTCTTGAAAAGCCAACCTCGAGATCAGCGCCAACGCAAAAGGCTTTTCCAACTCCTGTGACAACGATTGCTTTAATTCTGTCATCTGCTTCGAAGTATTCGTATGCAGTCACCAATTCATCGATCATTCGCTCGGTAACTGCATTGAACTTCTGTGGGCGATTCAATTTCAGAAGAACGACCTTCGTTGGCGAAGCAGATGTCTCCGGAACATGCGAGATTGAAATTTCTTTGAAAGGGAGAGATGGATATGATTCTGGGAGACTTGTAGTTGTAGACATTGTCCTATAACTGTTTGATGTTCTTTCGAATAAGATGAACTTTGTAAATTACTCGTTGGGCGGTAGTGGTCGTATCTATGGACGTTAATGAGTCTCTGGATGACTATTTATATTCATAATATATCCAGAACTCTCCGCATGGAGTCCTGTTGGATAATGTAATCACATCGTTCTATCTCAATCCCAAACCGAGTAAGTGCCTTCCCGAATATTATAATCGCTATGTAGAGTTCACATCCGAGGCTCATCCATTCTCTGTTGCATTCCCGTACCTATACCTTTACATTGTCATGGACTACAAAACTATACCCCACATATGGAGATACTCTGAATATGTACTAGGTGCTTCACAAATACGGTGAAAATCTGGCCATATGAGTTCTTCTGAGAGAGGTTCTGAACATGAAGCTGAGAAACCGAAATGAGCGTATTGATATAACGCAGCACTAGTCCATGACCCGACCAGGAAACCAGGAACTGGCCAGATAGATTCTGGCACCCATTTGAAGTGGTATTTCGATTAAGTCTGACACTACTGTGTTGCTCGTGAAGATTCTCGGCTAACTTCCTTAAATTTTTCTCCTGGCTCTGTATAGACTGCTAGAGCTGATCTACACCATCCTATACTACTTGACGAGGGGCGAAGAAAAGAAGAAGGATGAGGAGACGCTACCCAGCTTTGCGTAAGCTACGCAGGTTCTATTTTGGTCGTGTACGATTTCTTATACCTAATAGTTACTGAAATTGGAAAAAATATTACATGAAGAGATTGAGACCCAATGAAACCATAATAATTCGGTGGGCTTGACTTGATCTCTGGGCTTGTGCGACCAGTGAGACACTACCGGAATTCTCCAGAGGAAAAAGGCGCATCCTGAGATAATTAGTGCGAGGACATATTTTAGGCAAGAGACAATCTCTCACTAACATTTGCGTGTAACTGCAACTATACGCAGATACGCAGAAAAGAGTCTGGAGATATTTTGCCTAAAATGGCATGGAATTTCCTGTTGTATTTTAGCTCAGTACGTAAGCACTACATCCTTCAAGCGGCCCTATTGGGGCCAAAGGAAGGCGCCTTTACGGCACTGGAGACTCAAACAGTGGAGTACATGTTCAATATTAGGGACTGATTGACAGGGGCGTGGGCTAAGCCTCTACTAAGAGATCCTGGCAAAATCCTTTCCCCAGAAAGCCAAATCTGGACGACAAAGTTATATTTTAAAATCTGACAAGATTCCACGATCGACAGAAAAAGCGGGGCTGATGTAGAAAAAATAGTATCGAATAAGCCTCCTTTACATAGACTAGCCCCATTGGCCCCCAAGTCTATGGCATTGTTGTGTTTGATCCAATGGGGGCCGCCAGCTGTTACTCTGGGGTCATGGGGGCCATTAACTATATTCGAGTTCTTCAACATCGCTGAAGAAAGACATATAAAGGCAGGACAATTTCCATGCTCTGAAGAAAATCATCAACTCACAAACAACCAGAGCAACAAGAGCAACAGCAGCAACAAGACCACTTCTCAAAAAAGATTTTAAATCTACTTCTACATCCTACATCCTACAAAATGAAGTTCACCACCACCATCCTCGCTGCACTTTTCTCCCTGGTTGCCGTTTCTGCGGCAAGCCCTACTGCATTCACCCCTGTCGACAATGTCCTTGAGGCTCGCAAGGGCTGCAGTGGTGACCGTACTGAAGACGACATCTGCGGTGGCAAGAAGCTTCAGGCCCAGAACTCGTTCCACAACTGGTAAGGGCTCAAATCGCCGTAAACGGTAGTCAAGATTCATACTAATATTAATCGCGAACAACAGCAAGAACTCTGGCGGCAAATGCTGCGCATCGAACTCGGATGGAAGTGGCGGTCTTGATGTTAAGAACGGACTTGGTCGCGAGGACTGCGGATACTGCTTCAGCGGCAAGTGCTCTTAAGTTGGAGGATCAGAGAGCGCTGTTACCGTTTTGGAGGACAAAAAAAATATGAGAGCGTGAAGGAAAAAAAGCTCATTGTACAGGAGAATAGATGTACTTCTAGGTTGCATTTAGAATGTCTTGCTGGGTTGCTTGCTGGGTCGAAGTTGCATACACAAATACGCACAAATCAATATCCTCTTGAGAAGCAATCAATCAAAAATCAGTAAACTAGATGGCGCAGACCAATGCTTTCACTAAAAATATTTCCTAAGAAAGACAGAAAAGATCCTTGTAATGGACCGAATAGAGGGCGAAATTTATGTTTAAGGATAGGCTCATTCGCTGAGATTGAAATTCACTTTAGGTTCGGCTCTCCACTTGTCAGCCCAAATACTCTTTTTTAACTCGACGTGCGTGAACAGCATAACTATTATTATTTCAGCCCCCACCATGGGTAACTAAACACTTTAATACTCGAACATCCTCCAAGACACGTTGAGGACACATCATTTATTTTCATCCCAGACTCGCAAAATGGAAGCTCGACATCTTTTGAGTCTTCCGGAAATCCTGCAAAGTGTCTTCGAACAGCTCGACTCAGACCCGCCATCACTGTTTGCCGTCATCCAGGTCAACAAAACGTGGTTCCTCAATGGCATAGCTATCCTATGGAAAAAGGCAGATACCGATGCTCTCGCGAAAGTCTCCGAGGAACGTCGCCAAATATATGCCTCCTGTATCCACAAATTAACATTCAATGGCTCTGGAGATGAAGAATATTACATGTCGTTTCAAGACCTGGTTTTCACCAATCTGCGCGAGGTCTCAATAGACGCGTATCGCCCGAAAACTGGGAATCGACCGAATCTGTTGCCATTGCTTCCTCCGACATTGGAGAAACTTTCGTTTTACGGAGGCGATCTGGACTTGGAAGTTCTAGATCATTTGCAGACAAATTGTCGACGACTACAGTCTATTCTGATCGATTCCCCTGGATCGGATGTTACGTCTACGGCCTTTCTCAACTTCCTGCAACGTTCCTCATCGCTAGAAGATTTTAGTTTTGTCTTTGGAATGCAACATCTACTTCCGCCAGATACCATATCGTACCTTTTTTCACGCGAAAATTTGAAGTCTTTGGTGATCTCTATTATAATCAGCAAGGATCTTCTAGATCAGATAATAGATACTACTGAGGCGCCGCTTCCTATGATCAAGAGACTTACCCTACCCATCACAGCACCAGCCTTACCCGCGATGATCACACTTCTAGAACAACGAAATTCTCTTCGCGAGTTATCTTTATCTATCGATGGTGCATCAGACATACCATCCAGCCTCTCGCGACTAACAAGTTTAGAGAAACTTGAACTCAACTTCCGCCAGGAAACAGAGCTATCATCCGAGGGTCTTCTTTCGCTGAAACACCTAACCCGTTTGCGAAAACTTAACATCGGGCCAGACGAAATATACGGCGGCTTTGACCCAAATGTTCAGGCACAGAGCTGGACAGATGCTGACTTTGAAGCTGTCATTTCGCATATGCCTCTATTGGAGTGTCTCGAACTCCACGTTCAATGCCCACTATCCGTTGCCTCTCTGGCGTCTGTGGGTCATCATTGTCGCTCTTTGGAAACATGCGAAATGCTTCCTGAGTTCAACTTTGAGAGGTGGCCTGATCTAGACGAGATATGGTTTCCCAAACTTAAAGAGCTCACTATTGGTGGTATAAACGCTGGTGCCGGCCCGTATACGTACGTTTCTCGGCCCCTTCTTCATATAGAGTCTTGCTAACACCTGCGGGTAGTCCGGATGGTCCGAAGAAAGTAGCAGAAAAACTCAAGCTTAAATGTCCTCGACTTGAAGACCTTTATGTTGAAAGCGAAGATGCGTACACTGAAGCTGTGGCAGCAGCTTTTCATGACTTAGGTTACGATTAGTGCTTGCAATCTTCGGGACCTGGTTGAAGTGATACTTTGTATCAGAGACGCAATAGTTCGAATGCCCAGAACAGCACATATAAGAGCATGGGTCTCATTCATTCATAGCAAAAAATATGATAATCAGTTTTGAGATCTACTACCTTATTAAGACAGTAGACTTCCTTTGAGCTCTATTAATCCTTTTCGTACCCCTCAAGTCTATCATGAGGGACTCTAAATCTAAATGGATCTATGAC
Source organism: Paecilomyces sp. COH1141 (assembly GCA_003123655.1). NCBI lineage: Eukaryota > Fungi > Ascomycota > Eurotiomycetes > Eurotiales > Thermoascaceae > Paecilomyces > Paecilomyces sp. COH1141. The sequence goes on from QBDR01000009.1 coordinate 438,451, forward strand.
CTAGCTGCTAAATAAAAAAGGAACGGAAGCTAGTCAATGTATGTCTATGTCTACAATACCAAGAAATTCCTCCAAACTGCTCTAGGGAGCGGGAGCGGCAGAAACGACCATGCGATCATCGCACGCTGCTCTAGAATATCTGCATAAAGACAGTATTCTCATAATCGATATTAGAAGCCACACCCTCAATCCGCTCAGTGCATGTACCAAATAGACGGTCCCATATGCGTGTCTGTTTGCCATAGTTATGGCTCTTCCTCCACCCCTTACGATGATGGAGATCGTGATCCTCAATGACCAGATCAGCGTCGAATATCCTCATCAGCCACGTAAATGTGTTTGGAGGCGACATTTGTAAACGCAGACCACTATGTCCGTATGCTTCGGCGAACTGAACATAGAAATTGCAGATGAGCCACTCGTAGTACCCCATTGGAAAACCCATAAGTTTCAGAGTGGCATATGTTACCAGGGGAATTCCCACGATATCCCCTAGCTCTTGTTCAGTATCGGCGTAGATAGTAAGCAACGGATTCGGATGCTTCGTTAGGTGGTGTGTCCGGTGATACTTCCAGAGGCCATTGACATCATGCATTATGCGATGGTACCAGTAAAACCAAAAGTCGAGGACGATGCCATAGAGCCCAATTTCCAGCGGAAGCCATTTCCAACTCATCGAAGCTGGTGCGAGGTCCGGGTTGTAGGTCACATAGTTGATCATAAGTGGACGAAGAAAGCCGGCCATTAGTACAGACGTTAGGGTCTTGGTAACACCAACGTCAGGTACACCATCGCGTTCATGTTTATCTCCATCCAGGAATCCATATTGGTGGCCCATTTCACGGATTCTGCCGAAAAGGCGAGTCATGAATATTCTCGCGGCATAGTAATAGTAGAAGTAGGCGACGACACTCCCAAAGTTGCTCCCCGTGTAGTATACATAGAGCTGGTGGAGAGCGAGCGGGACGCTGACATGAAAGAGGATCCAAAGGTGCATTGACAAATCTGACAGGTGAGGCACCTTGTCTGTTTTAGGATGAACTGGGACCTCCCTATCAAGGTCAATGTGGAAGGCATTGATGCGGTTGAGGATTTTGTGTGAAAGGCCCCATTGGCTTTTATCCCACTGTCGCCAGGTGGATTTCATAGAGTCCTTCGGATTCCCTCTCGTGGCGCTCATGATGAACGTGGTAATGAATAATTATTGACCTTGTTCAGGAATTCCCCATCAAAAGGAGAGGCAGAAGAAGATTAAAGACTATATTTTTATGTGACGACATGTCGGTCTTCACATGTTAGCTCGATAAACCGAGTCTACTCTGGCTTCATTTACCCCACCGAGAAATCTTTATCGTCTAATCGCCACTATTGGATCATAAGAGAATGATTTGAGAAATTACAAGTGTCGTTTATAAAGGAATATGCTAGACTGGGTTTAACGAATCGCTTGCTCTATACAATCTTTGTGCGGGAGAGAAATCAGGGGCCCGG